>JAWNNU010001599.1:0-566837 GCA_035044585.1 Scaptomyza polygonia
ATAGGTGATGAAGAAACGCAAAAAATTTGGATGCCACCCTCAACCCATACCGCCCCCAGCCACCCTTCCAACATATTCTATTAACTTTGAGCTAGAGTTACAAAATTTGGTTAGAGGATAGCAATTTACATCATAAAAGATCTGCAGCAAAACTTTGGACGCCACGCCCCCCATTCCAGCCCCAAGCCCCCCTTCCACCATTTTCTACTATATTTTAGCTAGAGTCACAAATATTGGTATGAGGTACCAAATGGTATTGACATCATACACAGATCTGCATAAAAACTTAGAATGCCACGCCCCCAAACAGCCCCTTGCCTCCATTTCCCTACCTTTAACAAACTTTGAGCTAGAGTCACCAAATTTAGAAGGAAGATAGCTTTTTGCCATCCCCATCTGCACCAGACAATCTTTGAGGCAGCGTACACCCTTGCCGCACCCCGTTGCAATCAGGTCTCTTTTTATCGGTTTGATTACTGGTATCGAGAATACCGCAGTCGGTTGCGTCCGACTGCTACGTTTCTACTTGTTTATTAAAAACTTAATGCTTCTGTTAGCTTCAAGTTCTGAACTAAACTTGCAAATTTTCTTAAAGCAAATTGAAGATGAATAAACTAAGAGCAAGGAAACGTGTGAAGGGACTATGAAATATTGATCTAATCATTATAATGACAAGGACTGAGCGGACATACATTATTCCGATTTAAATAACTTAAAGCAACAACGAAATTAATACCTATGGAGTTTTGGATTTGTTGCAAATTGACGCTAACAATAGTTACATGCACATTTAGACAAATTGACTGCCGCTGGCTTTTGGCTGGCAGATATTAAATTTACATTTTGATAACAATATATGTAAATAATAGGCAAACAACACACACAAAGGGAGTGAAAGATAAAATGCACCTAAATGACAAAATCAAATCCCCAGCCAAGGGATTGGCCGCCACATTGCCCGGGCCCAAAAACCCAAAAATTGGGTCAACTAAAATTCCATTCGAGTGTGAAATATTTGTTTTTTTTTTTTTTTTTGTTGCTCTCACATGATTTAGTGCCGCAGTAAATTCTAGAAAATTGTGAAATTCAACTGAAACAGGCTGGTCGTTGGTCGTTGGGTTAACTGCTCTGATCCGATGATGCGATGCAATAAACCTGATTTTAAATAGCTGACAGCTTTTGATAGAACTAAAAGATAGCTGGGAAGAGAACGTGAGAGAAAGGACGTTCACAAATAACGCAGACAACATCAATTTAGCACCTAAAATCTGAGACGCGACTGAACACAAATCTCAATCTACTAATTAGATAATGATAATGTTAGCCCTAAGCTACAGCATGTTGGCTCCTTTCATTGCAACACCACAACCAACAATTGCACCACCGCACCGCCAAAATGTTGTTCTGCATTCACGCTTCCGCATCAGCACGCAGCATGGCTTAAAAGTCAAAGCGTCGCGTTAGTTGCACGACGAAGGCCGCACAAAACTAAACTAAACAAATAAAAGGGCACAAAAATGTCAGAGCAAAGTAAAAAAAATATATAAAAATATAAAAAAAAAAGGAAAAACAAAGCATGTAAAAAAATAAAAACAAACTAAAATTGTATGCATATTTAGGCATCTGGCTTTTTAAAGCAAGTTAAAAAAGAAAGTGAATTTAAACAAATATAAATTTTATCTAACTGAAGAATGATAATTTTTAAGTTTGAACTAGAGTAGTTAAGATATTTTCTTGAAAGAAAAATCTAAAAATCTTCATGTAAGCTTTATATTAAAGATATCTTTGTCATATGTATTGTAAAGTAAGTAAGTAAAAAAGAAAGGGTATTGTGTGTTGGCATTTTCTAGTGGTTGGCAGCCGCTATGGCCTCAGATGCCGTCATGCATGCACAAACTATGTCGACGGCAACAAAACGCAAAGTGCTGCATTAAAAGTCACTATCAAAAAAAAAAAAAACAAAAAAAACTGAAGAAAAAAATACATAACTTTTATCCTCCATTAATTGCAGCTGTTCGGTGTTAAGTGCTTTGCGTTTATATAAATCTTGTCATAAAAATTTTAAAGCGCATAAAAAACCAATTCATTCATATGAATTTCATCACTCAATCGTTTGTTGAAGTCAAAAAAGTACTTGAAAACATATTAAATTAACGTATATAGCTCTTCAATTTGTGAACAACAAACTAAGCAGAAAAGCTGTGCAGCTAGATAACAAAACAATAAGAAGAAAAACCTGCAGCTGAAAGGTTTTGCTGTGCAATATTATATTGAATTGTTTTCCAAGTATTTGTTGAGTTATCAGGCCCTTTGCTAATGTGCTCACTGGTTCACTAGCTGGTCAATTTATCACATAATATGAAATCAGAAAATTTCACCAGAATTAATCAAATAACTAGTAGCTTTCTTGTTTAACTGAATACTTGGATTTGTAAAGAAAAAAAAAACAAATTTTATTGTGTATTTATATCATTAATTGGTACTTGGAATTGGGATGCGGGTAAAGGCATAAATTAATATCTGAGCCAAATTCAGTTTAAAGTGTCGCTTGGGTATAAATTTGAAATGCATTTATTAAATAATTAAATTGTCACGTTTTACTTAGCATAATTTAAATAAAACTTTATTGCTTTCATTGTTTGGTGGAAATTAAAGTTATTTTTTAACAGTTGACAGTTTTTTCAATAAGCTGTTAATTTTAAATTGGACTCGTACTTTTCTGTGATCAATATTAATCAAGCTTACCAGTTAAATGTCAAACAATATGAGCGTAATGAAATGGAACTCGACTGTATACTTTTTTTCAGTAGAATTGCACTTGATACGCTTCCTGAGATACTTCCAGCTAACCAAGTACGTAATAGAACCATGTGTAACGACTGTACAAATAGTTGAGAGGTACTATTTACTATGGTAGTGTGTGTGTGTGTCAGTGCGTGCTGTATGTTCTATGTAAGAGAAGAACAAAAGAAATGGCATTTTACTGCAGATGCAATGCTGTCATAAAATGTTGAAACGATGTCAACGATGCACCAAGCACCAACACATGAGTAACAAAGCAAAAGACCGAGGTGGCACTTGTTCTGCTGCTGACCCAGGAGCCAACAGATAAAAATTGTAGGCGAAATTCGCACACACTTAACTACAGTAGCTGCTGCAGTAGCAGCAGTTGTAGCAGCAGCAGTCGCAGGCGGGTAAAATTCATATGCAAATTCAATCAAAATGGCATAAAGAGAAGAATAACGGAATATGCAATTCAAATTACGGAATACAGAATGCAAACAAAATGCATACAAAACGCACTCACTCACACACACACACGCACGCATTCATAAATACTTATGAGCTGGAAAAAGTGGAAATGAAATAGCCACAAATTACAGTTTGCGAGCAACTGGTCACAACATAAACTTGCATGTGGCATAAACCAACAGCAACAACTGCAACACAACTAACATATTCACGTGCAGATAAAGCTGCTGGTTTTGTGGCACGATGCTCTATTGTCTCTGGCTTTAAGCCAAGCTGGGTTTTGTTTTTTTTTTTTACTTTTTGGTATTGCGACTTCTTTGACTAAGTTTATGTGCCACTTTTTGTTGCTGTGCGCCTTTGGGCGACAACATACTGATTCTGTAAGAAAAAATAAAAATGTGCCATACCAAACGCCCGCCTAAAGGCCGCCCAGCACAACGAGCTGCAAGTGATGTTGACCGATGGTCAAATGGCCAAACTAACTGACGTTATGACCAGGCTAAAAGACATATGCGTGTATGCGTAACCAAAGAAGACCATGAATGGGTTACGAGAGTTGATAGTCAGTCGGAGCTTTGGCATACTGGAAAATGATGGTGAGAAATACCAAAAGGTTTCGAACAAATTGCAAATTGCAAAACGAAAAAGGAAACTCTATCGTTTGTGTGTGTGTGTCAAGGCAAAGGAATGAGAATTGAGTAACAAGAGAGATAAGAAAAACAAAAGAAATGCTTATAGCACAGAGTTCAATGGCAAACATCTTAGTTTGATTGTTAGGTTTTTTGTAAAACAAAATGTTTGCATTGAAGACAGTATAGGTTTTTGTGCTTTTCACAAAGGACTTAACTTAATTTGCATAATTTTAATCAATTAAAGTACACGCAAATAATTATACTAGCTATGATTAAAAACAACTTTTAACATTTAAAAATTATTTTTGAACATTTTTCCTGAATAAATCATTAAAGATTTATCATTATAATCAACTTGCTTAATAAAAATCAAAGCATTATTATAACAAAATAAAATATATATACATATTATCGTCTAAAGTTATACGTCGTTATACTTAGAATATTATTGATACAATCCTTTCTCTAATATGTAATTTTCTCTTTAGCTTTTTATATGTTCATTGACCCAAGAACTTAAAGCTCTTAGAGCCCATTTGAAATGCTAAGAAAAGTCGACTTGTTTTTGTGTGTGTGTGTCTCTATTTTATTGTCGATTTGTTGTTATGATTTGGTGACTCCAGAGTTGTCTGCCATAGGCTGGAATGTCAGCCTTTTGTTTTAGGTGCACTGCATCCCAATCTTTTAGCTGAAGGCTATTCACATAAATGGCGCCAAAGTGCGCGTTTGCCGTTGAGAGCTGGGGACGACGACACTTGATGCCAATGTCCAGCAGCTGCACCGGTCCATCAAATCTGGCCAGATAGTAGCGCACGCGCCAGTTTTCGCCCAGAGCGCCCAGCTCCGGCGGCAACTGTTCGTGGGCCAGGCCCGTTGGCAAAGCGCCACCTAGCGGCGAGATGTAGCAGTGACCCGGTGTGAGAATGTGTTCGCTATAGGCGCCACAAAACACATAGACATCCTGCATGGGTCGTCGAGGCGGGCAGCATCTCAACATCACATCCAATGTATGCTCTTCCACTTCGTTGTCATTCGGGCTGAGCTTGTAGGCATAGCCCAGTAGGAGCACGCCCAGTTGCAACTGGAATTCGGTGAGGAATAGCCGAAAGGCACGTTCATAGTTTATGATGCGCAGGGCACAGCCGCCGGCAAAGGCAGTGTCAAAGCTATGCTCTGCATTGCTACCCAAGGGCACTGAAGGCTGCAAGGCCTGACGTGCCAAATTGAAGAAGGGACGTGTTCCTGCTTCTCTCTCACCGCACTCGTAGCTGCCACAGCCCGAGCCCACACAAAAGTCCGTGTAGAAGGGCAACGAACAATACGGATGTGTGCCCAAATATTCCCAGAGACGTGCCCACCATCGTTCGTTGCGGGCCAAAAAGGCGGCATTCAGCGATTCGTCGCCATCGGCTTTGCGTATATTGTAGCCATACTGTTGCAGTGTCTCGAAGCACCAGGCAGGCGCAAAGATGCCTGCCGAGAAGCCACGTTCCGCAATCCTAGCAAGCGTTTGGGCGCTCTGAAAACGTCCCACCTGGCCGCGTCCAAAGACATCAAGTCCCAGAAAGAGACGATGTGGCAATGCCTGCTCCTTTCGTATGCTCGCCTCATTCTGCTGCAGACTGCGATCCGTCCAGCTGTAATTGATCAGCGTGCCATGACTGGCCCGAAAGAATTGCACATTGCGTTCATTCAACTCGTTCTGCCACGAAAGTTCGCCGTTATCGATAACGCTATCGTACCAAAAGACACGTCCATGCGGCACCTGCGTCTCTGTGGCAAGACGCAATTGCTCCACAAAACGACTGTTGGGTTAAAAATGAAAATTCATTAGTATATTTTACATTATTAAAACCAGCTTTTAACGCATGAGTTGGTAACAAACAAGATCTAAAAACACTAATTAACAAAAACTGATAATACATTGAACCAATTTAGTAAATATGATATGAAATAAGTTCATTAAAACAAACTTTGAGTGTTGCTGGCTTAGGTTTAAGTTTTACTTTTTCGAGGTTTTTAATCGAGTCAAAAAGTTGCATCCATAGTCAAACTTTCATATAACGAATTTCAAGGGAACAAGAAAAAACTTCGTTAAATATATAATATTTGAATACTTGTGGATTAAAGTCGAGCGGAGTGGTTTGGTCCAACTTCTCTTACTCCTTTTAAGTGAAGTTATTTTTCCTCTCAACAAAGGTTAGAAGTTTTTTAGGCACTAATAAAGTAACCAAGTCCCAAACGACAACAAACGGTACATGCCACAAAATGTGTCTTGTTTTCTGCTTTGAATGAAAATATACAAAACATCTAAACTACAGCCTGGGAAAAAAAATACCTAACATAGAAAAGTTTGTTATATGAAACGTTCATTATATAAAAGTTCATTGTATGAAAAGTTCATTATATGCAAGTTCGACTGTACAATATTTGAATTAAATAAGTAAATGAGCAAGCAAACTGACTGGCAAATCAAAGTCACTTCATCACAAAAGAGAAGTACTTAAGAAAAACCAAAACGAATAAATCCGAATGTTGAAAATGCAATTAAAAATATTCAAAAGCGCAACGAGAAAAAACACCAACAGAGGCAAGGAGAGAGAGATAACTACACAAATGACCGGTACGTAAATACTTACTATAGATTTGGCATGCATTCGGCACGAACCGGGCACTCGACATTGACCAGCCAGCCCTCGAAGTTGAAGTGGCGGCAAAGCCGGGTGAGGGCCGCAACAGTGCGTTGAACACTCTCAGTGCTGGCGAGTATCTCGTGCAGCAGCCGACTGCCCGTTGGACCCTCGACAATGTAGGTGCCCAGCACGGGCACGCCATGACGATGGGCGGCATTAAGCCAGCCACTGGGTGGAATGGTCACATACTGATGACTGAAGTAGCAAAAATAATCCACGGCAGACCAGTGCATGAATCGATAGTCATCAAACTTTTCCGAGCTCTGAAAGTGCCTGTAAATTGTATATAAGCGAGTAAAATTGAATAATATTTTTATATTTCTATCAATATATCAACTCACTTACCGATCGGCCAGATAGTTGCCCATCATATCGTGGCAGACGAGTAGCTCTCGTTTGTTATTACCGCTAGCCGAACGTCGATGATTGCTCACAAGATCCGAATGTCTGTCCAGATAGACGGCATCGCCACGTATTCGAGTGTCCAACGGTTGCACGTAACGTCTCCAATCAATATCTCGACTGCGCACCTGGAAGCCCAACAGTTGTACATTGTCTTTTATGGGTTCTGCCTCCAGCTGAGCTGCAATTGTGGTTGCTATTGTTAGTTGGGGATGCATACTATTGTTGTTGTTGCTGTTGCAACCGTTGCCATTGAAATGACTTTAAAGTCGCCTAGCCAGCCTGCATTTATCAGAAAGAGTTGCCCTCTAAATTAAGTTTTAATCATTTGCGCGACGACCGCATTAGATGAGAACTTTTGAAGGCAAATACAATACAAGATTATTGCACTCAATATCGTATCACATAATACATATATACATATATATAAACTGACTTTGGTATTCATACAATTTTCTTTCTCTCTGTCTTTCCACTAAATATGAATTTTTAATTATTTTTATTCAAATGTAAATTGAATTATAATTTACATTTATTTTGTGCGACAATTTTTGAAATAAATGCACATAAATAAATGTGAATCTAAATGCATAAGATTAAGAGACAACATTGTAAGCAAATTGTGCGCATAATTCAATTTTACAAAATTAAATGCTAACTGTATATTTGAAATAAAGGTCAATGCAGATAACAAATTGCTAAACGCTGCTGTTTGTACGACTAGACACAAAAAAAATTCTGCTCAAAACAAACTCACATTGAAAAGTCCAATATATCCAGAATATATATACTATATGTAGATATGCTTGAAACATTTCATGACAATATAAATATCCACATTTCGAGCGTACAAAAGCAAATGCCATAAGGGCGGTTATTGAACATAACTAATACACTTTTCTTGCCTTTTTGGAAAAGAGTAACAAACTCTTATGCTGGGTCCAAAGTATGCATGTATGTTGGTGTGTGTGTGTGTGTGTGTGTGTGCACAGCGAAATTGGGTATTGATAAGCCGACATGTTGTGTGTTAAGTTCCAGAATAGTGAGACTTACGGCAGCCACAGGTGCAGCATTTTGTAGCACAAAAGTCGCACAGCTGTTTGCCAGACACTAAATCGTTGCCGGCATTTTCCGCTGTTGTTGTTGTTGTGGCTGTTTGCGCTGCGATTTTAAGTTGTTGCAGCGTTTGTTCCAGCGGCGCTTCGCTAGCTACATCATGCTCCTTATGGTCCTTTGCATCTTGGGGATCCATTTGTAGCCAAGTTTGTGTATAAAATAAATAAATAGCTCAAAGGCGAGCGCACAACGTAAACTTGTTACAATTTTGATGACACACAATAAACAGCTGTTTGATTAGTGTTGGTAAACGTGTGTGTTTGTGTGTGTCTATGCAGGGCGCACAAATCGATTGAATTTGAATAGCAAAATGCTGAAAATTTAATTAAATTTTGTTTGGTTTTTCACTAGCCAATTGTACCATGCGTTTATTTTTAGATTCAAGCTTGGCAACCAACACGACAAAAAATACAACAAAAAAAACCAACCAAGGCTGCAATGCAACTAAACACAAATTGTAATTAAACAAGCGCGTCCAGCAAGGCGAACAAAAAAATACAAAGAGCAAAATCGAAAGGAAAAAACAAGAAAAAAAAAAAACTCTGCTGGCACAGCAGCCAAAAAGCGAAGACAAAAAACGCACATTCCACATTTATCCTTGGTATTTATAGCGCTCAACGGAACAAGTTTTTGGCATCGAGGAGACACATTGAAAATTATTCAAAATGCCAGCGGGTCGCGTGGCCGGTAAGGCCGGCTACTCCAATCATGTTTACAATGGTACGTAATCGACTTTTTGACACTTTTATCATTTGATTTAACAAAAAAAGAAGCCATTTATTTAATTTAATTATTTGTTGGATTGTCGATTTTAACACTTGATATATTGGAAATAATTACAATAAAAAATTTGTAATTGCAATTTAATTTATGTTCAACTTAATTGATTTAACATTCAATTTTTAAGTTGCTTGATTTTTCACCATAATTAATTTATTTTGCCCTGCGCCGACATTAAGATAAACGCGATTTTAATTGATGAATATTCTTTGTTGTTGTTGTTTTATAGGTCGCTCATATGTTGGCATCAATGAGGAAATAATGTGGGTCAGTATTGGCATGGGTGTGACTATCGTTCTACTTATAACCATTGCGCTGTGCTACATTGCGCGGGAGAAGTGCCAAAAGCGACAGCGAGAATATTACGTGACCGCATAGTTAATGTATGTTGCCTGGCCGATGGCGCATGGCGGGATTTGTGGCGGCGGGGAAGGAGTTTTGATGCCAATGGCGGCAACACATTGCATCCTGCAAATGGATATGGATATGGACATGGAAGTGGATGTTAGTCTTGGTCTTGGCAAAGATCAAGCGCTGTCAGTTACAGCAGCTTTGGCAGCCCCGCCGCCCCAAGCCGAACAGCCGGAACCTGAACCCGATGCGGAGGCAGCGGTTACCATCATGAACTGGGCTGTTGTTGACGTTTGTGGTGCCCGCAGTTGGGGCTAAGCGAAAGTAAACATAACCCACCCATCTAACGAAAAAAAAACCAACAACACACAAATACACAAGCACCCAAATACAAATAATGCATGGCATAACAATTTTTTTTTCTCTATCGATGTAATCAAGAATTTGTTGTAAGCAAAAAAAAAAGCAAGCAGCCTAGTAAGCTGAATAACTTTGAACTCAAAATATTATATCTAAATATTCAATAAATAGCAAACATAAACATTTATTGTTTTGTTATATTACTTTCATTCGTAGTTTCTTGTGCAAATATCGTTTTCCAAATTTGATTAGCGCGCAAATTGAACATTTTTCAGCACTGTCCAGCGTTGCCACTTCGTAAAGCGCTGCCACTTCATAAAGCGCTTTCTAGCACTGATTGGTTTGCACTGCTTGTGTGTACTGCTTGACTGTCAGCTGTTTATCATTTCGTGGTAAGAAGAAGCAAGTACCGCGCACGTTTTTTATTTACAAATCTTGTTGCACGCACAAATGCGCAAAAATGGTTGACAATATAACATTTAACGTATACAACAAGCCAGTAGAAAAAACGCCAGCCAAGAAGGTTAGTAACAAAGAGTAACAAGTTAAATGAAACTATATCATATTGAATTTTCGACAGGCGGCGGCATTGACACAAAAACCATTGACCAAAAAGCAAAAACGTGCTGCGCCCGCACCATTTGACTTTCAGTTCAATGTAGAGAAACCTAAAGTAAAGGCACTTGTTGTGCGCCGTCGTGCGGCAACAACTGCTAAGACGACGACCACATCCAAACCAACAGTGCCTGCATCTGGCAGCGATCTAGTGCTTAATGTAAGCGTGCCGCCACAGAATACGGAACAGCAAATCAAGAAGCCATCGAATGAAGAGCCGATCGGCGAAATGATGTTTAATGTATTCGTGGATGACACTGTCAAGCGTAAGCCAGTGGCAAAGAAGGCAAGGCCAGCGCGCGATGCTCGCAAGTTAAACAAAACAACGGGTGTATTAACTAAGGAGCAGCTTAAAGAAGCACTCAAGGTACATGGCAAGGGACAGCGACAGAATCCCAATCAGCTGCCACGTGCTGGTGATATATTCCAAGCTCAATTAGACGAGGAGCGTCGTCGTAAGCGTGAAGAGCAAACAGATGCTACAACAGCAGATGGTACAACAGCAGATGCTACAGCTGCTCCACCAGTCGGAAAGCCAATAAAATCGGCTCCAGCTGCAAACAAGTTTCGCACCAAAAAGATTGGACTGTTCGATCAGAGCGATGTGGCAGCCCTAAAGCAACTTGGACAACGTACTGTAAAGCCTGTAACCGAAACAATATTCGCTGGCGGCAAGGTGGAGAGTCTTGGTTTGCATGCACACGCAGTTAAGAATCTATTGGATCTGCTAAGCATTAACCAGCTAACGACAGTGCAACAGAGGACCATACCACATGTGCTGGCCGGCAAAGATGTGCTCGTCCGTTCACAAACAGGCTCTGGCAAGACGCTTGCCTATGCGCTGCCAATGGTGGAACGTCTACAGTCGCAGATGCCACGCATTAAACGCACTGATGGCGTTCTGGCGCTCGTCATTGTGCCGACACGTGAACTGGCGCTACAGACCTACGAACTGTTCCAGAAGCTAGTCAAGCCCTATACATGGATTGTGCCTGGCGCACTGTTGGGCGGCGAGAGTCGCAAGAGCGAGAAGGCACGCTTGCGTAAGGGCATCAATGTGCTGCTGGGCACACCTGGTCGCCTGGTAGATCATCTGTTGCATACGGCCAACTTTAAGCTGTCCAAATTGCAGTTCCTAGTCCTCGACGAGGCAGATCGTCTGCTCGAACTGGGCTATGAGCGCGATGTCAAACAGTTGGTGGAGGCCATTGACAAACACCGTGCCGAGGAGCTGGAGGCACAAAAGGATCAGGAACAGAAGCAGCCTCCCGTTGCCATGCAACGTCTGTTGCTAAGCGCAACATTGACTGCTCAGGTGCAGCAGCTGGCTGGCTTGACACTTAAGGATCCATTGTACATCGACAACAGTGATGAGGCAGCGGATGCAGCTCTCAAGGGCACAAATGGCTATCACAAGGACACCATTGAGGCGCAACAGGACGACGGCTTGGGCGAATATCTAGAGGATGTGACTGGCGTGCTGAGTATACCAGAGAATCTTCAGCTCAGCTATGTCGTTGTGCCAGCCAAACTGCGTTTGGTTACCCTTGCAGCACTGCTCGCCAAGGAGCTGACTGCCAGTCCCAAGCAATTCAAGGCCATTGTGTTTATGAGCACCACGGAAATGGTGAACTTCCATCATGATATGCTCAATGAGGCACTCACACGTCGCGTCCTTGACGAGGACGACGAAATACAAAAGAAGGATGAGTCATCGGACAATGATGATGATGATGAAAAGCCATTGCTACAAGGAATGCGCTTCTTCAAGTAAGCTAATTCTGTTTCTACACTTTTAATTTGTATACTTAAATTCCAATAGGGACAGATTGATAGGATCGTCGTTAAACGTTCGGTGATTTTTCGGAACGAACTTCCATACAACTATCTCAAGGGGACGACACGCTAAAATTTCGTTAGAGAGAAAATTCTTTCCATAAAATGGTTTGAAAACTTGTGATGTTAAAAAGTCAATTTGGTTTTGTGCAATGTTCCTAATAGACTTGAAAATTTCAAGTTGAAACTTTGCAAATTTTTGTTAATGTGTTCGTCCGACAAAGTGTGGCGCTTCGCTCTCTCGGAGATTGACAAATCGAAAACAAGTCAATAAGATTTAGGGGGAAAATCGATCAAGCACACACATTCCCCACATATCAACAGCTAAAGGCACCAAAATGGAAGGAAAGCAAGTTAGTTACTTTCCCAAAAAATCAGCATTTAAAGTTTGGGTACCATGCCTTACTCTGTTGCTCCCTTCACCACCGCCTTTTAATATTTTTTATCCCTGTATCTTAGACAATATAGAATGTAGTGTCACCAATTTTGATCGTAAGATAGCAGCATCCAAAGTTTGAATGCCACGACCCCAAAGCTTGCCGCACGACCCATTGCCTTTCAAAAAGTGAAATGCAAGTATCTTATACAGTTTTTGATCTAGAATCACCAAAATAGCTAGTAACAAAACAGCTGAGGAGCAAAACACACAGAAAATTTAACAAAACTGCAGCGTTCTAGAAATAAATTCGATAAATAGAAAAACTTGTCGAACGGGTGCTCAATATATAGACTATGCAATGGTTTTTAATAATAGGTAAAAAAAGAAGTGAAAACGGGTTAATTATAAAAATCAAGAATTGTACAAATCGATATTGTAGCATTACGATAGAGTGTTTTAAATTTATTCCTTCAAATCCTTCTAATTGTTTTTAACTCTTAATTGAACGTTAATATTAATCATTGCTTCGTCTCAGAGACTTGAAGCAATATAGTTTTTAAATGAAGATTTAAGGTTCTTCGAAACTTTATTTCTAGCTGCAGTTAATAGTTCTCGACGGGGCAAGTTATTCCAATAACTTCTCTCGTTTAAGGTGAAAGTTTTTAAATAAGGAACTACAGAAAACCTTATTTAAAGATCAAGTCAAGACAATACAAACAACATCAATGCACTGCTGCATATTGATATACAAAATCGTAGATTTTATACCTTTTTGTAACTAACCTCATTCTTGATTCTCCGGCAGACTAAATGGCTCAATGACACAAACGGAACGTCAGGGTGTTTTCCGTGGATTCCGTGATTGTCCCAGCTGTGTATTGCTAGCGACCGATGTCGTTGGCCGTGGCATTGATGTGCCCGACATTAAGTTGGTGGTGCAATATACACCGCCCCAAACAACAGCGGACTTTGTGCATCGTGTGGGTCGAACGGCACGGGCTGGACGTCGCGGACGCGCTGTGCTCTTTCTGGCGCCGAGCGAGGCGCAATATGTGCGTCATTTGGAGAACAAGCGGATACGCATACAGCAGGGCGATATGCATAGCTATTTAGAGGCGCTGTTGCCGCGGGACTCGGAGGCACGGACCGTCCAGGAGGCAGCATCGAATTTGCAGCACAAGTTTCAATCGCTGTTGGAGGACGATCGGGAACTGCACGACAAATCGTGCAAGGGTAAGTTCGTAGCCATGACAATGTCCATGGCCCTCGAGCCCCTTACCCTCACACCCTAACACCCTCACACCTCTCCCAAAACGTAACGTAACTAGCAATTTAATCCTTTCACCAAAGGATATTAACTTTGTAATTATGACTTTTTTTTTACAACACAATTTTCGCTGTTCAGTTATGTTAAAAAAAAAACGAGGAAAAGAGGAAAAACCCAAAGGATATACTATATATATATATACACACAGATACATTTGGTGTATCTGTTTTTCCAATTATAAGTTGGACGTTCGCGCAACGCCCACCCCTTGCCACCAACGCAGCCCCTGACCGTCCACTTGTACGCTAGCAACCGCTGCTGGCGTTAAAAACACGAAAAATTATTTCATATTTGAAGTTAATTTCGATTGCGTGCCGAATAGCCTCGGACCCCGCCCACCTCTTTGTGTGTGTGTCTGCAAAGTGACCAGCTACCGTTATGGTTCGTCCTTTTTTTCCAATGTCCTGCATACCCTTGCATTCTTTTAACTGTTAGCCATTGATTGAAGGAAGGGTATTATTGCTTGCAGTGTTTTATTCATTCCCAATAGGTTTTGTATTTTTCCTACTTACTTTCTCGTTAATGTCCTGTTGAAATTGTAATTGCAGCGCGGCAGTGAAAAAAAATATGAAAGTTAATTAGATGTTACTAAGGTTGCCGCAACGGCTTTTCACATCAGAAAAAAAAGGGTTAATGTATGGGAAAGGGGTTTCTAAGAGGTTGTAAGTGTAGGGGTCTACCCGGGGGAGATGTAGCGTGTTGAAAGCTTTGATTGGAAAATACTAAAAAACAAAAAAAAAAAGTTTAAATTCAAATGAATCATAAGTTGAAACAAGTTGATCTCAAAAATCCTGAAAAAGCAAAAAGGAAACGGAAATTGTGCGAAATATTTAAAATGGCCAACCAAACAATAATGGGCAAAGAACAACAAGCCGAACAGAACGATGAGAAGTTAAAGACGATTGGAAAGAGCTAAAACAATAACAAGAAGTAGTAGAAGAAGAAGAAGTTTGCCTGCACAACTAAAAATGGTAAAACTCAAATTGCACTTAAGCGTCGAGTCAAGCATCAAGAAGGCAGGAAGCCGCTTGGCGAAACTTAACAGAAACAGAGCGAAAGCACCCAAAGGAATGAACGAATGTTGGTGGAGACATAACCAGAAGTGAGAGAGGGGAGGAAAGACAGAGAGAGACCTGCAGTTACTGTGTCTACTACGTCCAATCAAAAAGCCATTAAAAAGTATTACGCTTGAACAAAACTGTACAAAGCAGCAGATAAAAGCATTTAGAGGCACAACACGAAGGACAACTAAAAATTTAAAAATAAAACAAAACGAAACGAAACAAAACAAAGCAAAACAATGCGAATAGTATATAGATATGTATATGTTTGTGCGTCCTTCGTGGGCGCCAGGATAACACAGACTGACTTCTCCTTCGAGTAGAAGAAAAAGCTGCATGCGTGAGTAATTGAAACAATTTTCAAGTTGAAATTCAAGTTGAGCACACCAAATTGCAGCACTCGAAGCAAAATAATTAGTTGTTGAAAATCTAAGTGGAATTTAAGTCGATATGATGCATCATCATATAGTTGTAACAAGAGCAAACCCAAGGCATTTAATATTTTGCAAGATAGTCTGGTATATTAGTTTGATGATTAACAAGAAATAAGTGCGTTACTTTAGAATACAACTTGTCGGTTTTTGTAGGCTAGATATCCTATAGAAAAAAGCTAACTCATCACAATTCACAATATCATCCTTATAAAGGGTTTCTAATGATGGTTTCCTCCAAGTTTCTTAAAGCAGGTATTCCGAACATAATTTAACTGTGATCGAAACTCTCGAATAAGTTAAAAGTAATAATATATATATTTTTAAATTGGTTTCCTACTACCTTAGCAGGTTTTACATTTAGAGATAATAGCACGATTGATAGAAAAAATAAAAGTCTATGTCAGCTATATTAGTTGTACCACACAATAATATTTGAAAATTCATTTACACAATTCGTCTCCTAAGAAAATTTAGAGGATGAAACTTTTTCAACCCTATTTTTCTTGGCTGTGCCGTAAGACGTCTAGCCAGACCGTTTGGATGAAAACCCAGCCGTTCCACATACTTTGTTCCAATCCTTTGCAAAACATCCGCAACCTTAGGACTGTTAAGATCTTTCGAGATCCTTCGCATTGGTTATCGCAGTTGTTCCATACATCAGTAGCTCATACCTTCACATAGTGCTAAGATATGAGGAATAAAAAGCCACCTTATTTGAGAGGGATAGCTTGTTCCTTGGCGCAGACTCTAAGCTCATCGTAGTTCCTGACCTATAAAGCTTTTATCGAAGGTTGCATTAAGTGAGGGCGTACTGTACATAGATGATTGTATAAAAAAAAACATATCTGCTGTTTTAATTGACGTAACGAGAGTTTACTTTTTCTATCAATCTTAACTCTAGTAATTTATTTTACTTTGTAACTCTATTATATATATTTTATTTGTCACCCTTTTGTAGTAGTACTTGGCTTTCGCTTCCTTTTCACTAAACTCATCCAACCATTAGCTAAGTATCAAAGTATTTCCGCCCCTTCGTTTTTATATACATAGTATAAATATAATAATTTTTTTCTTCGCCTTACCACATGATTAACTACTTACTAGCCAAGAGAGTGGACAATAGGCGAATAACCGCAAAGCCGCAAAAACCTTAAGCCGAAAACCGAGCCCAAAATCTCCCGAAACCCAAAAGCTAGAGGCAGCGACAGTGACATTAGCAGGCGGGGTAAAAACAATCACAACAATTTGCCACGCCTACACATGAAGAATGGAGACGAAGCAGAAGAAGCAGTGAAACCGCATGGACACGCGCGCTTTATAAAATATATCCGTTCGCATTTGCCGCTTAGCCGTCGACGGGGGGCGCATTAGCCAAGCACCCAACAGCAACCAACCACCACACCCCCTCTGTTTCGCTTAGAGCTCGAGTTAAACAATGGAAATCGGGCTGGGCAATGAATAGAGAGAGATTCTTGTCTTGTTTGGGAAAGGGATAAGAACCCAGGGCATGAAAAGCCATTTTGTGCGGTTTGTGGTTTGTGGGTGGTTGTAGCTGGCTTCTCTTTCGCTCTTGAGCTCGCTCTCTTTAGTTAGTTGGGTGGCATTGGCACCCCGTTTTGGACTCGAGTCAGCTCGACTCGACTCGACTCGAATGACATTTATTTTATTCGCAACTTCCGGCTTGCAGACGTCTACAAACATCCGGGCTCGTCATACTTTTTGTTTGTTTAATGTCTGCCACTTGACTGTAATCGCATTTGCGGCAATTAAGCAGACCCAAAGACAAGGGCTTGACTTTGAGACAATTCGGCTCTCCCACAGCCCACAAAGGGACCAACAGCAGCAGCCGAGCTTATAACGGAAGAACAAGAAGCGAACGGATGGGAATGAATAGATGGTTGTAAATGTTGGCTGGAACGTGGAACGAAACGTTGACTGCTGCCACTTAATTGCTTGGGCGAAAGCAGCATCTTTGACTTTATTCTAACGATTTTCATCTCTCTTGTTCTCTTTCTCTTTCCTCACACATTTTCCATCGTTTTCCTAATCAACCCCTCTTTTTGACTTTGTTTGATTTGAATGCGTTTAACGATCCCAAATTTATGAGCTAGACTTGATCAACAAATTTGTATAGACTGAGAAAACTAAGCGAGTTACAGTAGAACTTCCATAAAGCATATTTGGCGTTGTTTAAAAAAAACTTCGATAGGGAGAAAATCATGATATTTCCATAATTTAACTTTGATCTTCTCAAGAACTTTTTGTTGATTTAACTTGTAACTGAACAAGCGAGAAGTATCTACAAACTATTTTAGTAGCTTATAGTCAAGTAAGATCGACTAGGAGATACTTAATGAATGCTTAACTGCGTTATCTCTGGGCTTTTCTCAGCCGATTTCAATGGCTCACTTTTTTGTCAAAAGTTTCTAGATGTCGGAAACCGAAAGTTTTCGAAACAAGCTTGTACTGCCTATGGGTAAGAAAAGCCTATGTTCCAGATCTGATGTCTATAGCTTTTTTATTGTCTGAGAACGTTTATACTGAATGAAAGACATGGCTGATCAAGAATATTATATATTTATATATATAGTTTATGGGTTCGAAAATGCTTCATTCTGTCTTTAAAATACTTTTGGAAAAACCATTATACCATTTTTAACGCACTTGTTCTGGCTATAAAAAGTAACTTCCCTTCTCCAGCTGCCATGCCGTTGTCCTTTGTCTATATCACACTTGAACAGCTAGGAAAATAAGTGTTATAGTTTTAAGTATTCATGTTCAAGTTCCCAAAACTAAAATGGTAATGAATTAATTTGAAGGAGTATAAAATTCTTTTCATTCTACATGCATATCGCTTTGCTAATTGTTGTTAGAAATTTATTGTCGATTGGGATCTCTTTAAATTGTGGTTGGGTAATTGTTTCGTTTTGGTTCGTCTGGTATTTGGATTGGTCCCATATGACTTGGGCCACAACTCACAGCTCTTGTTGCAGCTTGTACTCAAAGTAACTTGTATCCATTTGCATTTCTCAACAGCTGGCTGTCGTTTTTTTTTTTTGTGTTCTTTCACATTTGTGTTCGGTTGTGTTTTGTTAAGTTTATATAGCATTTTTCATTTCACAATTTCACATCGCATTTACATATCTCTTTATCTGTGTGTTCGTTCTCGATGCGATGCTTATCACACTCGAAGGACAATTGCGGCTTTGGCATAGCGCACGTTGTGGTAATTTGATATCATTGTTGTATAATTTGGCATTGCCTGGCATAAGTGCTGCGTAATTAGCAAGGACATGCCCACAACATACACAAAAGAGAGACAGCAACGAGAACGAACGAATGCGTTGGGTGCTTTCATATATAGAAAGAAGAAATCCTTTGCTGACATTGCTCATTTGTCATGTTAACAAATTTATATTGTAATGAATGCCACACACACATACACACAGCCACACACACAGAGAGACACAGGCAGGCAGGCAGGCACTTAAGCCAACACATCAATTAATTCTGAAAGCATTAACATGACTATCTATCTCCCTCTGTCTTTCTCTTATTCTCCCACTTTCGTTTTGCAGCCTTTGTATCCTGGATGAAGTTCTATTCGACGTTTCCCAAAGAACTGAAGCCCATCTTTAATGTGCGCGTCGCACACATGGGACACTTTGCCAAGAGCTTTGCCCTCAAAGAGGCGCCCAGCAAATTTGCCGGCAAGCATGCAGCACCAAAACCCGAACCGCCAACCAATCGTCTAACCTACACAGAACGGTAACTAAATGCTGTTATACTCATAAGTTTTCTAAGATTTCTAATTGATTGTTTATGTTACAGGGATCCCGAGAAGGTGAAGCAGGCAAAGCGCGCCAAACGGCGTCTCTATACAACAACGGTTGGCGGCGATGGGCGTCAAATGCAGCGGGGTGCAGCAGGTGGCACGGATCGTAGGAAGATCGGTGCTGGCAGCGGTGCCGTCAATACTAACTTCTTGAAAAGCCTTAACAAAGCGCGTACCCTCAACATGTCCGAGTTTGATAGCGGTCTGGACGCTATCGGAGCGCCCAAGCGACGTAAGCAAATATAGGGGATATAAGGGAGAGCTGATGGAACCGGAAATGCAACGGGAGCTGGGTTGTGATGGCCAGCCATTTATGCGCGCCATTTTCTTCAGGCGCTATTCAGGCGTTTAATCGAAAAGAAAATTGCCCCAAGTAGCAGCAGCAGCGGCAGCTGGAATCGGAGCCTGAAGGAAAGACGAAGAAACTCAACTTATAAAAGTTTCATTTTTCTCATCTTTTAAGCCCGGACGTCCTCCGGGAAAAGTTAAGGCCGCATACATCCACCCACCCAACCATCCATCCACTCGTCCAGCGACCGCAGCTAGCATATTTTAAGTTACTTTTTCCATATTTTTTTTTTCATAAATATACGAGAAAAAAAATGTATATAAATTTTTTGTTTATTCTTTTTACTTGATGTAATACTAGTAGTATGTTTTTATGACAAACATTAGAAATCCATTTTCCGCTCACTGCAGATTCATTCAGTTTTGAAAATGTCAATCCCTGTGAACCGCAAAGGGAGCAGCGATATGTTCGGCGTGGCGGCGGGGCGAAGAGAAGGCACGTGTTGGCCGCCTTTTTGTGCAGCTGAAGCGAGTAATTTGTTGGACAAGCCATAAATAAATAGTATGAAACATAAACGCATAAAAAATCAAACGATTTGCTTTCGTTTTATTCTCATTTTGTTTAGTTTTTTTTTTTTTTTGTTGTCGAACGTCGTCCTGAAGTGTGCGATAATATATTTGTGCAGGACACGCGCCAGGCTAAGCTCGCCATTATGGCCTTTAATAGTAGTGGCCCAAAACGACAAGACCCAATTAAATGGAGGTCTAACGATTGATTTTTAATTAACGTCTCTGCTTGTCCAGCTAAAAAGTCAACCCAATCAAGCATACACCCAAGTCAAAATACTGGACTCCATTCCCAATTTCCCTAATTACGGACGAGTGTCAGCATATGAAATAATATTTCCATACCAAGTTAATTCAGGCACGCAGGTGAACAAAAAAGAAATAGGTAACTTTACCATTTTATGGAAAGAGTAAATCCGGTGGGGTAATACGGAATTATTGAGCAGTATGTCAATAAGTTAAGATAAATTGTTTGTCAAAATTACAAAAATTACCATTTTAGAAAAAAAAAAAATGATTCATACCAAATTATTTATTTTTGTACAATCTCTGCATATAAACCATGATTATTACAAAAATAACCAAAAAAATTTAAAAATAAAAATCATAAGTTACCATTAAAAATAAAAGTCATTTATAATAATTATAATCATGAATAATAAGTAGTTATTTATGATGTAGATTTTTCGTCGAAAAATTCCGATCTGAGAAGCTTCCCATATATTTTGTTAATTTGTTATCGTTGTTGATCGGAGCTCTTGTTTTTTTATGACTTAGTTTCAAATTAAAATAATATATTTAATCCCATTAATGCTAAATATATGTGTTGTGTTTCATTTAGATCGAGCCAAATAAGAATCACTATTTTCGAATCTTATTATTTTTGCTATAAAATTAATATTTTTATGTGATTTTTTTCTTTTACCTTACCAAAAATAATGATTAGCATTATAAAATGAAATCATAAACATTTAATTTGTATAATATGACTAATAATAAAAACGCTCCCAGGTATACTATTGCCATCAAGCGAAGAGTATTTGCTTTGTGCAGTGTGAGTGTTGAGTACATATGTTTAAATTGCTTTCAGCCTAGTCGTTGGTTGGTTGGTTGGGTTGGGTTGGGTTGGGTTGGGTTGGGTTGGTTATTGCCATTGTCAAAAGGGTTGTCGAGCGTTTCTAATGTGATTGCACTAATGGCTCGAATTATAGACGCATTAGGGTAAATTAAAATCCTCTTCGGCTCTAAGGCCAACACTCTAAGGGGGTTGTCCTGTCCGTGTGCTGCCAATAAAAAGCCAACTCACTTAAAGCTAACAACAACGGCTTGACCCTCCGCCCCCCCCCCCGCCTTCATTTAGACCGCCATCGGCAGGCGACTATCGTCAAGTGCGGATGTGGTTGTTGAGGTGTGGGTGAGTCGGTGGGTAGGTGGGTGGTTGGGTGTTTGTATGTTTTCTTATGGGGTGGATTTAACGCTTTACATGAGCGAATGGGGAGGGCTGGGGAGTAGGAGAGGCGTTGTAATAAAGTTGTAACGGCTGCATCAACAATGCCATTTGCCGGACTTAATTCTTTTGTGGTCAGGTGCGCAAGTGTTGGCAGGTTTCTTTTTTTTATGTTTTCATTCAAATTGAAAAGGTAAAAAAAAAATGTGTATTAAAAAAGAAAGCTAAAAATCCCAACAGCTGTCAGAATTTCTTTACAGGTATGGGTATGGTAGTGTGGTTGGGGGTTATACTAGATGTGGTATTGGGCTTTACTTTGATTATGACAATGCTGCTGACCCTTAGCCCAAACTTTCTGACAATTGGGTGGCAGGCACAAAGGATGTGGTGGCAACTAACTAACTGACAAATGGACAAACCAACGAAAGCCTCATTTCAATTTGACACCCTATTTCAGGTGTACTTAATATTAAAACTCATGTTAGTTCAATTGCCACATTGTTTATTTTTGAATTTAGCTAGGAACCATCTTATAAAATTTTTAGCTACTTTAATTATTTCTTTAACAAGCATAAAGTTGTAAGATCGTATTGTAAAAGAGAAGTAAAATTAGTTGAAAGTAAAGTTTGGCAATTAAATTAATTTTTTCGATATCTAAAATTCTTTCTTTTGATGAAAAAAAAAAAACTCCGAGATTTTGGTACTATTTCTATTAGAAACAACAAGTGTCTCAAGACTTACCAAGCTATTTTGTTGGATTAACAAAAATGAAGACATGACTCAAACTAAATATACTGATAATATTTCATTGACATTATTTTTTAAATCTCAAAGAAATATTATTCCACTTAATCAAATATTTTCATTGAATACATGATAACGCCAAAATAATTTATTATGTTAAAAATGTAAAATATATAGATATACTAAATATTACTAATAAAATATAATATCTTTATAGCATATGGTAAAGAATGTATACCATCAAATTCGGTTAGGACGCAAACTATAACATATCAATAAATAATAAAATCTCTGTCGATTTTAATGAGAAGTCATTATTTGTAAAGAAAGAATAAACGTAAAGAAAGCGTCAGACACAAGGGTCTGCTGTTGTTATTTAGAAGATTTACCATACAATTCTATAAAATCATAACAAACTACCAAGAATTTATTTTATAAAATTTCATTGGAAATATCTGTGCAAGAAGAAGTCTGTCTAAGAAGTTTAAGTGTTTAAAAACAAATCGTGAAACTTGTGTGTTGACGACGAGATGTTGAGAATCTTAAACTTTCGCTTAGACATTGTTGCGCTTATTTTGTGACTATGTCATCTACAGTAAAGTGCAACTAAGTGTTACAGTGTAATCATCACATGCGCATACTACAATAAAAAACCATCTAAATTAGCTTTTATGTTGCTCTAACTCTTGCCTTAACTCCTTTTTTGGAGTTTACTCTTTAAGAATCGATTTGCATATAAGTAGCCCCCCGGTATGAAAAAAAATATGAGAAGTGAAAGCAACTGAACAAATTCCGTTACGTTTGTGTGAAAACTAGCGCCTGACGAGTGTTGGATACCCTTATAACATATAAGTGCTATTGTGGATATGTTGTTCAACAGTAAATTTGCAAAAATTTGCATATTTAGTTGGCACTAAGTTAACAATTGAAAAATAGCTTCAATTATAAGTAGTGGATTGAACTACATATCCACAGTAGCACTCATATTTTATTCGTGTGTCCAACATTCGCTAGTTCATTCTCTTATTACTAAGGAATTCCGTTATGTTATCCGGAATTCCGTTATGTTATCCGAACAAGAGAGAACATACGTTGCCTGTTTAGTTGTTGCTTCACACAAATGTACACCAACATCGCGAATACGGATAATGTCTTGCTCTAACTATGTACAGAGAGCGATCTTTTGCTTTATCCGCTTTATCCACTTTATCCACAAAGGCAGTCAGCCTTAAGCTTAGCTCGCCTTGACAACGCAGGAAGCTTGTCGTCCGTTTATTTATTCAATTAAAATTGATACGCGCTATATTAAAGTTTAAATTGTGCTTATATAAGGCACTGAACATACGCAAAGTGTTTGTTACATTAAGGATCGCCGTGTAATTGCCTTTGAAAGTGGTTTTTTGAGCAAATCTAGCTTGAATAAAAGGACGCCAATTTTTCTTGCCATGTCGGGCCGCGAAAAAATTTCAAGAGAGAGAGAGAGGAGATTCGCGCCCATACGTGTGTGTTGTTGTTGCTTTAAACTCGCTGCAAATATTCAAAATAAGCGAAGCATTTTAAACAGTATTAATAACTGTATATTTTTTGATATTTTTTTTTGTGAAGTGCAGTGAAAATAAAATATTAAAATAATATTCATTTATTACATCACTTTATTTTTTTCATTTTTTTTCGTGTGTTTAGTGCAGTGAGCTTTTTGTTTTTGTGAAAGTGCTCAGCGAAAAGAGAGAGAGAGAGAGCGAGCGCGGAAGCGCTTGCATTGAACTGCGTTGTGTTGTTGCTGCTGCCGGTGAGTGAATTTTGCGTATTATACACACATGTATATTATATTGTATAGATCACCCTGTTAACAACAGTTAGATTGGATGCAGTAGAAGTAAGTTTGGTTGCTGCAATGCATTTAAATTGTTCTTTTAATCTGTTGTTCGGCAGCAAACGTCATCGACAAATGAACTACTCAATACACTCTCGTTATTTGTGTACAGCTTTGCATAATTGTATGGCAAGGATTGTTGGCAAGTGTCATAGAGTACAATTTTGAGAAGAGTATGTATGTATATGAGCAGCAGTAAAACTGATATTTGAATGCCGCCTTGGAAGACAAATTCTTGTGTTTTTCTTTTGGAGTTTACTTCTTAAGAATCGAAAAAATATGAGGAGTGAAAGCAACTGATCAAATTTGGATACCCTTATAACAAACGTATCATCCACAGTTGCGCTCATATAATATTAGTGTGTCCAACATTCGCTAGTTCATTCTCTTATTATTTAAGAATTCCGTTATGTTAATCCGAAGAAGAGTAAACTCGAGTCGTGCACAATTTTTTCATAACTAAACTTATTTGTAGTAGATAAGTTTATTAATAATATATAATAAAAAGTTTTAAATCGGTTAACTTGGTTATTTTTTTGTGTTTTATCTTTTCCAATAACACTTAAAGAACATCTGATTTTATACAATAAAATTTATATAATATTGTAATTAACTCAAAAGGCATTAACAAAATTGGAGATGCGTGCTGAACATAATAAATTTAGTTTTATTTTCATTGTTACAACAACAATAAGTACTTAAAGAGAGAAACTTATTATTATTAATAAGTCATATGGTTGGGGCTGCAACTTGACAGACATTAGACGAACTTAAACACATTTCATTGGTTATTTAATAAAGTTAAATTAGAAAATATGTTCGTATTTATGGAATAATAACGTATAAGTATTTACTGGTTTGAACTGCGCTTGAACTGCTCGTAAATTGCACTTCGAATATTAAATGGCTAAAGATAAATGTATATGGTTAAGAGGCCTTAGAAACCTTCAAACCAAGTTCATGTCCAATACCTGCTCGTATCAATTCCGCAAAGGTTCGAGTTCATTCATTTTTTTGTATTTTGATTTTTTTTTTATTTATGTTCTCAGCCATTTCCAATTTCCAATTATAACGCAATGCGATTGCGTGCACAAAATGACAAGCTTTTATGAATTCGCGATGATGGTCTCGAGACGATTGCCTTGAACGGGGTAGGGGTATACTACTATACACATACACATACATATGTACACATACATGCACGGACACCCTTTTAAATTATGATTTCATTTGACGGCGCCGTTCGTCGAGAAGATGAGTTGATGTTTGGAATGGGATGGGAGACTACTATAAAACACCCGCACCAAAGCATCCAAAAAAAAAAGGCCGGAAATCAGGATGAACTTAAATTATACATATTTCATTTTTATGCAATGTTACGTTTTACGTGTTTCTCTTTCTGTTTCGCATAGTATTTCTTTCATTTTAATTTTTCTTTGATTTCTTTTATCCAATTATGTTCATTAAATCGGCATTTGAAATGTGCAAAGGATGTGATTTAGTTAAGACAGGAGCGAGGGTAGGAGTTGGTATTTTGGTTTGCCAAAGGTTTGCAGTTAAACTACTTAATACTCATTTAATTTGTAGCATTGGATGCGATATGCGTTCGAGCAGAATGCGCCGCACAACTGTCATAAAAATCACGCAGCGGAAATTATTTTGTCACCATTTATAATTGCATTGTCACACCAACAACACACTATTGACTACTTTGCTGCCGCTGCTGCTGCTGTTATTATTATTATTATGATGATGATGATTGGAGGGTGTTGAAAGTAACACCCCGCACATTAAATCAAGTGGCTGTAGATGTAGCTGTGGCTGTCGACAACGTCATACATAAATTATTGAAAAATCATTCTGCAAATAAACTCAACGAGCATTCAGACAGAACAGAACTGAACCGAACCGTACCGAACAGACAGATATACGAACAAACAGGACAGGACATGAGCCGAACCAGAGCTAGTCCAGGTTCAGGTTGCCCCTTTTGTTCGCATGAAGTAAATAAAATCCACCACCAGGATATGACGGACAAACTAACTGGCGGACCTAGCTGACTGTGTTGATTGCTTTGACAAGACCGCAAATAAAGCAGTAAATAACATAACACACACACACACACGGTGAACGACATATTGTGGAGCGGGTTCTTGATGGATGCATTGGAGCTTACATTGCGCATACGCCGAATGTGGCCAGCGAGCAGCGTGCTTTTAATAGATTTGCAACAAGGCAACGTCAGTGTCTAATCAACACTTGCTGTTGACTACACTCAGAAAAAAAAAATACTTTCTATTTTTTATGAACAAATTTAGATGAAGTCAACTTTATAGAAAAATTATTGAATTTTAATGATCTCTGTTTTTTTTTCGCTTAAAGAAAAACTCATCCTTAATGTACGGCTCCGAGGAAGACTTCATATATTCTTATATGTATATCCTTGTACCAAAAAGCTATCTCCTAGTATAATTGTTTTGCTCCTTTGAAGATCGAGCTTGATAACTGTGGAAGATATGAGGATTTCCGGTTTATCAAGGTATGGTTGGGCGTGGCAGATCAGTGGGGGATGGCAGTAGCTATATTGCCGCCAAGTTAGGCATTTCTAGCTGTAAGGATGTCTACAAATATGTGAATTTATCGATTATCAGCTATAGATTTTATCGATTTCCGAGCCCCCCAAGAGGCGTATAAGTCCGATCTTGACACTTTGTTTGTCTTGCCTACAGAAAAAGAAATTTGCAAAGTTTCAAGTCCCTAGCTTGAAGGGTGTCGAAAAAGTTTCATTATTACAGACGAAAATCACACTAAGTCAATATTCTCTTAAACCTTAGTATTGCTTATAAAAAAACTCTTTAAGATACTTCTTTTTTTTTAAGCATTTGTCTTTATTTTTGTAAAAAGAAATATATTTTCTACAAATTATTATCTTGTTTTCTAGATCTTTAGATATTTTAAAAAGCACTTAACTTTTTTTGAGTGTACATTTGCGGTTGGATTAGTTGTTGGTTGTTGGTTAGAACCAGCTCGAAAGCATCTAACGGCAGCGCCACCATCAGCATCAACATCAACATCATCCGAAAACATCGCCAACCATCCAATCCAGGCAGGAATGTTGGCAAATCCAATTAATTTTATTGCGCCTAAAACTTTAAGCGCAAGCGTCGAAGCACATCACAACAACACTTCTAACCTCCCACGACCACCCGCCCGTTAACACCCCTTTACACAAGCTAGAACTAACTCTAATGAAAATTGACTCTAGCTCTTTCTCGTTCTCTCCCTCTCGCTCTCGCTCGCTGTCGAATGCTTCATCCTTTGGTGCGTCTGTGTGCTGCCGTCAGTTCCGTTTCCGTTTGAACGAATGCCTCGTCTATTTATTTGCAAATGCAACTTGTCCAATTTGACAGTTGTCGCTTGTAAATGTCACTGCCTGAAGCATGGTCAGGGCGGGGCAGGAGGCATTAGAGTTACATTCGACGTTGATGTTGTTCGTCGTTCAGTGAAGCGTAAAGTGTGAAAGCCTGTAACGAGGCATATTGCGATTGGATTTTGTGTAAATTTATTTATGCTAATTAGTTTAAATTTGATTTAATTTGCGACTCAAGCAGCGCTCAACTCAGGCAAGGGCAAAGAGAGGGGGTTATGGTATATGTATGTGTGTGTGTGGTGGGGAAGCCACAAACAAAACTGACAATTAAAAGCACGTTAAAAACGCATTTAGCAAACTTCGGCTGCGGATCCGTTTAAGCCGAAAACGCCTAATGACAGCTGCATCAATCCTCAGCGCTAACAAAGCGTTGAAGAAATCACTTTACCAGCGGCGGCAGCTATAAAAACACACACACACAAAACCAAACAGAGAGAGAGAGAGAGAGAGAAAGCGAGAGAGATGAGAGTTTGAGAAATGACCGAATGGCTAAAGGAGACGCCGCCAAAATCAACGAAATGACAACGAGACATGCAAACAAATGAAAATGATGACTGGCGAGCTTCAAGCTTCAAGCTCTTCGAGTCCTAAATTCAACTTCATTCAGTCAGTTGCTGACTTCGACGAAAAGTCTAATTTGTTGATAATTTGCGACCGCCGCCGCTGACCGCTGACCGCCAACGATGCCCCACGGCCAGGAGGATCAGGAGGCAGCTTCACTCCACCTTTTGGCTTTGAACAAACGATACTTCCGCTACAAACGTTGCCATACATGGACTTTTGGTGCCACTTGGATTTATGAAGCGCTGCGCCAACTGCCAATTTAAAGTCAATTTGGCCAAGAGGCGCGACTTCAACTAAATTGCATTCTTTGGGGGTTGTGCATGCGTAGGCTGTCAGCTTTGAGCTGTGAGTGGGCGCCGCCCGCCACCGACGCCCAATCTTGGGGAGGTCAGTTGAATGATGATCCAGTTGGGAACGAAGACTCAAAACGTTAACTCAACAAGTGGGTCTGATACTTTTAACTGGAACAAAACCATGGCCAAAACCATTATTAATTGCATTTTAACAGCTGCAGCTGAAGAAGTGGAACAATCAGACAAAACAGGTCAAAAAGCTTAAGCGAATGCAATTGAATGAATGACATCAATCACTCAAAGATTAGGATATCGAAAAAAATGCTACTTGAAATTGTAGAAAATAGATGAGCACGAAGCGAATGGCAAGAGAGTTCAAAACTGCGGGATAAAAAGGGATATTGAGGTGAAAAGGTTACATTAAAAGTTACTGAAAATTGACGAAAGATTTATTCAAAGCTTAAAATAGCTGCTAGGGTTTCATTTGGTGGCTTTCCCAAGGAAACTCATTGTTAAATTTTATTTTAGTTAAACCTTAGCAATATTAGAAATCGCTCGGTTCTTTCTTCCTATCGGACCTCTCTCAACTAGCAGATACTAACCCGAAAAATATCCTGTTTATCTCGGACTACGACCACGCCCTCGCAAACGGTGTGACAAACTCTGTGTCTGGGTAGACGGTGTCTATGGAATAAATCCAAGACACGGCATCACAACGAGCCAATATATGGCCTATGTGAGTGGAGGGTTTTCTCTAACTGTCAGTAGCAGTTCCCATAGGCCACATTCAGGTAGCAGAAAACCTGTAAGCAAATATATGAACAAACATAAATATAGAAAAAGGAAGGAATAATATTTCTAAGTTCAATAAAATGTTTATTTTAAATGTAAAAATTGTGTAAACCTTTGGAAAACATTTTGTTATCATCAATATCAATTTTACAATCGTTTTGACAAACTTTTACCTAAGTTAACCTTCTTATTGAGCAGTTCTCTCCGCTTTAGCTCTCGTTTTTTTGTTGGTCAGTTGAAAACTTATCTCTTTTTTGTAATTACTTAATGATAATGAGGTCAACAAGGTCCTTTGACTAGGATCTTATAGTGAAACTCAAGATACCAGGCCAACTGGCATCAAGCGACAATTTTGTTCCTTTGAAAGTTGAAACTACTTTTAACAAACAGTGGAATTTAAAGGCGTCAAGTTAACACCCCCCGGAGACACAATCTACGTTTTTTTTTTTTTAATAGCTGTCATCGGAATTGTATAGATTTGGCTGCCGTTGGTTTGATTTATGTGCACTTCACGCTTTGTTGCAATGATGGCAATGATGATGCACTGCCACGCCCCCTCCCACCAATTCCACAAAACAGCAACAACAACAACAACACACACACATAACAAACAGTGGCTAGGTTGGGCATTATCCTGGACACGTGTGCGCACAAATTGATCCTTTATGAGCATTTTGCGGTTAATAATACTTCAAATGTTTTCCCTTTTCCTGTCCAGGGTCAAAGTCGTCGTCGTCGTCGTCCCAACTGGCCGCCAAACACGGTTTTGGCTGACTAAATGAATCGCTCGATGCGTTTGCCTGGCACGTGCCACCGCCGCCGCCGCCGCCGCCGCCCTCGCTGAGCCGTTAAGTGTAAATGATAAGCCGACGACGACGAGAGAGGGAGAGAGACGGGCAGAGTGGGAGAGATGCTTGGACTGTTAAAGGCTAAAATATATTTGGGGTTAAATGCAGAACGCTGACAAGGCCAAATAGGCAACGCATTTGTTTTGTTAGTTTGTTTTACAAAAAAAAAATGTAACAACAAAAAATCGAAAAGAAGAAAAAAAAAATGGCTTTTTGGGAGTCTCTCTTCGACTGACATGTGACACCTTTTGTTAGCCGAGTGTCAACGGAGGACGCCTTTTGTTTGTTTGTTGTTGCTGCTGCTGCTTCTGTTGTTTTTGTTGTTGTTGTTCGTAAAGCGCTTAAGAGCAGCGATCCTTTGGCATCCTTGTCGACTTTATGCCTGCGTGTCTGTGTATTTAGTCTCTCTCTGTATGTATGTGTGTGTGTGTAAATAAATCCCAAATGCCACTTCACACTTAATTTGCTCATAATGCCCGGCTTAAGCCGTCGACAGCGCGACAACGAGACACAACCCCTCTGCTAATATCCTGGCAATTACACTGCAACAACAACAGCAACAACAACAACAACATAAAATTGCATTAGAAACAGCACAACAACAACCACCACCACCATTTAGAGACCAACAACAACAACATGATTGTAGCTGTAACCACCCGCCCCGCTGCCGTTGCTTGTCCGAGATTTTCTGCTGCATTGGGCTTGGCCATCGCCATAATCGTCATCAGGATCGGAGCACTGGATCTTATCAGCTCCTTCACATATGCCCGAGCCGGTTAATGCTTCTAATGTGACAAATTCATCCATTCCGTCGAGTTGATTTGAATTGAGTTGTCCTTTTCAAGCGACGCTCAAATTCACATCGCTGATAAGAAAAAAAACACACAAAAAAAAAAAAATTAAACCCCGAACCCAAAACCCAAAACCCCTAAAACCAAAATCCAAAAACCCAGTTGCTTCTGTGCCCATTGATTGCTTTCATAATTTGTTCGTGCGTTTTATTTATTATTTTCTTTATATGGATTTTATTTCATTTTTTTTTTGTCCACACTTTAATCCCCCGCTCCGCTGTACAAATTGCCGAGATCTTTCAACTGCGATTGAAAGTGGCAACAAATGTTTTAATTTTCCAGTGCAAGGCGCCTGGATTAAATGCCAAACGGGGAATTCTACTTGGTGTAACGGTTTACAATTAATAATACAAAAAAAAAAAAAACATCACGATAACTATTCAAATGTCATGGTTGCTTTTATATATATTAGCTTTATAACTAATTGATATATATTTAAATGCCAACACGAGTAGCTAATTATTTACTAAATAGTACAAAAACATTTCATTTATCATTTTGTTGAAATAAACATCGAAAGTAGTTGAAGAAAATTGTAATTTAATTTTAAATAAACAACAAATAATATAAATATTTTTTAAATAAATACAAGCCGACTTACTAAGTTCATTAAAAAACTTGAATATCATATTATATTATTAATTAGTTATTTTATTATTATAAACAAAAATATCTTTTAATAAATCATTTATAATACTTAAAATATCATTCAAATAGAAAAATTTCAAGAAAAAACTTATTGAATTTTTATCTAAAAATTATCAAAAATAATATGTAAAAGAATGCATACAGAAAACACCAAGTATTTTTTTGTGTAAAATTTAATTGTTAGTTTAATCCGAAAAAATATTACTAAATTTAGTAAAATACAGTTTTCAAAATACATATTTAGTATAAAATTTAAGAATTTAATTTTCAGCACATTTATTAAATCAGTTCCCATGACAGGCTCTACTAGAAATTAATAAATAACAAGACTTGTGCCAGATACTTGGCAAAAAACAGAAAGAGAGAGAAAGAGAGAGAGAGAGAGCGCGGAACGTAAATAGAATTTGCATAAATATAACGGGGGAATTGCATATAAATCTTTTATATGCTTTCTATTTAACTTTTACTAAAGACTTCCGACACATTTTAGAGCCGACGGCTACAACGGCAAACCCCCTTTTAAAAGCTGACCAAACGGACAACGAAAAGGGATAGCGAGAAGAGAGCGAAGTGAGGGAGTAAAGGGACTTGTATGACGATGCACCTGCCTGCAGTTACTTTCAACACCTACACACCGAGGAGTCGAGGAGTTTTTTTTTTTTTTGTTTTGTGTCGATTTGGGTTTGGGGAGGGTGCGATGGCGTGACTTGCGTCCATTTGGACGGCGCCTGAAGTGGCCAATGCTGCCGACGTCTGAGGCATTCATTGTCTGTGCCGTGCTGCTGCTGCTGCTGCTGCTGCCTCCCCGAGGCTTGTAACTTATCTAAATGCACACAATTATTGAATATAATCGCTGTAAAAAACAAACAAATGAAAATTTGCATGTGCCGCCCTTTAGGCGTTTTGCTGCGCTTCATTCACTATAAATATATGTGTGTATGTGTATGTATGTGTGCATGCCATAAAGTGCTTTCAAAACGAAACTTCTATGCCCTTACATTCAAGGGCGGTTGAGAAATTTCAAATTCCTTAAACTTGACATAATGGAAGTAGACAGGAATTTATATTATGTAAAAGTCAAACTATAGATAAACTTATCTATCGATTAGTTAAATTTCTTATTAAAAGCTTTATCTAAACCTTACCTAACTTTATACTAAAAGCTGGTTAAGTGATTTATCTAACTGTAAACGAAGTGAAGAGCTTCAATAAATACTGTTCAATTTGATTTTTAGTTTAACTAAAGTTTCGCTAAACAAACAAAACTATCGTCTCGGTAGTTATCGATAAAAATCGTTCAAATTAAACTTGAGAAAACGAGCATTAATCGGTTTACTTAGCTTTAATTGCTATCGGAAGACTTTTGTGCAATTATCAAATAACAAACAATATGAACAAATTATTATTATCATTTAAAAAAAAAAAAAAAACAATAAAAAATAGAGGCAAAATGTTTCGCTTCGTGGTGGCAATTAAGCACAATTTCCGTTCACTGTCAAATGTGTCTATTATTAAAATTGGACATAAAAAACAAACAAACATATATACACACTATATATATATATTAACGTATACAATGTGCGAAATGTGACAAATTATAAATAGGGCTGGGCGATTATCATATCTCTCTTTCGTTTTCGCTCTCGTTCTCACTGTCGCCCATTTGTTCGTTTGTGTTACAAGATGCATCAGTAAGCGACACATTCAAAACTGTCATTAATAATGCCGCCCACTTGACACGCCCAACACCTCTCTCTCTCTCTCTTCACAGACAAAACCGCCCCTGAACCGGCAAATTCTACACGTTGATAAGTGCCATATGGCAAATGTCAGCGGAAATGCAATTCAAACAACAACAAAAAAATGTGAGCAAAATTAAATACGAATTAAGCGTTAATATTTTTTTTACTACAAAAACTATTTAATTAATTTTGCATTATATGTATGTATATATTTTTTCCCATTTAGTTAACATTTTATTAAACTGAACGCAAAGCAGAGTAAAAAGCAGCTCAACCTGAAAAATTATGTGTGGATTTTGTTCTTCCGTTTTGGCAATTTTTGGTGGCTCTCTCTCTGTGCAAAGATATGTAGTAGGAATCGTCCTGAATCGTGGGCGTTGTTCCGGTTTTTTGCTCGTTCAACCCACAAAATTGCCAAGTTAGCCGAAATCCCTGCATTTAGCTGGTAAATGCTTTCCGATTGCGGCAAATGTGGAGCGAGCGGCGCTCAAAGCATAAGCGCAAAATAACAGTTAAATTCAAAAGTTGCCAAGTAAACACACATTATGATAATTTTCGATCAATTTGGGGTCAAAAAAAGTTTGGAATTATTTAGAGATATTTATTTAGGACTTAAAACTGTTCGAACCTTTGACATGTCATAGTATTTTTAAGGCAGATATCTCATTCCGATGCGCACATTCTCATTATTATTGGCATTATGTTTTTGGTTTTAAGCTCGACTTGGCGGTGTTGCAGGTAGGTGTGGGTACTTTGTGTTGTTGTTTTTGTTGTTGTTGTCTTCTGCTGATTTCCATGCAAATTGATGTTACAGCACAGTAAGCAGCCAATGCGAGAGCATTTCAGCTTCATTTCATAAATGCGCCACACAAAATCCCCAATCAGCAACGCAATTTCCCAAGGGAATGTTGCAGGGGGGGTTGGTTGGAGAGACCATCCATCTATCCATCAGATGCCAAAGTTTGCATATCAAACAAACGCCATGTGTGTGTGTGTGTGTGTGTGTGTGTGTATTCGTATGTACTTATGTGCTTGTGTCTGTTTGATATCGAAAACTCTTCCCCTTTGCCACACATAAAATATATATATGCACCTTTAATTTATGCATGAAATTTACACAATTGCGTAACATTTGTTTTTGATTGCTCAAGGAACTTGTTCTTAATATGATGATCCTTATGAATGTTGTTATTGAAAACAAAACAATAAATTTATTTAAAAAAAAAAGTAAAATACAAAAATCCTTCAATAAGACTTGAACCTAACCAGTTTTTATAAATAGAAAAGGATAAACAAATAAATGAAAAAAAAAAAACTCTTTATAAAATATTTCAAGTTAACAGAATAAAGTAAGTTATGTATAAGAATGCAAATCAATTTTTTCAATTTCGGAAATTTGAATTTTTTGAGAATACAAAAATTTGGTAACAAATTAAATCGGTTAAATGTACAGTTTATTTCCAAGAAAACCCATCCAATTTTTATTTTGTGCCTCTTAAAAATCAACCAAAATATTTGATTGTAGAACTAACAGCAGTAAAATAGATATTTGTTTATTTATTTATTTTTTGCACCTAAATGTTTTGCATTGTTAACAAATATTCAACGGTTAGAGTTTAAAAATATAATTGAATGTTTGGTTTTTGTTGTTGTTGTTGTTATTGTTATTGTTTGAATGAATTGTTGTATTGACCAACACTGGTTGTGCACTTACGAGCAATTTGGCCAGGCACTTTCGCCAATTGCCGGCACTATTGCAGTAATTAGCAACATTTGGCTACCGACAACGATCATGTTTAATTGAGCGTGCCCACCGAGACAGAGAGAGGAAAGAGAGGGAAGGCATACATCCATGGTGCAGGTTTTATGTCATTTGTCTTTAATGAACGGTTGCCCAACTCCCCCCCTGAGGGCATTGTAGCATTGTTATTGTTATTATTGCTGTTGCTGTTGCTGTTGTTCTCGGCCGTTGCATTTATTGTCCTACCAAGCGTCGCTTTTGTTTTAAACCAACAACATTAACATTGCGGCCAATTTGTCGACAAAGGCGCAAAACAGAGAAACCCGCGAGTCTCTCGGCATGTGTGTGTGTATTAGTGCGTGTGTGTGTGTGTGTGTGCCGCCAAGAAGCGTGCAGCACTAAAGTTTGGCTTAGGGTGAGAGTAAAGTGCCAGTTGGGAATTTAGGCCATAGCAACAAACTCGATGCGCTACTTAATACTTTTGAAATTTATCACAAGATTTGACTCTCAATCAAAATGGGTTCAAGGCATTAAAAAAAAAGTAAATTGGGTTCCAATAATATTTATTCAGTCATAAAATTTAGTTAGTTGTAAATTGGTACAATTATGTTATTTGAAACAAGAAAAAAAATCCTTCAATATTTTCTGAGCCTGTTTTTAATTTTTCATTCATTACAAGAAAAAAAGAAAACCAAATGGTATTTTCTCATTCTTATCAAAAGCCAGAAAAAAGTATCCCAAAGGTTTTTGGTTCTGTCAAGTTTTTTGAAACTATTTTCAAGGCAAACATTTGTCTTTTGTCTCTTTCTATTAAAACAAATTTTTTTAAAACTCATAAAATCTTTCTTTGTTTCTGAATTTATCTGTTGAATTTACTGATTATTTTTTTAAGTAGATTTCTTTGGTTTTGATAATTAACGATTTTTTTTTTTTTTTTCCAACACACAAAATAAATAAAGTTTTACCTACCAGTTAAAAATTTTCTTTTTCAACTTTAATATTTTATTATTATTAATTTTTTTAATTATGACCAAATTAAATATGCTCGATGTGTGTGCGCTAAGCCGTTGGTTGGTCAGCTGGTCGGTCGGTCGGTCGGTCGGTCAGGTGTCCTTAGCTAAACTTGAAGGTTTGCCTTGGCCTGGCTTGGCCTGGCCGGGACTAAACTGAACTGGCCTGCAGGCGCTCAGTTGCATGTTGGCCGAGTTGCACGCAATGCAGCCTGGTCAAAAGCTGACTGCTGACTGCTGAACATGGCCATATTTGCTGTAGTAGCAGTTGCATTTCGAGCTGTTTTTTTTTTTTTTTTTTTGGCCAACAACTGGTCGCGTTGTTGTTGGTGTTATTCAATATGCGAGTCGGCGAGTTGGCATCAGCTTTTTGGCCTAATAAATGCACTAATTGCGGTTAAATGCATTTTACATGCAATTATTATCATTAGGGGTTGGCCCGCACATCATCATCATCATCATAGTCCTTAGTCGTCCTGGTTACCCACTCTCTTCCTCTTCCCGTTTGTCATTCAATCATTTAATTGGCTAAATTTATTTTTATTTATTTTTTCATGTTTATATTTAATATATTTATTTAGACAAAAAAAAAATTGGCTTTAGATTGAATTACATTTACATATTACATATACAACGAGCACGTTTATTCTAATTTACACAAAAGAAAAAAACGAATAAATAATTAAAAAAAAATGCAAATTTCATAAAAAAAAACGTATTTTACCATTTGCGTTAATACTCTACATATTGTGGTTAGCTTACCTATGCACACTGTTGTTGTTTGTTGTTTGTTTTTTTTTTTTTTTAACTATTATTTAATTAGATTTAATTGTTTGGCTGCTAATTTATACAACATTTAAATAAATATTAGTTCATTCTTAATCTTTAAGTTAACCTCAAAAAAATATTAAATATATATAAACAAACGTTGTTTGTGATTATTATATAATAATTTACTAATAGCAAACAAATAAATTAATCAACAATCACACACACACACAAACCTATGTACATTTCCTCTCACACACACACACACACTTTCACATTTAATTAGCCATTTTGTGTGTTTTTCAAAACAAATGCTTGAAAAATGGCTTTATTTTTTGTTTTTGTTTTTTGTATTATTTTATTAAACCTGCAACTGATCCTCATCATCGGATTGCGCCTGTGAGCTGTCGACGGATCGGCCAGGCGGACTGCCCGGATTTAATGTTGGGCTTGGCGTCGACGGCGGATGCCCGGGACTCGAAGCCGACGGACGAGCCGGCGAACCACTCGCCAGCGGCTGTGGCTTGTGTATGATGCCAATGCCAGCTGTTGGCCCCGTTCCTGCCGCCGCTGCCGCTGCTGCTGCTGGTGGTGGTGGTGGACCCACTGAGCCACCATTGGCTGCTGCTGCCGCCGCCGCTGCACTCTGATAGTAGCTGCTCAGCGACGACAGCGAACTCGAGGCGGACAGATGAGAGAAGGGTGCGGCTGCAGCGCCCAGTTGGCCAACATTGACACTCGGCACGCCAGCATACAGATTGTAGGGCAAAGGTTTTTGCATTGCAGCTGCGGCCGCTGCCTGACGATAATAAATATCAATGCTCGAATGCGTCGGTCCGCCATGTGCCACAGCTGCAGCGGCGCCAGCGCCAGCAGCAGCTGCATACGGCCACGCTCCCAAATACGGCGATCCGCCGTACAAACGCTGAAAGGCCGCAAAGTTGCCGGCCTCGGCGAGCAGCTCCAAACCAACAGCTGTTTGACGCTTCCATTTGGTTCTGAAAAATTCAAAAATTCAAAAAAAAAATAGTGTAAAAGTTGAGTTTAAAAGAAAGAAAAGCAACGCGATTTTATTATTAATTATTTAGTGTTTAAACAATAAAGTTATTGGTTAATAAATAAACTAAGGTTTTGAAAAACAAACTTTTCGAAAGTTTCTTCGAAAAGTCGGTTTATAAAGACATTTTTAGTTTGATTCTATTAATTTTCTGCATTCAAAATATATAATATATTGAATTTTTTATCATAAAATACCGCACAATCGTGATTTTCATCAGTATTCATCAGAATTTCAATTCAGAAAAAAATAAATATTCAATAATAACTAAACCTAATTATAATGCTAAGTTGTTCCCTATGTTGTTCGATTATGCTTTGCTCGCCTTCATATATTTTTCCATATTTTAAAAATAATAATATAATAATATTTTTTTCTTAAATTCAACGGCTGCTTTAAGTTCAAAATTGCAAATTAATTTTAAAGATAAAGGTAATTTAGCTATAATTATTTTTAGACAAACGTACTATATCTTTATATTATTTTCCTTAAAGCAAAAAAATTATAAATTCAAATGTGAATTAAGAATTAAAGTTTTCCGTTAAATATTTAATAAAATAAATCCTTTCAACTCAGCTTTATAACACTTTTTAGCAAGTTTTGAGTATTCATTTAATTTTAAGTTCTTTCTTTTAGAACCACATTAAAACTAACCGATTTTTGCTTGAGCTTAAGAAATATTTGAATTAAAAAAAAAAATTATATTTAATTATTTTAACTGTGCTTTAAACATATTTTTTTCTATTTACTTATAACTAATATCTTTAGCTATTTACTATATTTTCGATTGAAATTTAGATTTACCTTCGATTTTGATACCAAGTTTTGACTTGGCAATCGCTTAGCTCCAGTTTGTGGGCCAACTCCTGTCGCTCCTGAACACTGAGATATTTCTGGCGTTCAAAGGACTTCTCCAGCGTTTGCAGCTGATGATCGGTGAAGGCGGTTCGCGCTTTTCTCTGCTTCTTGCTCAAACCGCTCATGTCATTTGTGGAGCCGCTTTTGATGCTGTTGCCATCATCGTCCTTGCCACCTGCAAAAACAACAACAACACAAAAACGTTAATTAAGTTTTGTCCGAAAATGTTATCTAAAGTCTTAATGCTATAAGTTACATTTTAAGCCGTTACAATTTACAATTTGCATGCGACGAACTCAGTTAATAGTTAAGAGTTAAACCGTTAACAGTTTATGCTCGTTTCCGCTCTCATGTCGCTGTCTGTGTGTCTGTGTTGGTGTTGGTGTGTTTGAGTGTAATAAAAATGTGCAGCAAAATGTCTAAACTTGGCCAACAAGTCTCCTTTTTTGGTATAGCTAGTAGCTGCTGGCATTTTTGCATTAGCCATTTCCACCCCATTCGTTTGCCTTCTTTTTTTGCCATTTAGTACATAAAATTTATGTAAATTTATCTGATTGTTGTTGCTCGATAAGAGCGCTTGGGTGTTGGTGTTGTGTTGGCCAAGTCCATGGCAAAACTGAGCTCACTGGCGTTAAATTAGTTTAAAGCGAAAATTTGCCAAGTGCACAACAAAAAAAACCTACTGATAAATGCTGAAAAACTGTTTGACTAAAGCTGTTGGTAACTAGAAAATTGTTAACTGCTTTGCCCTCGGGCATTCTTTCTTTCTCTCTCTCTTTCTCAGTGCTGACCAGCAACAAAACAAGCTGGCAATTACCAAGTTTAAGAAGAAAATGAAAGAAAACAACAATGTTGCAGTCCAAGCCAAATTAAAAAAAAACCTTAAGGCAGCTTCGCTTTCGCTGCTTCCAGGCAAATCACAATTGCCACCAACTTCTTTAACACACGCCATCTCTTTTGCTCTCGTTAGCTGCTGGATGTTCGGGCCATACACAGCCTTTGGGCCAAACGAGACGCGACTACCGTTTATAAAATTGCAATTGCGTACAGGAAATTGCTGTAATAAATGGTTGACGAGAATTTTGCAGATTCATCAGGCAACAAAAATAAGTAAAAGAAGAAGAAGAAGCAGAAAAAAGCAACCATAAATGCATTTTGCTTTTAACATTTAACACAATTTTTTATGACAAGAAGAGGGGCAAACAGATTGCGAGAAATGGAGTAAAAAAATAATAAAAAAAAGACAACGTTTTGCTTTTCCAACTCTATGTAATTAGATCGCTGCAAAAAACCAAATAGAAAAATTATATTTATATGCGTTTAAGCTGTTCCTTATGTATAGCCCCCCACCAAACCGCCCCGCCACCCACAATCGGAGAATCTACAACAAGCAGAGAAACACGCCCCCAAAAAAAGCTCTGCCATTATCATTTGTTCGCAATTGTTGTTGTTGTTGTTGCTGTTGTTGTTGCTTACTGTTTAAACAATTTGTGCTAGCAGACAAATGCACATTTAGGAAATGGAGAATGCAGCAGCAGCAGCAAAAAGGCGGGGAGGCAAAACAACAAAAAACAAACAAAGCGTGAAAATGCATTTTCAGTATCCAAAAGCGTACCAACGTCCCCCCCTACCCCGCCCCCTTCTTACAACACATTTGTTGTTGGCAACAACTAGAATATATAGTATATATATATATAGTATATATATGTATGAATATGGCATGTTCATGGCAATTTTTACAGTTTGTTTTGCAAAGCGGCTGCGCCCACACAAACAAAAGACTCTGGCAACGAACTTGGGCATGACATTCACTCTAGACAGACAGACAGACTGACTGACTGACTGATAGCTAGATAAACAACAACAAAAGTTAAAGAGTGAGAGAGAGAGAGAGCGAAGGGGTGCAAGGGCATTTGAATCCAGATTGTTGACCATTTTGCACGCAAGAAAAAAAAAATGCTATAAAAATGAGCTAAAATGCGAAATATATTTTGCTTAAACATTTTAGCAATAAAAGTATCAATTAAAAATGTTGCTATTGAATGCCTTTAAGTATTGAATTAACCATAAACGAACTATTATTTATTTAATTGATTGCTTAGATGGAAGACGTCTAAGGTTAATTTTTTACCCGATTATTAGGAACTAATAATTTTATTGAGTTTATTTGAAAACCCTGTAAAATAATCTATTCTTTGAGCGTTTTAACATTCTTTGTTTAAATAAAAGTAAAATGCATTAATATAATATATAAAACATTTCAATAATCGATTTATTAACTGCCAATCAATAGTCGAACTAGTTTTATTGATATGCAATAAATGTCATTATTTAATCGATTTATTTTTTTTTTTTAATTTAAGGCATGAATTAAAGCAGCAATTAATTATCAGCGTTTAAATTCATTGCATTTGAATTTTAAATTTTATAGCATGTTTGATTATATCGATTTAAAGGTCATTGTATCTGTAATCTGATTAAATCCCCACGACAATTCAATCCAAATTATTAAAAAAAAGATAAAGATAATATATAAAAAATTTTATAATCCGCTACTTATTAAATGACCTAATGAAACTGTCATTACTAATATCCTTAATTGAGTTTTGGCTAACCTGCCCGCCCCTCTGCCCTTCTCCCAAAATAATACAGAAGCTCACCTCACCATTACTACAAACGCTGTGATCATCCATGTGTCCACCGCCTCCACCACCAACACCACCACCACCGCCGCCGCCACCGCCTACCCCGCCGCTACCATCGCTGTCACAATCCTCATTCTCCTCGTGGTAATCGCTGCTATCATCGAGTTCCGCCGACGGCGTAGCCGCTTCACCAGCTCTAGATGCTGCTGCGGCTGCGGCGGCCGCGGCTGCTACCGCTGCAGCATTGTTTCGCGCTGCTGCCGCTGCGGCGGCTGCTGCATAATGCTGTTGCATGGCCGCCGCATAATGGGCCACGCTCAGGCCATTGGCGGCCAGCTGTGTTGTGGGCCCAAAGTGGGTCATCTTGGCATGCGGAAGTGAATGCGGATGCGCGTGTGGATGCGTATGCGAATGCTGGTGGGCATGGAGCGCATGTGGATGCGACTGATGATGTGTCAATTGATGTTGTTGTTGTGGCGGCGGTGGCAGCGGCGGTGCAAGTCCCAAAACTGAGCCAGGCGGCGTTGCCGGCTCCGATTCCGTTTCCAAATGTTCACAACTTGTATTATTATTGTTATTTATACTGTTGTTGTTGTTATTGTTATTATGTTGTTGCTGTTGCTGTTGCTTGTAGAATGCCGCTGCAGTGGCAGCTGCCGCACTGCCCGCTAAAATATCATTGATCATGAAACGTGAACGATTTGGCTTCAAATTGGCTGAGGTGGACATTGTGGACATGTTGACCGGCGGCGGCTGCTGCTGCTGCTGCTGTTGTTGTAGTTGTTGTTGTTGTTGTTGATGGTGGTGTTGCAGCGGATAGAGATGATGATGATGATGTTGATGGTGCGAGTGATGCGAGTGATGCAAATGATGTGGCAACGGCTCGCTGTTCGCTGTGTTTGTGGGCAGCGTTTGAGTTAAAATGCTCATTGAGTCTTTCATTGCCAACAAAGGCCGCGTCTAAAGGTTTTGAATTCAATTTTTTTTCTCAACAATTTGTTATTTTTCTTTGCACTTTTTGCACTTTGGCAGAGTCACACTTCGCCCATTCAATGGAACAAAAAAAATAAATTAAATGTTTCGCACACTGTTTTATTGTCAATTTTTTGTTTTTGCACTTGCAACTTGAACTTCGACTTTTCTCTGTAGTACAACAACAACAAAAAAAAAAACAGAGTTCGACTTTGTTGTTTTGCCTGTGCGCTTGGGACGTTGTCGCGCTGTGGCTGCCAAAACGAGACTAAACGCACCTGCAGCACGCTTGCCGCACAAAACCCACAGTCGCCGTCGCTGAGGCAGCGGCACAACACATTTTTTGCCACTTTGTCATAAGTGGTGGCCAATGTTGTTGTTGTTGCTGTTGCTGTTGCTGCTGTTGATGTTTGCTGGTGGTAGTTTGAGATGGTGGTGCTTGCTGGCTGGCGCAAGCGAGAACGCTGCGAATTTCAATTCGATCCAACAAACAACTGTGCTGCCTCTCTCACAGCATCTCCTTCTCGCTCATTGTTACATATGCTGTTAGCTGTTCAACTTGCTATCTCGCTTGTGCACAGGGCGCCATGTTGGTGGGCCACAGCGAACTCAACATGCGCTCACAGTGTGGTGAATTTCAGGTCCAGTTTTTATAGCAACTTTGTGCTGAACACTGAGAGCGCTAAGCAAATAGCTCACTCCATCTCTCTCTCTTTCTGTGTGTCGCTCTCTCTCTCTCTCTCTCTCGCTCTCTAACTGAGCAATGAGAATTATGAACAAGCTGGATGAAGTAAGAAAGCGAATGTCGGTCAAAAATAGAGGCAGGCAAGGCAAAGGGCAAATTGGAGTGTGTTTTTCCTGCTGTTTGTTTTATTTTGTCAGTTTTTGTCAGTTTTTGGTTGTTTTTTTTGGCAAGTGGGCAGCATACCTAACGCAAGTTGGCAGCGCCTTGAGAGCCGACAAAATGGCGCTTATGATGCTGCAGGTTATAAGATCAATTATCGGCAGTACTTACCTTTTTGTTTCTCCACCAAATTAAACCTAATAACATTTCAAACTCTACTTAATTTGGCATAATATAATTTTGAACAATTTTCTCGAAATTTAAATAATCGGCTTATACATAAAATGTTGTATTATTGGTTTAATGCTGAATAAAAATATGTTCTTCTTCTCGCCTTAATCAGAAATATTTTTTGCTTGAATTATTTTTTAAGGCTGATAAAATATTAAATATTATTATTTTATAAAAAGCAAAATAAAAGTATTTTCAATAAATCGAACTTTATTTATAAATAAAAATTATGCATGGATTTTGATAAAAATAAATAATAAAAAACTTCAATATTAAGAAAGACAATATAACACTTTTCTAGGATACAAATTAAAATTCTTAAAAAATCATAGTCAATAATGTAAACATAAACTCTATTTAATTCATTAATTTTTTTTTTTTTTTGACAAATTTAAATTTGTCTTTAACAAATAGACAGACTCCTGTTTCTTCTTCTTCGGCACATCAAAACTAGCTCAAAAGTTGACCAGTTGGCAGCTTCTTCACCTTTTTTTGTTTTGTTTGTGGTTCAAGTAGCTGAGGCACAATGAGCACCAATTAAAATTTCACGCCAATAGCTCAGCTTCACATTGAAGAAGAAGAAGAAGAAGCATTTGAAACAAAACTAAAACGCCGGGCTCGCCACATGTTGCCCCTGGGTCAGCATTAGCCCACTACACTAATTACTTCTCACAGCGGATGTGTACCAGTTCCGAACCCGAACCCGAACCCGAACCCAAAAACAAACGCAATTTGTCGAGCGGCAAACGTTTGATTGATATTGATTCGGACTGAAAAATTGGTATAGTATGAATTGTGTTTAGCTCAGTTCAGGTCAGGTCATTAGTCGTTTGTTAGTGTGTGTGTGTGTGTGTGTGTGGTTAGTGTGGCAAAAGGCGCAACGAAATTAGAGCAGCAAACAACTGACACACAGGACAACAACAGGATGATGACTGCAACTGCAGGTTAGGGACAAAACGCAAGCGCGCACTTCAATTGCAGATCGCGCATTTAAAGTAATTAGACTTAAACACACACACACATACGCAGAGAAAATGACATTGTGACGAACTGTCTACACTTAGCAAAATAGTCGAGCTGTAATTTCAAAGAATATTTAGAATTATTTAAGCTTTGGTTTCTAAGAATTATTGTTTTGTGTTTTAATAAAAATTATTGACTTAAAAAAAAATATTAAATTTTGGTATTTATAATAATAATATTTATTAAAAAAATGTCAATGAGCAGTTAAATTATCTAAAAAGCCACAAATAATCATATAAATGCAATGTTATAATATTTAATGATAATCCCAGGTCCCTGATAAAAAAACAGACAGAATTATTTCAAGCTTAAAAAAATAAAAAACATTTTCCTTATGAAACAAGATAAAACATCTAAAGACTTGAACTTGATACCATTATGAAAACAACATTGCCAACATTTACTATCGACTTTTATTTCAAGTGTAGCTGCTCATTCAGTCATGTTCTTGTGCGCTCATCATTCGGGCTGATGAGGGTTATTGCATTTAAATGCATATAATTGCCAGAGCCAGAGTCTATATGCCGCGCCGCGCCGCGCCACAACAATACAAAACAAAACAAGAACAATAACGAAAAAGAAAAAGTATCCTGCGGTTGCCATCCTTGTGCCTTCCTTCGGTCTGCGGTTGAGTTCGAATTCCAATTGAATGCTTAAAATAATTGTACAAAACTATATTTATATATATATGTAGTTGCTTGTATGTATAAAAGTCGCCAACCGCAATGCGCAGTTGCCAATTCGTTTGTCCGTCGTCAGTGACACTGCCCCTTACCCTGCCCAATCGCCTCCCCTCCTTCATCCTCTTGGTATACCAAACTGGATAGTTGCCAGTTTTTCCGGTTTCAAATTTGTGCATTGGCAAGCGCAGCCACAGGAAGCCTCTTGCTATCCTCTAACTTTAGTATTGTATAGCGCCTCCTCCTATCCCCCCCTCCTCCTCTCAACTATCTTCTGCGAATTTTTGTCTGCCTGCTGCCAGCCGTCTGTCTGACTGGCTAACTTGGCTATCTAACTATCTAATTAGCGTGTTTGTTTGCCAGTTAATGTTCACTAATTTATTGACTCAGCAGCCTTATCAATGTGTTTGCTCTGCTGTTAACAACATCCGCAATACAGGCGGCCAACCTAACCAAACCAAACCAACCAACCAAACCAAACCAAACCAAAAGCAACCAGCCAGTTGGCTAGTCAGTTGGCCAACCTGGCAAGTAGATGCCCCTCCCAATTAACCAAAAAAACAACAACAAAAAACTAAAACTAAATATTATGCTCAGATAATGCAGAGACAAAGGGGAGTTGAGAGTACGACAGAGAGAAAGAGAGGGAGATCTTTGACTTGCCGTCGGGATCTTGGGATTTTTGTTGCAAAGACTCTTTTAGCCGATCTTTAGAGTCAAGGATTTTACTCATTCTCACAGATCGAACTATTTGAATCTTAAAAAAGTTACGATTTAACTTAATCTAAAAGCAGCTAGGTTTAAATTCGATGAATCGAAATGGGTGGAAACTTAGATAAAGTGATAAAACTAAAGTTTTAGACGTTGATGCGAAACTATGATTAAACCGTAGTATGATTAAGTCAGGGTAAAGCCGAAGTCTTCCATATCGTTATCGAGACGAAGAAGGTTCAATATTTAAACTACAGTTTCATCTACGATCGGTTTTATGGCATCATCCGAAATGATCTAAACTTACCTTCCCCAATTTTCAATTGCTTCGAACCACCCTCGATGATGCAATCTAACGAGTCTTAAATCTATACAAAACAAAAACCGTGCTCATTTCTAAATAGTATTTCATCATTTGAGAACGGCCGGAACGATGTTCCTTTCAGTTTTTCATAACTCCTAGGAGAAATTTTAACGAAAGAAAATATTATTATTTTCCTAAAGTAACTTCAAACAAAGTAAAACAAACAAATTCATGCCGAATAGTTAACAAAAATGTTTTTTGAGTTAATTTTGGCTTAAGGCCTTGATATATCCTTACATTATTTTGTGCATTGTTTATTCCTTGTATTCCTTGACTATATGTGATATATATTAAAGTCTCTCTCTCTTTTTGTTGTATCTGTCCTTATTGGTAGTGTTGTTGTGGCTGCATCTCGCTCAGTTTCGTTTGAGAATCTTAATCGGCATCTTTGATATTATAATGTTCGTGTTACTGCGTGGACAAACGTAATAAAATAACTGATCGTTGTCGCTGATAAGTTAATTTACTTTTAATGTGTTGCCCTTCGCAACGACCACAACAACGACGACGATGACGACGATGACGGTCCATTGGGATGGGACAGTGTGACGATACCGAAAATACCGACAGACAGACAGACAGATCTCAACGTGGGGGTAAATGACTTTGTAGGTGACAACGGGTCTGCCGAACGTACGAACGAACGAATGGACAAACTCCGAGAACTTCGAGTGTGTCGGCAGCGCGTGTGCCGACGTCAACTGATTTGTCAACAAGAATGGACAACGGGCCAACGGGCCAACGGGCCAAAACAAAGGTGCCTCAAATTTATCGCTGCTCTAGATCGACCAACAACAACAACAACAATAACAACAACAAAACTAAGATAAAGTTCAGGCCCAAAGGAAAAAAAACTGCACGAAGGGAAAAAAAATACCAAGTCGAATTTGTAGCCCAGAAATTAATACAAAAAAAAAAAACAGCTCTTAAAAAGTTAAATACCTTTGATTTATTTGTTTATGTTACTGGATAGCAAAAGTTTTTTGATAAATAACAAATTGACTTACCCATTTATCGAATCAACAAATATTCAAAATTTTCCGTATTTGATTTTCGACTATTTTCGATTGAAGATAAATATTTTTTATTTTGTCAAAGTGTACAAGACAAGATCCTACTTTGTTGACTTTCAAAGATTGAATACCCTGGATTTATGTGTGAAAATCGAATCTAGTTTTTATTATTGTTATTTTCATTATTGTTTAAAACCTTTAACTTGAGATATTATTACAAAATTTTATATACAAACTTGTGGAGCCTTTTAAAGTATAATTTATGATATAAGGAATTTAAATCATAAATAAAAAAATACATTATTTAATCAAAGTCTATGTTCAAACATTATTTCTGAACTTTCTTAGTAGTTTTTGCTTTTAAAAAATTCTATTTTTATTTTGAAAGCTTTAATTTATTAATTGCCGTAAGATCATTCGATAATTTTCCTTTCAAAAATATTTGTTCCAAGCATCGCCTCAGTTTATAACGTAACATATTTCGTTAAAAGTTGAATAATGCCCATTGGGAAGAAAGGGTATGCATAAATATAAATAAAGGATGCGACATGAAACGGCGCTCGTTTAAATTGATGTCGTTCGATGCTTGGCTCTTAGAAGTTGTTGTTGTTGTTGTTGTTTTTGTTTTCGCCACTAAATGGCCGCAATTTAAATTTTTTAGTGCCCGCCCGAGCCTATAAATTCAACTCATCTACTAGCTGTGCTGCTTGGACTGAAGCCGGGCTCTACAAAAATGATTTTGGCACCTGTGCAAACATTTTATGGTCGCAAGGAGGCAAGTCGAATTGAGTTGAACAGAGAGAGAGAGAGAGAGAGAGAGAGAGAGATGATGCTGAGATGCTGAGAGGTTCACAAAAGGCCACAATCAACACCTTGTTGCGCTGCGCTGTTAACTTGGCAATAAGGCATTTGCGATTTTCACATGCAGCCTGCCGCCTGTCCACATAATTTAGTGTTTATCCTGGTTAGGGTGTTTGCCGAGTCGTTGTCTCAGGGTCTTTGACTGTCGTCGTTAGTCATTTAGTGGCTGTGTTGCTGTGACTCCTCTTATCGTCGAGGTCGAGCTAATTTTTAGCCGCTTTGCCCATAAAACATTTCAAATTCTTCTGGCTTGTGTTTGTTCTTGCTTTTTTTTTGTGCTCCTTAGTGCCCGAGATTGTTCCAGTTACAGTTGCATTTACCAGTTTGCCATCAATTTTAAGTGTTACTTAAAAATCGATATCGATAAATTGCAAAACAGACAAAAATGTTTCAAATCAACTTTAGAAACATTTAGTTATTGCAGTTGCTTTGGGCTTTGTTTACAATTTATCGATAAAAATCGATAAAAATCGATATGTACAGTTATAGTGTAGAAAACTGATAACATTGATTTGAAACGAATTGCTTTTGAGGCACCTGACGCCTAATTAAGCGCGCAGTCAAACTAAACGTCGTAAGGTCTTGCCGCCTTGCCGCCTTGCCACATCTCGTGCGACAACACATTTGCATGGTTGCCCATTAAAATATACTTAGCGCATTTCAAATGCATCACTTAAGAACCGCTGCTGGTTGCCACAGTCAGTTGCACTTTCAGTTCGAGTTTCAAGTTCTTGTTGTTGTTTCTTCCCAGTTCGTTGTGAGGAGGTGAAAATGCATTTTATGGCTCAATTTGGTGCACATAAAAAAAAAGAAAAAAACGAAGAAGCAGAAGGAATGCTGTTGCCGGGCATTCAAAGTGCAACATTGTTGCTTGCCCACGTTGCGTTGCATGGTGCCCCCAAAAGGTGTGATAACTAGTATGAGGTTGCTGCGTCGAAAATGTTGTTAAATGTTGCAACTGCGGCTTAACCATTGTCAGGTGTTGCTGCTGCTGCTGCTGCTGCTGCTTCTCTGCTGCTGATTATTGTTAATTTTTATGTGCAATTAATCGGCTACGCGCATTTGGGCATTTATAAGCATTTCTTCACTTACCTCTCTCTCTCGCTCTCTCTCTCTCTCTCTGTCACTGCGGGTTGCATCGACAAAAAAGAAATTAAGTCGTTTTGAATTAAAGTGAAATGCAAAATGTGCCCCAGCCCCAGTTGCTGCCATAAAAAAAGATCAAAAAAAAGAAGAAGAAGATGAAGAAAAATGTTCGGCAACATTGTTATATGTATATATTTTTTTCCCCATCCCAAACCCAATCCCAAACCCAATCCCAATCGAATCTCCCATCTGCGTCTCTGTTTCCACCATCGACGTTTAATGACACCCCATAAAAGGTGTTTGTGGCTCTGAAGCTAAAGCTAAACCTGCAACTGCAGCAGCTGCACATCGCTTATTGTCAGTGCCAAAAAAAAAAAACAACAACAACAATAATAAAAAGAAAAAACCCATACAGATTGGGGTTCAGAATATGTCTTGGATGTGAGTTTGGTAAACCGTATCCCGCTGCGCAACGCTTGAACTGTTAAACTGTTGAATCTGTCGACGACGACTAAAAAGCTGTGATTGAAAACATTCAAGCATTATGCCAAACGATAATGCTATATCGATAAAAACAAGTTGTTGATGTTAATTATTCTCTCTTCGTTCTGGAATAATTATTTTTTATATTTTTTTTTTATCCTTTTTTTATAGTGTTTGTGTTTGTAATACTCTATGACTTAGAATTAGACAACATAAGAAATATATAATAAAGTTATCGATATTAATCAAAAGATTTCTTTGCCTTTTTCTATATTGAATTTATAAATAATAGTTTGTGGTTGTAATGCTCTATCACTTTGAATTAGACTACATAAAAAAATAAAAAAAAAAATATCGATATTAATCAAAAGATTTATTTGCCGTTTTCTATATTTAATTTATAAATAATAGTACAAAATCATTTTTTTTAAGCTCAATAACACATTTCCATAGAATGTTTATCATAATCATAAATCGATAACTTATCGATTGCTTAAAATTTGGCTTTTTTGCATGGTTTGTATGGCTATTGACTGATTAGCTGATTCAGGCATATCTCAAACAGGCATCAGCTCGCTTTTATTTGATAAAATAGGCCAATAGGTTGTAGTACCTTTCAATCTTTGCTGAGATTTTCACACTTTGTTATTATTATTATTATAACATTCACTACAAAATCTATCAATTGAGTGTATTTTAAACCAAATCGATAACAATTAATCGATAACAAGTGTGCTAGACAAGTTGATTGTAGCCCCAGGCTCATTGGCCTTGGCCTATACATTTTTAGTTTCCTTTTTAATTATTTGCTCTATCTGAAAAAGAGTTCTGCTCTTTCGTTCCAGTTCTCAACACTTTTCAAAACATGCACAAACATATAGATGCACATATTCCCTTCCCTTCCCTTCTCCACGCCACTTTTCTTCACCTCTAACCACATTCACTGCTTAATTGCATAATTTCATATTCGGTTTTTGCATAGCCTTTTGGAGCTGTTGGTTAAGGCAAGTGAGAGAGAGAGAGGGGGGGTGCTAAAAAGGGGGGGCTCTACTACTAGCGGCGCTTTTATTCATGTTCATGTTGTTGGTGTGTGCTCGCTGCCAGTTTGCTTAATTGCCACGGCCAAAAGTGCCAAAGAAATGCAGCACACTAATTACAACAACAACAACAACAACAAGAACAAATAGAGCCGACAAGCGAGCGTTTCACTACGTTTCAACCAACTCAAACCCCCCCCCCCCTCCACTCCTTCATTCACTCGACCATATCCTTGCGCATTGCAAGTTAGTGTGCGTGTGTGTGTGTGTGTTTGTCCTTCAAAAGCCAATTGAAGTGTGGCAACGTTGCATGTTTTGCCATTTGCCATGCAAAGGCATGAAATATATGTAGAATTTTAAAAGTCATAAAATTGCGGAATGTCGCCAATTAAAATAGTTGCACTCGTATGTGTGTGTGTGTGAGTGTAAGTGTGAGTGTGTGTGCTGGTTGGTGTTGGTTGTGCGTGTTCTACATGTGACGTGACATAAATGCATGTCATGTTCGTTGGCGGTTTCGTGGGTTTGCTGGTTTTTTTTTCGTTTTTTAAATTTTTTTTTTGATTTTTTTATACGTGCCACAAACCCAGAGCACCAACCGTGCACCACTTTGTGTGTGTGTGTGTGTGTCGCGCGCCAAAAACTATGCAACACAATGCGCGCAAATTGCGCAATCAAATTACAAACAGACCCCCATCCCCCCCACACACACACACACCATGCCATCTAAGCCAACGTTGAGCTTAGGCAATCAATTATAATGTTAGCATGCAATCGTAACAATTGGTCAGAGCTTCAGCACCACCAAGCAGGCTTTTAAATGGCGCTGCTGCTGATGGTGCACCATGGTGGTTGCTGCAGTTTGTTGTTGTTATTGTTGCTTGTCTAAGTATGGGTCAGCCTTTTGGTGTCAAAGACGAAACGAGTCACGAAACTGCATTCAAATGCAGTCAAAGCGCGAGTGTGTGTGGGTTGAGTGTGTGTGTGTATGTGTGCGCGTGTGTGCGTGTGTTAGTGTGGGGACGCTGTTGGCTTTTAATTTTCAGCGTTTAACGTGAACGCGTGCAAAATTCGAAAGAAAAAAACACAGAACAAAAACAAGTAGAAGAAGCAAGAGTAAAAAAGGTGAACCGCGGGGGGGGGGGGGCAGGGATGGTGCGACTCCCAACAACTTTGTACTCTTTAGCGCTGTTTAGTTGCGCTTTGCATATGCAACGAATGGCAGGGTGTTGAGTGGTGGGTTGTGGGTGCTGCCTTGCGGGGGTTGACGGAGCTGTTAGCAACCTCAACCCCCAAAAATGAATGAGTGCGACGTTTAACATCCTTTGGACACTTTTCGTTTCGCTGCCATATGACAAATGACCAAAACGCACTTAGCCAGTTTGTTGCACAGTCAATCAATCAATCAATTGGGCTGTTGGGGCGGGGTGGCAATATACAATATACATTTTGACCAATCACAACATTACATTATATCAATTAGCCAGCTATGCGTCACACATTGCGTATGATTAATTAAATGAAAACCAAATTAAGGTAATAATAATAATCAACTTGTAAAAGTCGGTTTTAATAGAACCTAAAATTAGGGAAATGTATTATAATGTGTCTTCGGATCTTTCGACTTAAGGGAACTAATATCGAATATCAGAATCGAATACTCAATAATATTCAATACAAGTTTATTGATCCAAAATATCCAAAATTCCATTGTTTTATATCAGATTCGCCAACTTTCTTCGCTTAGAATGGCATTTCTGATAATAATAGTTTTCTACTTGAATGCAGTAGAGTTTTACTTGAATCAAGATTATTTTCTATGGTTTTAAGGATATTTAATATGGATTTTGCACACACTTTTAAGCCTATTCAACGCAAAGTTTATAAAAGTTCACCTTAACTTAATTTAATTTTTGAATATTTTCCTCATACCAAAAATTTTAATGAGAAAAAAACCCCAAATATTTTGTTTATAGGAAAAGGAAGTCTTCATCTCACAACCGATAATAATAATTATTATTATATGTTGTTTCTCATAGTATATGCTTTATGGTAAGAGTTAAATTTTTAATAGGCTTTTGTTGTTCATCGTTGAACTTTTTGCTGTTTTTTTTTTTTTTGATGCATTTTGATTTAATAACTCCAACAACAACAACAACAACAATCCATTTTTTGAACTGAACTAGTTAAAGTTGCTTGCGAGTTCAGTTTTGCAGGCTTTTGGTTTGCGGTATTTGTTTCCAGCTCGTTCGCATTGCAAATTGTGTGAAAATTGTTCGCTGAGCTTGTTTGCGGTTTTTCACATCGGCAACGGTTGCTCTCTGTTTTGGCAAATGCTTAACTACAACTACTACTCCTTCCCTTCTGTGCCGTCGTTCCCTCCGCGAGATACTTAAGTTAGTTAGTTAATGCATCTCAAGCCCAAGGGAAAAGCGAGCGCTCATAGTTTGCGATAACTGCCTGTTGTTGTTGTTGTTTGTTGTTTGTTAGATGGATTTTAATTAGTTAATTATTATATTTTATTGCCGTTGCAGTTAGCTGGGTCTCACAAGCTAAGCTAAGATGCTTGTGTTTAGGTCGCCAGACCCACACCGAATATGTTGGCTAAGTTTTGGCTTTTTTTTTTTTGTCCCCAGACTCTAGAAATTATTTATGCAGTGAAAGCTGCAACCAACAGAATGGAAGCTTACGTCAATTTTCAATTTTTGACTAGCTTTTCAATACATTCAAGTTTATTCATGAGCGTTTTCAAAACATTGGCGCTAATCGCAACACAAATAAATTGCACAAAAACGTTTTCAAAACAAACTGGGAAATTCTTGGCAACATTTTAGACTTTTTTCTCTCTCACTCTCCTTCCTTTAGCTCTGTTACTTAATACTTATTTATGTATATATTATTTATTGTTTTATTTTTTTTTACTACACGCAGTCATGTTGTATTATGCAAAAAGGCGACTGTCGGACAGGCAAAAGCAAAACGCAAACTCGCGCAACGAGCACGAAAATTAACTGTACTATAAAAGGTGGAAAATTGTGCAAACAACCTACAAACAGAGTACCCCCGCCCGCTGCCCCCTCCGCCACACAACACACCACACCATCACCCAGGCCCCGCGCATAGTGGCAAGAAAATTTGCATAATTATGATTAATACGGGAGAGCGCAAGTGTGTATGTAAGATAGACTTGGTGGGGGGAGGCTACAACGCGAACAGGGGCAAATGCCAAGGGAAATGTGTGGAAAGTGTATACGAAAACACTTTGAAAAAAAAAACTATCATACTAAAGCGTCAGGATTCAGAATTTAATGTTAATTCTTAAAAAATATTTACAAAATTTTTTTTTGCGATTTTAAATTTAATAAAAAAATTCACTTAAAAATATTAATTGGATATTAGGAACTTTTTTAAATATTATTTACTTTTTTTTTAGTCCCAAATTTTCTTTCTCGCGGTTTCTGGCCCAAAGGCGTCGACGCTTTTGGTTTTATGCTTCGCTTGTAGCTCAAGGTTTGCTTAATGCCAATTCCGTTCCGTTTCTAAATCTAGGGTATACGGCTCCCGACTTTCCTTTCTCGTTCCGTTCCGTTCCTCCTAACTCCCTACTCTCCCGGCACTCTCAAGGGTCGAGGAATGGTGCGCGTGTTTTCCGGCATAAACGCTCGCAATCAAATTCACATAAAATAATTCACACACCAACAACAGCAAACTGTTTGTTGGTCATGCAAATGAAAGAAGAAAAAGAGAGAGAAAAAAAAAACACACACACACACACCCTCTTTCATCCCCTTGGCCATCAGCTGCTGCGCTGCGTTTGGTCGTTTGCATTACTTTGCTTTCACATTAGCGTTTAAAGTAACAACAACAACAACAAGAACAACTGAGCACTGGGCCAAAACCTCATTTGTTGTTGGCCAAACAAACCGTCGTTTAGCGGACGCTGACCAAGAGGCCCTAACACACACACACACACACACACACAGTGAGATAAAGATAAGGCGAGACGTAGAGTAGAAGAATATATATGTGAGAGAAACAGAGAATAGGAACGTAAACTAGTTGAGGGGAAGGGTGAGATGGGGGCATTTAATTTGTCCGATTAGCATTTTTAGTCACTTAAAATGCGCGCACGCATAAAACGCATTAAAAATATGTTTTGTTGCGTTGCGTTGCGTTTTCTGTTACTTCTACTCAAAAAATGCATAAAAAAAAAGAAAAACAAGAACATGTTATGTATAGATGAAATATGCAGGAAAATGTTCATAGGCATTCAAACTATATATCAAACGGCACGAAGGACACGAAGCCGGAACAGGCACCCGGCTGGGTGAACAGGTCCCAAATGGTGACGAATGGAACTTGTTAATTGTTAAATTGTCTGCGGGGCAAAGCTACTATGTTCCCAGTAAAAGGTGCGATAAACGAATTAAAATGCATAAGCCAAACGACAATAAGTCGACAGCTTCTAATTATTTGATTATAAATTTGCATTATCTTAAATATGTAGTAGTAGAAGGTCCGAAAACTCTTAGGAAGTATTTAATTAAAATATTGATTTCGGTCGGATATAGTAGGTATTTAATTATTAACTGTTTCGCGCTGGAAAATCTATAAAAAAAATTCTACAAAGAACAATGCAAATTTATTATACAAAAATACAGTTCAACAGAGTTTCATTTAGTTTTTCATTATTTAACGTTCTCTACACTTTTTTTTGCCGTGTTTTTGTTTTTTTTTTTTTTTGTTAAGGGCGTTTGTTGTTTTATTATATTTTTGTGACAAATCATTGTGAGATCATCACTCAATTTGATGTAGAGGCGCGCTTAACCAGAGTATCCAGTGTATGGTCCTGCCACAATCATCGTTCTCATCCTCACATCCTTGCATTCTCGCATCCTTTGCCTGACGATGATGATGATGACAGCTGATGAAGCTGTGAATCTCACTGTGACCGCACTGTGGCCGTTGTTATTTGACGTTTGTTGACACATTCCGCTGCCATGATTGACGACCTCTCACCGACCAACCAACCAACTATCTCTCTCTCTCTGTTTGAGCCCTTTCTCGATTTTGGTATTATTCTCTCAGTGTTTCATCTCTATTACTCACGGCCAACTGTCAAAAACGCGAGGCTGTTGATTTATTTATTCCCTTTCACAACAACAAGAAAGGAACTAAATTGACTCACGCCTCATCCCACTCCCCACTCATCACAAAAAAAAAAAAAAAAACAATTCATACTCAACCTACGACCTAATGAATTTCAAATGATGCGGCAATTTTATGTTCGTATTTCTTTTCCTTTTTTTTATCGGTTTAGTTAATTTTTATTTCGAGTTTATTTTAGTTGAAGTTTTCCTGCTTGTTTGCCGACCGAATTTTAATTGCTAAAAAAATTTTTTGTTACACTTTAGGCGCCGTGTGTATAGTTCACCATTGTCCATTGTTTTTCGGGTGTGCGGAAATGCGCTTCAATATGATTGCAAGGCGTTTTAAGTTTTGTGGGAAAACTGCGCGTAACAACATGCCACAAAACAAAAATCAGCCATTTTTCCACATGGAAGTGAAAAATATTGTAACTAAACACAAAAAATATATATATTTTGTTTCATTAGAAATGTTTAGTAAGGGTTTAGTATGTACAGTACAACCTCGCTCAACGCTACCCATGTTACTCCTTGATACAACAGACAAATATTTCTCAGTTTAAAATACATAAAATAAACTGAAATCCTCGCTTTGAACACAATTTACTTTAATTTTTAATTGTAAGCAAGGGCATCTCGTTTTGAAAATAGTTCTCTTTACCAAACAGAACATTTTCCATCAATTTTTGCAACCAACTCGGTTTTTGCAGTTGGCAGTTTCGATAGTTTGCTTTAAACGAGGTCGCACTGTAGTATATAGATCTTTCCTTTGGTTCCATCTTTAGAAATGCTTGGAATTTATTTACTCAAGCTCAGATTTGATGTCAAAAGAGCTTTATTATTTGTTTCTTAATTTATACTTTTTATTTTAACGGGGCGGACTTTTCAACAAATAAAAATTTAAACCATATATATAAATATTTCATTTTTTAAATGAAATCATTTTTAAATTTTAGTGAGTGAATTTTTTAAATGAGATTTTTGTCAATTGTTTTATATTAAATAATCGTTATATTTATTTTTTCTTCTACCAACTCCTCCGGGATTTTTTTAACAATCTCTTATACCTTCCCATAATTTGTATATCTTAATTTCCTGGCTTTGCTTAGGTTATAATATTATTTTGTTAACTTTCCAAGTAATAAAGAAAAAAGCTAACAAACTTCAATTGCTATTTGCTCATATAATAATGAACATTTTATACTATATAATGCAATAAGCACTGTTTCAAGCTCATTAGGCCCAGACAGTAGGCCGCAAACTCCACCCAGCCAATATAGATTAGTCAATAATACAATTCTCAGCCCACACATAAAAAATACAAATAAATACACATAAGGAGGAAAGGAATAAAATGAACAAGTCGCTGGGCTGTTTCGAATCTTTGGCAAAGTACTATTTCATAAATATCTTAAATGAGTTTCCGTTTGTTACAAAAACACACAGCCCCAACTAGCTTTTTCCCTTTGCTAAACCAAATAATATTTACGCCATTTTTCGAGGCCAAACAATTTTCGGTTTGGGGGCTCCTTAAGGACCGCTTATAGCGACTGTTCTGATTATTGTTTCGGTTTTCGTGCTGTGCCTTAAATCATATTGTGGCACTATCGGCACAAAAATCAAATGCCTTCGTTTAAATGCGCGATAGCAAAGGCGAAACAGTTTCCCGGACTGCTCGACGAAATTCACGCAATTAGTTTCCCCTAGCTTTTGCTGTTGTTGCTTTCTTTCTTTCTTCACATTAATGTCGAAAAGGCGTCGGAATTCGTTTGCCTGATTTTTGGAGCCAAAGTCCGTCCGGGGTAGTTGGATGGCTCATTAACAATAATTTCGATTTAATAAATAACGCTAAAACATGCGCTAAATAACATTTTAGGTGCCAGTCGACGAGCAAATATTTTCAAGCTCAACACGCACCGTCAAAAGGGTGGTGGATGGGTGGTGGCTGGGTGGGTGGTGGGTGGTGCGGTTCATATTTATGTAGCCGCCAGCAAAGGGCGACACTAATTTGCCTGTGAACATGTCAAATCAGCTCGAGACAGAGCGAGAGAGAGAGAGAGAGAGGGAGAGAGTTAGACGACGTTGCTGCTGCGCTGCGCACTTAATGAAAAGGTCCTTAAGTGCTTTCCAACGGTATTTTGTTTCCGTTTGTTGTTTGTTGTTTTTTTTTTACGTTTTTTTTTTTTTTCGGCTGACGTCGCTTGCCGTTGATTTGTTATTGTTGCCACTGGCGAGCATAAATCATGCCTGCTGCCCTGCCCGTCAACTCATTCGTATTTCGAGCTTCGGACTATAGCGGGAGGGTTAAGCGGCACACGTGTGTGTGTGTGTGTGTGTGAGTGCCACTTGACTTTCGTGCTGAATGTAGTGGTGGTTGTTGTTGTTGTTGTTGTTGTTGGCTTGTTGGTTCCATGGGAAGTGATTAAAGTCATTTAACCCACTCTGAACACGCGGCCGGCCAAACTGCGCTAAAATTAATTTCTAATTGCGCACAAAAGTAGGCAATCACACATACACACACACACACACACACAGTCAAGTGTAAGTACATGTGCGCGTGAGTACTTGCATATTGTATAAAACATATTAATGCTACAAATTGTACACAGTAAAAAAAAACTGGGCAATTGTATGCGAATATTACTTGAAACATTTTAAACACGGCTGTTAAATATTTATTGCTAATCGTAATAATTTTTAAAAAGATAATTGAACACTTTTTTGGTGAAATATTGAAGTGAACATTATTTTCTGAATATTCAAGATAATTAAAACTAATAATCCAAATTTAATTATGATTTTTTAAGGGTAAAAAAAAGTACTCAAAGGAATTCAAAAAGTAATTATAAATATTTAAGATAATTCAAGGCTTGGCACTCAGTTTTGAATGAATTTGGCAACATTTTAATTTTATCCTGCATTTTTAAGGTACCTAATGATGAGGTATTAAGATTGACTTAGCTCGCATTTTAAGCTTATAAAATATACAATCAAAATTCCAACTTCAATAATATAATACATTTTGTTCATTGCAAAGTTTAGTTGTTTTTCTTAAATCTTACACTATTTTTCTTAATTTTTCAAAACATTAAATATACATGTCCAAGCATAAATCTAAGAAAATTTCAATTATTTACTTATCTGAATATCAATTTTACATCTTTTATTGTAAGTTTCTTTTGGAATTATATTCAATTTATATCAAATAAAAAGAGAAAATAATGAATAATTGAGATTCGCAACAAATAATTTATGTTTTATATAAAAAAGTTAAGTTTTAATATAATGTTTAAAACTTCCATGTTTTCTTTTTCAGAAATCATTTAAATTCTATAAAGAATATTCTCCACAATAAAGTTCTTTCTTGTCTTCTTGAAATTAGTTATTTGTGAGTTTGACTGTACAACTCGGAACGCACACAAACCGTAACGATTGAGTTCTTAATGTTATTTACTCTATTTGAATTAAGTTAAGCAAAACGCGTTTTGACCACAAACAAATGATGACGTAAAACTTTGCTTTTTATATATATGTATATTGTAAGTACAAAATATTTTGATTAATTATCTGGTTGAATATTTTGGACGCGACAACCCTTTCGGGGCGTATTGAATGTGCTTGTTGTTGGGGCGTGTGGGGGGTTGAGCTGGCAACCCTCTTTGCATATGCTAATTGAGCTATAAAAATACTTTGTGCCCCAAGAAGCGATGCAAAGAAAAAAACACAGTCATAAAATGTGCTCCAACCAAAAAAAAAAAAAAAGCACACAGATTTGTGGCGCAGATTTTCTTGAACAAAAGCAACCGTAACACACACACTCACACACACTTACACACACTCGCACACAAGGCTAAGTCTGATAAAGCTCCAATGGAATTAGGGCTGGGAGTATGGGGAAAATTCATGCGTGATGCTTTCACATAAAAATTATGGCATTCAAGGCAAATGGAGCTTAGTTTGGGGGGGGATCTGGGGCTACCAGCAAAGACTCTCACATGCTGCAGCATTTCTTAAGAAGGGGCACAGTTGGTTGTGTGGCGGCGTTAGAAACATGATTTTTATTTTACGCAACTTAAGTGCGAACAATAAAAACGATTTGAGGCAGATTATGGCAAACCGGCGACGTTGTCCTCCTACTTCTTCTTCAATTTCGACTGCTTGGCTCATAATGCAAATTAGTCATGGCCAACGCATATGCAAAGGCTAAAGCAAACACCCACCATCCCCCCCTGTTGCCTTTTTTAGTTATCCTTGTGTTAGGCTGGCGTCGTTGTGCGCGTTTATTTGCCTTGCCATTTGTTTAGATTTATGAGTGTCAGCCGTATTATGACCAACCATTTGACTTCCTGGCACGTGTGTGGCGCTGTGTGTGACATTTAATGCCCCACACGTTCCACACACACACACACATACGCACACACAGCGACTTCTTCCTAGTCCTAGTCATTGTGGGCGTTGGTCGTAGTGGCCACACGGCGCATACGCAACATCCGTTTGACTTTCGCCAAGTTGTTGGCACTTTTATTTTTTTCTCTTTCTTACCCTTGTTCTCGGCTTTATTTGTTGTGTTTGGCTGTTTGAACGTTGTTTGTTTGGGCTGCCCCTTGACTGCCTTACATGGCAATTAGCGGCAGCTCAGCTTGTATTCTATTTCCACTCAAAAAAGACAGAGAGAGAGAGTTGACTAATCGCATTTGCCTGGGAAAATGTTCACATAATCAAATTCTATGGCCAACCACAATTCAAGGATACAGGTACAGGTGTCAAGGGGTGTGTCAAAACTGGCTAACCATTTGAATATTGAATACATTTCAAGTTCGAAAAGCTTGTTCATCATTTTGCGACATTTTGTTGCAAAGTGGAATTTATTAGTCAGCAATTAAATTGTAGTGGTTTTTGTTGTTTTATACCCTATAAAAAAACATGGGTAATTTAATTTATTAAGATTTTTAATGACAAACATCTCTATAAAAGAAAAATCTTTATATGGAAAGGGTATTTGATTGAACCAAAAATTGCCGAGCTCCGGCAATATAGAAAACTTGGAAGCTCGGAAGTTTGTTATATCGAAGTTCGACTGTAGTAATCAATTGTTAGAATAGTTATCTTAAAGTTTAAAGCACTTTTCGTTAAGAACAAAATATAAAAGAAAATTAATATATATTTATGTTCACTTTATATATTGTAAATTGTTAAATATTGTCATTTTTATATCTAGAATTATTATTGTTCTTTTTTATTATTATTATTATAATTTTTCATTATTTTCGTATAGCTATTATTATTATTAATGTAAGTGTTACATTTTAACCAATTTTCTGGCATATATATTTGGTTCCATAGACGTTTAAAACTTATGTGAAATTATCGCTCAGAGATACAATAAATCTTGTTTTGGGATAGAGTTGGTTACCTTATCGTTTCGACTATAAAAGTGCTTAACAATTTATCCCATTTTTCAAGTTTAATTAAAATATTAAACAAGCTTCGATCTATTTTTTTTGCTAAAAACTTTTCATGCAACTTTCAAATTTTCAAATTAAATCTGCAGTCAATCGATATGAAGTACTTAATGAAACTACTTTTTATTTAATCATAGGGTATTTAAGAAGTCGAACACACTCTAAATGGCAATGTCCTTAAAAGCACTCTTTCCCATATTTGTTCGTTTCTTAATTCAATTTTCAGCTAACAAACTTGTCTCTCTGTTTGTGGTTGCATATATGATTGTGTGTGTGTGTGTAAGAGTGTGTGTGTGTGTAAGAGTGTGTGTGTGTGGTTGCATATATGAGTGTGTGTGCGTTATGTGTTTGTGCGTTGATTTTGACACTCAGAGAGTTTGTCTTTGTTCTTTATGGCGCAAATTTGTCGCAGTCGCTGGCTTGCCTGACATTATCTTCTAGCTCAGTAAGTTTGCACACACACACACGCACACACACACAGACACACATGCTCACCACTTGCCAAGTCTTGTTTTTTTTTTGTTTTCGTTTCCTTAACCCCAAGCCAATTACAAGCGCTCGTCGGCCAAATTGACTACAAAGGCAAATGATATTAACATATAAATTGCACAAAGTGCCACTGATTTAGTTTCATTTGCTACGCACATACACACACACACACACACACGAAGAAAAAGTTACAACCATACATATACATAGATTTATTTGTGTGTGTGTGTTTGTGTATGAATATTTAATTTTGGCAGTTTGTTTTTACGTCTTACGTCGGCAAACATTTACGTTTATTATGCCGATTTTCTAGCGCAGAAAAATAACGCTTATGTGCGACAAACACATACATACACACACTAACACATACATACATGCACGCTCTTGCAAAAAGTTTGATAGAAAAGTTTTTGGTTAGTTTGTTGTTCTTGTTTATATCTGACGTCAGTGTTGAAAGGAGAGAGATAAAGTCTCAATATTCTCTCAATGGCGACAGAGTTCGTGTTTAACGCACGCACACACACACACACCCCAAAGCACCAGCTACCTCCCCCCCCCCCCCATCAGTCTCCTTCCACCCCATACACACCCCCCCCCGCAACAGTTTGAATCCTTGCAATGACAGCGCCATCTCGTTTTAGCGCACATTTCCGTTCCCTGTCAGCTAGCGTCTTTGCCTAACGCTTATCAACCGCCTCTCTCACACTCGCGCATTTGCTGTCAGTGTATGTGTGTGTGTGTGTGAGTGTCTGTCTCTGTCTTGACTTGCATAATGTGGCGCTTTTAGCTGCTTTCACATACAATTTACTGTCATCTCAATGGCAACAATTTATGCTGCTTCGTTTTTTTATGGGCAAAACGTCGCCAGCGGAAATTGATATTTGTGGAGGAAAAGTTTCTTAAAAGACTTTGGCACACATACGCCAGACAGCATTGACAAACTCAAAGAAAAATGCTACAGGCTGCACTCGTTAAAGCTAACAATATATAAATACAAGTAACAAAAAAAATATTTATAAAGGAAATTTCTAACTAAAATGACAAAGAATTTCGTATTTGATTGTCAGACTGATAGGTCATAGCGATGTTTTACTGTATTGCAAATACGCTTGCCGAAATTTGTTATTGAATAATGCATTTAAAAGGGTTGAAAGCGCTTACTTTGTGTGTGTCTGTGTGTGTGTGTGTGTGAGTTTGTGCTTTGTATTCTTTTTTAAATGTACGGAAATTGTTAATTTTATTACCGGCTATATCCGCTGAACAGATAGATATATATATATATGTATACAATCCCAGTGCCCGATAGCCGTGGGGCACTTTGTGCTTTGTTCAACGATGATCATATTAATGTGCAGCTGTGGCTTGTTGCAGCTGCTTGTTGCAACTTGATGGGAGCCTTCTGGCCATATTCAAAATGGCCGCCAACAGTTGGCAACTAAATGCACCAATCGCGTTATGGCCATGCAACGTTTTGGCCTCCTCAAATTGCCATTTGCCATTTTGCCATTTGGCAATTGGAAATTGGCAATTGCAGTTGCTTTTCAGCCAGTTCAGCGCCTTCAGCTCCTCTTGCCTCAACTTGCCTCGACTTGCCTCTTGCCAACCATCGACAAATGATGGCCGATTGATCGATCGTTGGGATCATGGACGTTGTTGTTGTTTTAGTTCCTCCTCCTTCAGCCCGGGGGCGCTATGGCCCACGTTTTGTAGACATTTTGCTGCGGACTACTTATAGCTGTAATTTTGCCGGGCCTCAGGTTTCTTAAGGGTCTTTGCCGGGTCTTCAACTCAATTGCATTTGTTTTCGTCGTCGTCGTCGTCTAAATAAAATGCATTTTCTTTGCACGTCCAATGGGTCTCCCCCGCCCCGTCTTCCCCTCCCCTGCCAGCGTATGTCTGTATGTCCTGCGGGGGGGCCTCAGCAGCATTTGTGGCTCTTTGTCTGCCATATAATTTGCACAAATTGCAATTTAAAGAAATAAAGGAAAAGCACAAATGCTGCAAAACAGCAACAAAAAAAAACAAAACAAAAAAAAAAAACAAATAAAACGAACAAGCTACAAAAATATCGCAAAAATTGAGTAAAATACAACAAATTATTTTTTGTTTTGGTTGCCCTACACGACTTTCTGTAGGGTCTTTGTATTCTATACAAATCGTTTGAACTAAATAAATCCAATAAATGTTAGGTAAAAAATAAATAAATAATTTGCAAATTATTAAAATAACTTATTTAATATAGTAGATTATATTTTTATAGTTTCCAGTTGAACTACTTAAATAAATTGAATAAATGTTATGTTAAAAATAAATAAAAAAATTTCAAATTATTAAAATGATTTAATAAAATATTTTAATATTATATATTTAAAGTTTCCAGTTGAATTACTTAAATAACTCTAATAAATTTTACATAAAAAATTAGTAAATAATTTGCAAATTATTTAAATAATTTATTTAAAATAGAAGATTATTTTTTTATAGTTTCCCTTTGAACTACTTAAATAAATTGAATAAATTTAATTTTAAAACCAAGTCAAAAGTTTGCAAACTATTAAAATAATTTAATAAAATATTTTAAGTTTACATTTTTATAGTTTTCGGTTTGTTCTTTGCTTGGAATGTTAACTTAAATATTTTGAAAATGAATATAAATATTTTAAGGAACTTTCTTTACATATCAAATAATTTTTAATATTTTTTAAAACACAATTTTTAAATTAAATACTTTTGCATAAATAATCAAAAATATCGAAACTTTTCATCATAATATTTTTTATTTTATTAAAATTGTAGAGCTTTATGGGCTGCCTGTCTAGCCGCATTGCCCCTTTGACAGCCCCTATGAAAGCTGACCTGCTATAAGCCAGATCATCATCGTCGTCGTCGTCGTCGTTGTCGTTTGTTGACTGGGACTGGGACTGGGACTCTGACTTCGACTTCGACTGGGAAACATAGAAATCACGTTTTAGCCATCAACGACGCAAATGCAACAATTTTGAAATGTATGCGTTTTGGTTGGCAACGGGGGGGGAGAGAGAGAGGGTTGTTGTTGGTGTAGGAGAGTAGTAGGGGAGGGACGCGAGGGTCGTCAGTCGTCAATTCAGTCAGTTTGCCGAATGCTGCAATATTTCTTTATTGTATTGATTATCGGTTGTAATGTTGCAAATTAAATGCCTGGTGGTGGTGCCACAGTTCGAACTTCAGTCAGTCAGTCTGTTAGTCAATCAGACAGTTAGTCAGTTAGTCAGTCAGCCTAGCCGGCAATCAATCAAACAATCAAACGCAACTGGCCATCAATAAGCCAAGCTGGAACCGGCCGGCCCCAAGATCGGCCATAGTTGTTGTTGTTTTCATTTTATTTTGCGGCAGGCCTGTAATTTCGATTTTTCGAGCATTTTTATGAGAAAACTTAGCAAAAATTTCAAATTGCTGAAACATGCTCGCGAGCCGAACTAGCGATTATTATTTTGTTTTTTTTTGAGATACGTTAAGGAATTTTATGTGAAAATTAAATGGCCAAAAATGAAATGATGAAAGGGATCGATTGTTGTTGTTGCTGACATCAATTCCAGCCAAGATATTCTCTCAGTTGTGATGTACAGATCTGCGCCTGATAAAAATTAATTATGAATGGAGACGAACCACGAAAAAAAAAAAAACAGATTGTTAATTGAAAATGCAAACAACAACAAGTGGAAAATCGGCCAAGTGGGTAGATGGATGCCACATAGCAATTGTTTGGGTGAAACTCTTGTTGCAGTTGCAATTAGCTCAGACTGAGAGCTTGCCGCGTTGCAGCGTTGCATTTGCTAAGCAGCTGCAATCCGCAAACGAGATTTACTTAGTGGAGCATCAAGAAATGCTCATAATGAAGCACTTAAATGAATATAATTGTGTGAACAACAGCAACGCCCGATTCCGACAGAAAAAACCAACAACAACAACAACAAACAACAAAAAGGAAGGCGCCATTCAGTTTTGCAAACAATGCCCAGCAAAATGAGTGCAAGCGCAATGATTAGGCACTTGAATAGCTATGGCTATATATAGAGTATACTTAAGTGTTGGTGTGAATGTTGTTGAATGCAACACAACTGAAATGTGTGCTTTTGCCTATGCTGCAATCAATGTGGTGCTGGCCTGAGAGTTTGCAATCATTCGAAACGGGAAGCAAAAACTGAAAAGCAAAAAACTGAAAAAAAACAAATATGCTTACATTTTATTATGCATATTTAAAATGTTGTAAACATATAGTAGACATGCACATTATCTTTCGCTTCCTTGTTGATTTATCCAATGCAATTTCGCTAATATATTTTTTGTGTACGAACTTTGAACTTTTATTGTTAAACTTACTATTCACTTAAACATTTTAGCTGTAAGTTAAAGTTGAACTTCAAATTGAATATCAAATTGCTCACTTGAAATGAAATGAAATAACAATTACAACAAGCTGACAGGGTAGTTAACTAGCCCTACAACTGCAGCTTGCTACCCTCTTTACACCACACCCCACTCAAATATAATAATAAATAATAATAATAATAATAGTAAACGCAAAGCGATGAAGATGCAAAACTAATGATAAGGCCGCAACCAAAATGTAAATTACCACAAAAAAAGTGCAATGCAACAACGAGGGAACAAATAAGTATATACATATATATATATGTATGTATTTATGAAAAATAGTCGATTACTGGGCAACTGCTGCTGCCATTTGACAGACGACACCGCAAGGGTTGAGAGACGACACAATGTTGCAACCTGGCTGGGCAATTGTGATGCTTATCAATAACATCGTGGCTGATTTGTTCTAGCCGCTCACAAAACACGGTTTATAGTTCGTATAGTTTTTGGGTACAGTTGAGCTCAGCTGGAGCTGTGCCGGGTGGCCCTTTATTTTTTTTTTTGCGTCTCCAGCAGCGCAACGATCTTCAATCCGACGCGTGCTTTGGGTGCCCCTGATTAGCGCAAAATGTTAATTTCACACTCTGATCGCATTTTCACCGATTCAGGCGTTAATTTAATTTCAATTTAATTTAGCGCTGCCAGCAGCAGCAGCAGCAGCAGCCGTCGTCGTCTTGGCCAAAGTGTGCGAGGCAGTTCATCAATCAACATCAGCTCTTGAGTTTTTTTGAATTGGAGTGGTTGGATCCATGTCGGTTTCATTAACCGACTCGAGCAGCTCGTCAACTGTTTGGTTTATTGTTGCATTTTGTCCAACGCGTTGCGCGCATCGCTTCAAAGGCATTCCAGGTACTTCTCTCACTCGCTCTCGCTCCCGTTCGTTCTTTTTATCTGCATTCATCAGTCGCCAAACAAAACCAAGTCAACTGGCTTCATTTGTAATGGAGTCGACTCAACTTGAAGTGGAGTGCAGTGCGGTGGAGTCGAGTGGAGGCGGCCAAGCCAGTAGTCACACCAAAAGTCAAAGGCTCTGATTGCCATACATTAATCATGCAACACCAGGCCAAGCCAAGAGCAGTGTTAATACACTCAAAAAAAATAAATCTCAACAAATATCCCATAAATAAAACTTACTTTTTATTTTGATTTATTTGATAGATTTTTCTTATTTTTAGGAGTTTTTTTTATTAGAAATTTTATTTTTTTTTTTTTGTATAAATAATATAAAATATGAAACTCAACAAATATCGCATAAATAAAACTTACTTTTTTATTTTGATTTATTTGATAGATTTTTCTTATTTTTAGGATTTTTTTTTTAAAGAAATTTTATTTAATTTTTTTTGTATAAATAATATAAAACTCAACAAATATCCCAAAAATAAAACTTACTTTTTTATTTTGATTTATTTGATAGATGTTTCTTATTTTTAGGATTTTTTTTTAATAGAAATTTTATTTTTTTTTTGTATAAATCTACTAAATTTTTTTTCTTAGTGCCGCTTTTTGCTAGGCTCTCGGGCGCGCGCGCGCTCTTTTAAGTTTAACATCAAGTCCAACATTAACTGCAACTTTTCAACTCTTCAACTGCGTCTCCATAGCCACAGTTTAGGCCGCAAAATTGTTTCGGGCTACTTACAACAAGCTGGTGCTGCTGCTGCAGCAGCTGCTGCCGCCTCGCTTTGGACAGCTCATACAACTGCTATTGTTGTAATTGTTGTTGTGGCTTATTAATAATGCCGCGAGTCGTCGGCTCCATACATATATACTATAATGATTGTTCGCTCTGTAAATCGATAGCAGCTCATTACTGTGCATACACGAATGAATGTTTGTTTGTGTGTGTGTGTGTGTGTGTTGGTAAGGGCATTATCTTTATTGTTATTATTAGTTACGTCTCACTTGAGGCAACAACTGCCTTTTTTTTTTGTGGTCGACTCGCAGCAACAACAACAGCGGCGACAAATTGCAATTTTATGTAATCAAGCGCCTAAACATTTATTATTAACAAACTTGCATTCATTTACACCATTTTGTGGCAACTAGCAACTAGCGAACTAATCCGTAATCGGAACCCCGTTCGCTGGCTGCGTTTGGTGGGTGGCTTGGCTTGGCTTGGCTTGGCTTTATTTTTGCGGCTAATGCCATACAATTGAGCGCTTAAATGCCTTGAATGCGCCAGTTAGTAAACTCGCATCTTCCCATTGCCAATATCATATATCGATTACAAAACGTTGCCGAGACAATAAATAAATATTACGCGACTTTCTATAGTCGAAAGGTGCGCTGCGACGTTCTATTAAATTTTATATAATAAAAAAATTTAAAAAAAAATTACTGTATATTAATATTGATCATAAAAAACAATACAAAATAGCATATAAAATATAAATAAATATTTTTGTTTGGTTTAGGAACTAATTCTAGGTATAATATTGATATTTCCGGTTTGTAAAATATATTGGAATAATAATTTTAAAAAAATAAATAAACATATATGTTGTCATTTGTTACAAAATTTAACTAACAAAATTAACAAAAAATATCAAACGAGCTTAAATTTAAAAATGTTATTTGTTACTCAATGTAAATTTTTTGAAGACTTTTCCCTTGTTTATTCATTTACTTTAATATCAACATCATAAAAATTTATATTGTTTTCAACATTTAAATACTAAAAACTTAAGTTTACATTGAGTTAACTTGTAATATTTTTAATTTTAATAAACTTTATTTAAATCAATCATCGGATGCAAAGATTCTTCGCATTTCAATTAAGTGGCATTAACTAAAGTCAGGCCAAATAATGTTACCATTAATTGTTGTAATATTCTTGCTGACAATTGTTGTTGTTAGATGTTGTTGTTGTTGTTGTTGTTTGGCCACCCATATGCTTCGAACGCCCCCGAAACTAATTGCATTTTGGCTTCAAATTGATCATAGAGCCGAAGAGTTCGTTTTTTAATGGTCGTTGGAGCACGATGCTATCGTGCAACCAACAGTGGCAAACAGCAAACAGCGGCAACACAACAAACAGCAGCAACAACAGTTGTACCTTGATGCAACTGCAACAAAGGCGGCAGAGCTGGACGCACAGTAGCCACATTTGGCTAAAAGATTTCGATAACAGCCGGTAGAAGAGCCAGATGAAGATGGTAGATGGTAGCAGAACTACACAAACTCCATTCGCATTCATTTATAACTTGTGCATTGATCATTAATTTTTCAACAACGGACCGTTTCATTAATCGTCCTGCAGGAGCCAAGTTTATACCCAGTAGCAATTCAATAAACAAAACGCAATTGCAGTTAGCCGCAACGAAGTTCCTTAGTGCACTCAATTAGCCAAGATTGTAGAATGCCACAGGAAAATTTACCATCTTCAACAATCCTTTCAAACTCAAAAACTGAAGCAAAAACTAAAAAGACTTATGATATGATATAATCAACTAGCATTTATCTTTTTGCTATATTCTATAGATGAGATTTTCCCAGTTTTTATATTCGTTTGGGCCATTGAAAAATGTAAAATGCAATTATGAGGCGGCTTTTGGGTACCCCCAATAAATTTTTTGATTGCATAAATGCATGAGTCCCGTGTTTGTTGTTGTAACAGTAGTAGTATATGTACGTATCTATTTCCTGGCGCCTAGTTATTCCTTTATGCAAATGGCGAACAACCAGCAGCAGCAGCAGCAGCACCGACTGTAACGGTGCTGAACATCCAAACTACCAGCCGTGAAAAATCTCGTGTTCAAATATTTTACAACATTTTTTGTGCCTGCCTAAACAGAAAGCCTCTCTGTCTTTCTCTCTCTCTCTCTCTCTCTATCTCGCTCTTTCGCTTTTAAGGACTAAACTGTGCCCAGTCATACATAACTGTCCCTGCTGGATGGCTGTACCCTGTACCCTGGTAAACCATTTGAAAATTTCGTTTAGCATTCGCGGCAACAACAACAACAACAACAACAATGAAAAGAATAAAAATAAAAATAAAAAATGCTGCAAAAATCAAAGCGAAATCGAAACAGGATAAATAAATGTGCACATTTCCGTTTGGCGCGCATATCCTGTCCGCGCTTCCTACCCAGCCAGCCAGCCAGGCCATTCAGCCAGGCCATTCAGCTAGCCAAACAGTCGTCTACCCCGCACTCCTAGCTACCCCTCTTCACTCCACGCCACTTTTACTAGCCATGTGTCTCTATTTTATATAAAGTATGTATTATTGATCTGCCGCGCATAAAAAGCCCATTTAAAAACGGCAAAAAAAAAAAACAGAAAACTGAAAAACGGCAAAACAGACCAAGCGGCGCGAATTGATCCCAATGCTCTGGACCACTTTACCCCAACCCCGCACTTTGGCAGGACAACTGCCACTGGCAAAACCCAACAACAACAAAAAGAGGACCAAAATAGAAAAATTGTCGCGCAACAACAACAACTAGAAATTGTAAAATTGGCCATTTTAGCTTTTTGGTTACGCTGGGCATTTGGGTTTGGGTTTGAGTTTGGGGGTTTTTTTTTTTTTTTGGTTGGGTTGGTTGGGGACCATTTGGCGTTGTACTATAACAGAATTTGGTTTGCATTGAAGCAGAACGTAGCCGCTGAGCGGCTGGAAAAAAAAAGATATATATACATACATATATATATATATAGTAGTAAGTCATCGACTGTTGAACAGTTGAACGAGCCGAAATTTTTGTCTATGTAAATATGCGCTACAGTAAATAATTCGATTCCTTCGAATAGCATTTGATATGTAGAGTTTCATGTAAAAGTCAAGAAAACTGGAAAGGTCAAGCAAGTTTTTCAATATATGTAAATACAATATAGAAACACAATTTGATCGCTTAACAAAATGTTCTTTGACATTTTTTAAATGCCTGAACAAATTTACTTTAAATATGCTAAAATCTATTTTGTTAAAAAAAAAAATTAAACGAGTTTTCTTTAGTCATTCGATGATGTTTAAGCAAATGATTTGAGAGTAGGAGATATTTTTTAAGTTCATAATCAAGCGCTTTGAATAATTATGAAAAAACTTTGATCAAATCTGGAATACATTTGAACCCTTTCATAAGTCCCAGGTCCTTCTCAGTGCCTTATTAAAAAAAAGTTCGTATTTTTTTTTACATATTTTTTTCGTAGTTAAAATTTCTTTTCAACTTGCCGTCGCGAGTAAAAAATCCGGGATGAAATGGGTTAACTAATTATTTATTTTAATTATATTAACTTTTTTATTATTATAAATCCTTATTAAAAAACCTATTTTTACCTAAAGGGCATTCCAAATAATAATAGTTTACAACCCGCATGAACACTTTTCGAAAAAAAAAAACCATTTGCCATTTTATTTTCACTTACAATTTTCCTTTTTTTCCAACTGTTTGTCAGCTTAACATTTTTTTTTTTTTTTTTTTGATTTTTTTTTTTTTGTATCTCTTTTCGTTTGTTGTTGTTGTTGTTGTTGTTTGTCCATTGCTTTTTGCATCGTTTTAGTGTCTTTTATTCGTCGTCGATTTCCATTAAAATTCAATTGATGTGCCATAGATATAGTATAGAGATAGAGCGGAGGCTGGGCCTGTGAATGGACCCAGTTTGGCGGATGCGCCAGCCAACTATGTCTCTCTCTCTCTCTCTCTCTCTTACTGTTTGTTTCTCTCTTGTTGAATTGGCAATGATTTATCGAGCATTAGTGTAGAATTCAAAATAGAAATCTTTGGTTAAGTGCTTGGCAAAGCAGAGTATTTTATCAGCAATTCATGTGGGATTTGATACGCGCACATGGGTAAGATATAACACACACACACATACACACACACACACACGCACACATTGTTACAATGTATAAGTAGTTATATTGTTGTTGGTAGCAAACGGAACGAGCGGCGACGGCACACAAATCGTCGGACTTTATAAAGCCATCAAAATGCAATTAACCCTTTTTTTCACTCGTCTCTATTTCCGATCTATGGTTATTATTATTACTTACAAGCATTTCAGATTTCCGCAGAGAGAGAAACAGAGAGAGAGAGAGTTTCGGGAGGGATGCTGAGTTGTTGGTAAATTAAAACAAAAAGTCGATGCCATAAACGGAAGTCATTTTCAGGCCGTATATAATGAAATAATTTTTGTGTATGCTACAAACTCGAAACGAAGTTTGCTTTCGAAAAAGCACCAAACGATGATGATGACGCAGTATCTATGCATGAGTATGTGTGTGTGTGTGTGTGTGTGTGTTAGTGAAACGGGAAGGGGAAGCGTTAGCGCAGCATCTACATCACAATGGGGGCACAATGGCAAACAACGTCGGGGTATTCAAGTGGCGAAAACTAATTAAAAGCGAATAAAGTGGCGCATTACAAACAATGAATGCGTGTGTGTTTGGGTTTGGGGCTCTTCTGCATTCGGGTGGTTTTGAATGCATAATTTGAATTAAGTTTTGAGCGACGAACTCAATTAGATTCAACCTAAGTGATACCGATCACAATATCTATCTCTCATTTCTCCCTCTGTGGCTGTCTTTCCGTCTTTTGTTTAGCGCATTTTTTCACAAATTAATTGGCAAACTTGCACACAGCTGTAGTACTAGATATACAAAATGTATCTATCTAGGCATGTATGTATGCATAAGTATCTCTCTGACGCGTAATTATATTGTAGCGCACAATAGACATTTGTGAAATTGTCACTGTTTAGCATATTTGGTCACGAAATGCTTCAATTTAACTTGACGTTACGCTTTTTTGTTCTTGTTGTTATTATTATTGTTGTAGCTGCTGCTGCTTGTTTTGTTATATTGTATTTTTATGAGCCATAGCAAATTATGCGTTCAGCACTTGTTTTTTTTTTATTGTTGTTGTCTGTTTTTTTTTAAATATGCGGCAGGAACTGATGCGTGGCTCTCTAACTGAAGCCCAAAAGTGTCAATGGCAAAGAGAGCTAAAACAAGAACAAAAATGATGAAGAAAAAAAAGCCAAAACAGCGACTAAAAAGCTAGATTTAACTGTAGTTAACAATAAATAAAGTTTGTTAAAATTAATTTGGGAATTAATTTTAAATAAAAAGAAAAGTATTTATACAAAAAATAAAATAAATAAAACTATTTAGTTTGAGTTTTTAAAAAAATTAATCATAATATTTATGAATCCATGATTTTTTTTTTTATTTACATTTTTTAACATACCTTAAAAATCGTATTAAAAAATTATTTTTCTAAAAATATTCATAAGATATTATTAAGTATTGATTAAACTTCTCGGAAATTCTATTATAGATTTTTTTTGTTTCAAATATTGTTTGAACATTAAAAAAAAAAGTTCATTGAATTTGTAAACCATTTTTTTGCTCAGTGTACGTAAGACTATTTATGCTCGCTCCATCTCTTTTGCGCTCTTATAGCCAAAACTTGCAAATTAGCAAATTGAATATAAATTTCAACATATTTCCGCTTTTAGCCAACAATTTCAATGGCTAACCAAAAAAATAATAAATAAAAATAAAAACAAAAATGGCTGGCACCAAATAATAATAAAGACAGAGCTACTAGCCAAAAACCAGAAACCGTTTGTATCTGTATTGGTTTTTATTTTTGTGTCTTTTGCGTGCCGCAAATGCCGTGCATAATAATTTTGGCCGCAAACGCGTCGTATACGTAATTATGAATTATGCGAACATTTGCGCCACACAAATGTTATCCAAATCGAATCAGTTTTTGAAGCGCCGCGTGCTGCCAGCCAAGATCTCTGTTGCTGTTTCTAATTGTGTGCCACTTAAACTGACCCAAATCTCAGGCTTGGGGCATATTCCATTGCAATTAAGTGTCGCATGCGATGCCCTCTAACTCTATGCACATAATAACCCAATTTAAGACATTGCCACCAAAACCAACAAAAAAAAAAAACAAAAAAATACTCATTGCTGATGCTGACTTTCGCTGGACCGGTGGCAGGGGGCGGCGGCAGGCGGTTGGGGGCAAGTGTTCCATGGGAAAATCTGTTGCAATTAGCTGCTCGCTTTAAACACAAAAAAAAAACAGACTAAACACGCAGCGAAAACAATTTCTAAACGCGCTCAAAACGACTTAATTATGAGTGAGAAATATGCGCGGCAGCGTCGCAAATCTCAACTGTATTTAACTGTCAGTACGTGTGGGTAGCTGTAGCTAGTTGCCCCCCCCCCCCTCTTTACATGCCACCTGCGCCTTGCCTGCTTAATTGCGCCCACTCAATCAAAGCGGGCCAACTTCATTAGACATTTGCGGTAAAAATAAGCAGCTACAAACCTACAAACCGAGTTCACACGAACCTCGCAAATAATTAGCAGATACAAAGATACATAGATACCAGCTAACAGGGAGGCGCAACAACACACACACACACACACGTACACTCAACAAAAAAACAAAATTTTATTGAGTTTTATTTTGTGAAACTAAAAAAAAGTTTCAGAAAATTTTTATTTATTTTTTTTAACACCCAAAAAGCAAAATAACTGACAATAAATAATAATAAATATCAATTCAAAAAAAAAAAAAATATGTAGAAATATAAAAGTGTTTATTGTATTTTTAATACATTTTTTTAACAATTATTTCAAATATATTGTCAAAAAAAAGTTTTCCTTAAATCCTTCATTTATTTTTCGAGTGCGAAGCCCACGAAGTTACGGATCAGCCGATATGTAGAGATAAATCAGCTGATCGTTGAGTGCATTTTCTTTGGGCCTGGGGTCATCACTATAGTCGCTTCTCATTATCATTCAATCGAGAATTCAGAGTTGTTTGCTTTACGTAGTTACATTCTCAGTCTTCTAATTTGTGCAACTTTCACGCTGCGCTGCGGTTTTTGTTTTTTTTTTTTTTTGGCCGCCTTATTGAATTTCATATTTGGTTTTTTTTTTTTCTTCAAAAATCTCACTTTTTACAGTTTTTTATGAGGTTTTTTTTTGTTTGGTGTTTTTGGTCCCGCAGCGAAACCTTAGAAATTGTTCATCGTATGTGGCACCCGAGCTGTATTCTTGGGCCAACGAAATTAGCAAACAATGTAAATAACAGTTAGTAGCTACTTAAAAGCCCATGCACCCCTCCGTCTGAACAGTTCCCATCCCCATTCCCATTCCCATTCCCATTCCCGTTCCCGATCCAATCGCACTTACAAAAAAAAAAACTTGGCCCTAACCACAGGCATGGCCCTCTGTCTACTGCGTCTTCGTCTCGGGCTTTAGCTTTAGCTTCGTCTCTAGTTCTGTTTCTGTTTTTTTACTGGCCAGCACACACTTCATTGCTTGCGGTCAATGCGGCTGCCCTTGCCTTATTGCCTCCCTTCCCTAACCATACTATTCCTTCGGGCAACTGACCGAACGACCGTCCGACCGACAGACCGCTCGCCTGCTTGTCAACGCGACAACGTCTTGGACTTTGTTAAACCTTAAAATTAGTTTAAGTATTTAGTTACAAATTTCGTATCGTGACCAGCGGGCGGGTGGGTATGGAACATGGGGAACACTCAATTGACAAGTGAAATGCTGTTGATGGAAGGCAGCTGAGGGGGGAATGCAGCTTGATTTGCAAATGGAACTTAAACTCAAAGTTAAGACACTGCGACAGCGTTGGTAGTGTGTTGATGTATGCGGTTTGTGGTAACCTGGTAAAAGGCAGAGCTGAAAGTAAATACACACACACAAACACATATGGTACATACATCGGGGGAGAGAGTGTTCGGCAGTTTGTCAACGGTAAAAGGTATCTATAGATGATGGTTTTAAGAACGCTTAGAAACAAATAAGGTGGTGAGAGTGATTGAATGCGTTTAGATTGAAAGCGATGAGCTTGATAGTGATTGAAGGAATGATCTAAGCGGGGTTTTTTCTAATCAAAAAAACATTCTTTTGCCAAAGCTAGTTGAAAAGGCAATAAAAATACTCTTAAGGAATAATTCAGTATATGATTGATCAATTGAGTGATTCAACTTATATACGAAATGTTTTGTTTAATAAAATAAATATATTATGTACATTAGAAATCCACCCTAAGACTTTCGCACTCGCCTTTAAATTGAACCTCATATATTTTCGATCCGATTCCCAACTGCTTTGAAACCCGTTAATCTTGGTTAATGCGCTCATGTGTTAAGTAGCGCGTTTATTATTATTTTTTGAGCAATAGATCATCATCCTTCAGAGGTTTAAATGTTGCTACAATAACTTGCAGTTAGCTAAGTTTTATATATATGAATTAAGTTTTTTTCATTGGTTTTTTTTTTGGTATTCGATATTAAATTGTGCGGTTTTTGCGGTGGTGCTGGACTTAAGTACCACACAACAACATTTCTACAACATTTTCCACTTGACAACGCGAATGAAGAAGCCACAAAAGGCAAACTAGGAGCAAGGCGCAAAACGAAGACGAAGTTGAGACGACTTTGACGATGTCATCGGAGCTGACTGAAGCAAAATCATAGTGGGGAGGGAGCTGGGAGGGGAGCTGTATAAAACGGCAACAACTTGAACTATTATGGCCAGTGGTTAAGCATTTAGAGTCTGCTTAAACTAAAGCAGATTCCCTTCTTGAAGGAGAAGTTGAGCTGCTGCTGCTGCTTGCTGCTGGTTCTAAAAGAGAGTGCCAGTTAAAATTTTAAACCGCTGAAGCGAAGCTAAACGTGTTGAAAGCCCCGCACAGTCCCGCACTCTTTGATTGATGATTGCAGCAGCTCAGGGCTCACCGACTCGAACTCGGACATGGACTTCAAAGCTGACACTGTCTCTCACTCGGGATGCCTTTCAACTGTGTGAGCTGCTCAACAGAAAAACAGAAAAAAACTGAAATAAAAATGAGCAAAATTAAATTGATGTGAGTCGGCGCAGGTGCTGTTTAATAGAGAGACAGAGAGAGAGAGATATGTGGAGGGGAGGGAAAGGAGCGATTGGGGGATGAGATCATGGCCACGTGATTAAGCGCCAAATGTATTCAAAAGATTGTAATTAAGGCCACAAAAGCTGCAGATCTGCAACGGCTGATAGCCGCTTGTTAACGGGCTGCCTCAAAAAAAAAAAAAAAAAACGAAAAAACGAAAAAAAAAACAGACCAAACCAACTGAATGCATTCACAAACTCTCTTTCCCCTTCGTTTCCATAATATATATGTGTATATGCCCCATTCAATAATCTCCATTACACTCCCCTCCCTCCGCCTAGCGCAACCGCATCTCCTCATGCTGACTCATGCTGACGCACAATTGACTCTTGAAAAATGCGCGTTTTGAATGCTTTTGTCGCATGCAAAACGCTCAAAAAAATCAAAAAAAAAATTGGAAAAGAAGAAGGCAAAATTAGTAACGCAACCAAATCGTAGCTGTATCTCTATCTATCTCTGTATCTGATGTATCTGTATCTGTATCTATTCATGCCCGCCTGGGTGGCATCCATATAGTATAGCATAAAGCTGCTGCTGTTGTCGCTCTAGTTTTTCAATTTGATTTCGGCCTTTAACTTTAACTAAAGAATGTTGGACAATATTTAATTAAGATATGTATACATGAAGAAATAATTTTCTGGCAATGAAAAATAATAAAATATATGAAGAAAAAAATCTAGAAAAATAATCAAACAATATTTAACGCATCATTCACTTTGTTTCGATGTTTTTTCAAATAGTTTTTGATACATTCATAACTTAAGAGCATTTCAGCTTCGGCATAAAGTTTTTCTACCATATTTTTTATTATCATTATTTGGCGGCATTTTGGCTTTTGTAGTATAAAAAGTTATCGTTTCTGTTTTGTGGTTGATAATTTATGCAAAATCATTGGCCGATCGATCAATGGCCGGTCGCCCAACGCCCCCTCCATACCCAATCTCCATTCGCTCGCTTGCTTGGCAAAAGCCAAAAAAATAATAATAATAATAATAATAAAAAAAAACAATAAGCGACGAGAGAGATGCCGCACAGGTGCAAGCAGGAAACGTACCGCAACTGCTGTGCTATGCATTTAATTGGATTATGAGCCAAATCCTGTCACAGCACACAACTATGACGCACCCACGACACGACCCGACCACAGATAGAGAGAATGAGAGCGAGAATGAGAGAGCCTTCTCGTTTTGGCCTGCAACTAATTGCAATCGAATTAGTCAAGGAGCTCAGCAACTTTTACCGGCTCAGTTCGAAATTGAAATGGAAATGGAAATGCTTTTCAAATAGTCAAAGTCAAGTCAAGTCAACCACAAGACCTTCGCACGTCCTCAGACTCAGTCTCAGTCTCAGTGTCTCTCTTTCTCTCTTTTTACCATTTCCGGCTGGCGTCAGGGTGGCGCCTGCGCACGGCATTTAAAAAAGTGGGCGTGCCTGATGACTTAAAAGGTTTTTAAATGGGCGATGCAGTCAATGTCGACTCGACTCGACTCGACTTGACTACTGCCACTGCCACTGCCACTGCCACTGCCTTTGCCACTGCCACTGGCACTGGCCGGCGTTTTGTTTGGCTTTGCTCTTGCCGACAGCGACGCCCCAAGCACCTCAAAACTCAAACTGAAACCCGGACTCTGACTCTGACTCCGAAATTGAAATCGGGCTTAGGTTCATTGATCCATTTTCTTTTGGTTGCGGCTGTTTAAGTTCTTTTCTTTTCATTTTTTTTTCGTTGTTATTGCTGCTACAGCAATTATGCATTGTGTTAAACGTTTTCAAGACGATCCAATTAAAAAATTTCAAACACAAGCAAATGGTAAATGCAATTATGAAACTTATCTGGGATACGGTACAGCAGGATTAGTAAGGAAACTTAAAAGATTAAAAGTATTATTTGATTTTTAAGTATATTTTCTGAACACTTCCTAAGCGTTAAACACTGCGGAAACAGCTACAAATATGCTTAGAATATTTATCCATTTATTTCATAAAATTCTTGATTTTTTATGTACTATTTCCAAATCTTTCCACTAGGTCCTCCCCATAAACATAATAATTTAAGACACCAAAAGTCAAAGTTTTTTTTTATTATTTTGTCGCTCATTATCTTTTCGTTTTCTATTTTTTAACGTTTGTTGCGTCGCATTTTGGACTTGAGATATTTAAATGAGCTTTTAAAAAATTGTTAGCTACTGTTTGACGCACTTGAGAGGCCGAGAAAAGGCCACAACGCCGGTCTGGGCCCGGAGGGGAGACGCAACAGGTCTGAAACTGAAACTCTGCTGTTGGGTTTTCGACTATACAAAATTATCAAATTGCTATTATTAATGATTATAAACGTTTTTTTTTTTTTTTTGTACACTTTACTTGGAAATTGACAAGCGCTTATTAACGATCTTATAATAGCGACTGATCGACCGATCGAACGATCGACTGATCGAGCTATTCCACCGTTGGCCTACCCTCCATTGCCCTCTTTCTCCAACTCCCTTTTTCTAGTGAAAACGTGACGTGACGACCGTCGGCAAATATCGTATGCTATATCAAATTCAGGCTTGACTTTGAAATGCCAGCAGCTAAAAAGGCAGCCAAATAGACAAAGATACTCAATCTGACAAGCTGAAACATTTGCTCAAGACAGGAAGCCTCTTTACATAATAAATCAGTTTATAAATACTTTTTTGAAAAGTCATTCGTTCAAAAAGAAACTGCCAATTAAATACATGCATAAATCCATAAATCCATTCATAATTTATTAATATTCGATTGAATTCTTTTAAAATTTTAATTTGCCAACAAAGCGCACAAAACAGAAAGAACAACAGTTAAATAGAGATAAATATCTCGAAAAACAAAAAATGATTTAATTTTATTTCAAATATTTGCCTAAACATAAAGCTACGATATTAAAAACTATCGCCCCGAAGCTACTTTTTCTTACTAGCCAAAAAAACAACAAAACTTTGAACTGAGCATTTTTTTTTATAATGCTTAGAACTTCCCCTAAACGAAGAGCATTAGTTATTAGTGATATGATAGTTCTAACATTATTCTGATTTTTGTGCTTTAGAAGAAAATGTAAAAACATTCGAAAGAAATTATAATAATAGAAACTTTATGCAACAAATCTACCTTTATACAAGTAGAATATTACTCGAAAAAGTCCGACATTTTAAAGAATTTAATAACAAAATGCTTTGTAAACTTGACTAAGGACTAAATAATCGAAAAAAACTAATATTTATTTTTAAGTAAATCTTACAGATAAGTTTGCCGATTGGCTAAGTTTCGATTGAAATGTTACTTAAAACCAAAAAATTATAATCAAATGGCAAATATAAGTAAAGATTAATGTGCTGTAAAACAGTTTCTTGGCAAAAAATTGATCCGCCAAAGCATTTGATAACCCCTAAGAACTGCAACAATCTGAAACCTTTTACAATCTTGACTTATGCTTTTGATTCCTTGGCAAATATCTAAAGCATTTTCTTGCTTGTTTCGCACTCTTAAATACAATCGCAAATAATAGTTGGTAAAATCAATTTACCGCAAACTTGGAAGCCAACTAATTGTTGGGCTGTACGCCAAGTGTCATAAAACTGGCGCAGTACCTGCCCCGATGGTTAAACGCAATAATCTATGGACGCAGTCACGCATTGCGATAAAAAAATAAAAATAAAAAAACAAAATAAAAAAACCAAAGCAAAAGCAAAAAAACGAAACGACAAAGTTGTGGGGAGTTGCGGGCTTAGTGTTTAGAGCTTGTGCCTCTGGGGGAGAGATTTGGGGTGGAGAGCTGAATAGCTGTAGCAGCAGGCCTCTAAATTGTGCACTTTGGGCATCAAAATTGTGTGCATTGCGTGCACTAAATATGCCAAAACGAATACCCCCTCCCCACCCCCCCGCAAAGCAAATGAGTGCGTAACTAAACGCATAATTTCAATGTACGAATGCGTTCGTCCCTGCAAAAAGACCGCAAAAATGTTGCTCGATATGATCGAAGGGGGTGCGTGAGAACGGTTAGCGAGCATAGTATTACTTTTTTCTACACACAGACATTTGTAATTTTTTTTTTCTATATATATATATATTTTTTTTTAGCAAATTGCCAGTTTCCGTTTTGTAAAAAAACGAGTCTCAACTTGGCAAATGGGGGAGACAAAAAAAAAAAAAAGCATTATAGTACGATAGAAACTGCATTAGAGAAACCGAGTTAAAAACGTCGATGAAGAAACGGGCAAAATTCGCTGGAAAAATGTTTTTAGAAAAATATTATTTTATGGCGTATATGTATATATTTTAATTTTAAATAAATGGTCAATTTTTGTGCACAGTGAAGCGTTGAATAAAGACCCAGCTAGACACGTCAAGTCAAAGCCCAAGTTAGACAAATAGTTATTGGAATTGAATTGAAGTCAAAGTTGCAGTTAACATTAAATTGTACAGTAAATTATACAGCAGCGATCTTTATTACTCAATGCTCAATTTAAAATCGAAATTTATAGCTGAAAAAAAAATAATAATATAAAATTAAATTATACAGCAGAGATCTTTATTTCTTTATTACTCAATTCAATTCTTCATATATTTAAAATCTAAAATAGAACTATAAAAAAAATTCTTGCTTAAAATATTTATGAATCTTTGAACCAATTGACTGACTTGTTATTATCGATCTGATTTGTTATCAGAAATTTAGGTTTTATGATTGGATTTTTTGTTTTCTTTTGATGTTAAAGTTTAGAATTGAGTAATTACCACATTTGAGGCACTATGAAGTGCAATTAGGCAACAATTGTCAAACTATAATCAAATACAATTAGAGTCCAAGCAATGTGTTTTTTTTTTCGTATTGTAAAAATGATCGATAAGTGATCTATTAGCACAAGTAGTTTTCACACATTCCAGCTACCATTTAGGCTAATGAACCAACTGAGCCTGCCAAATCTTTTTGATGTTCATCATGATGATGTTCATCATGATGATGATCAGTCGGCATACAAAAGAGTGCTGGATCGATCTGCTCTTGATCTTCGTGAGGCAACAACACAGCAATTCGTGAGCTAAGTGTTGTTGTTGTTGTTGAGCGTATATTTCATAGCCAAAGCGAACCGATTGGCCATTGTTCGTTTGACAGCCCATCTTGGAGACCGGCTCGTATCTATCTATGGCTCTCTGCCGCGTCATCATTATGATCATTATGACGATCGGCAACAAACGCCCGCATCATTGTCGGTAGCAACTACCGGCTGACGCTTTAAAACTGAAACTCAGAAGTCTGCAGTTGAAGTTTGAAGTTGAAAATTGAAGTTGGAGTTGGAGTTGATTTTCGCGCCCCGATCAAAAGGCAGCCAGATCCACATAGAAGAAGTAGCAGAAGAAGAAGAAGGAGCGAAGGTGGTCAACGCGAATGCGTCGATTATGAACAAAAATAAACAAAATCACTCGGCGCAGATCAAAGCGTTGGTCAAGCTCAACTTGGAAAGTAGACAGACGTGGGTGCGGGGCGGGGCGTGTCATGACGTTATAAATGCACAGTTTGCCGCATTTTAATTTCCGTGGCTTTCATTTCGATCTAAGCGAGGTTTTTGTTTTCTTAACGATAAAAAACAAAATTTAACATATTGTACATTCAGTGAGAATTTCGAGAGAATCTCATCTCGCTCTCTCTCTCTCTCTATCTGAAGTGAGCTGAAACCACTTAACACAAATTACGCAGCAAAATGTCGAAACGAATTGAAACGTTCAAAAACGATCAATGAAAAACCCAAAAACAAAAACAAAATAAAACCAAACGAGAGTGGCTACAACTTACATATATAAACGTATACATATATATATTCTCACTTCTCATGATGTTTTTCAGTGTGTTTTTGTTTGGCCCATTCATGGATCTTGGCGCATTTCATTCAGTTGCTTTGGAAAAGTCGACGACTCGCTGGCATCAATGAAATGGCAAAATGCCACTGCGAGTATATATCATCGAGTATCGAGTAACAGATACACGAGTAATAAAGTCAACAACAATCGAGATCGAGTCTATACAACGTGAAATTCAAACAATATATTCTAATGACAAGCGCCTCAGAGCACTTTGATAGAGCCATTCGAACAGATTAACGCTTCAAACAAACGATATGAACACGTTTATGTGTCTCTTTATAATTATAACACCTCGTTAGTAATTCTTTGTTGAGCCATTTAGGCTCACACACAAACACACATACTTTTCCCTGGTATAGATCATTGATGTTTTGTGTTTGGTTTATTTTTGGCACCTCTTCAATTCACAAATTATCTCAGGCTGTTTTGTATATGAAAAAGAAATCAACTTTGAAGATTTTAGTTATTAAATCTAGAGTACAAACTTTTTTGGTATTAGTTCAGTTAAGATCGTCAGTTAAAAAATAAAAATCAAAAGATTTTAAGCCGTTTTTTGTGCAACAAACTTTTGCAGTTTCCCAAAAAGTCAAGATCGAAAAAAAAAGTAAGAAATATATTAATGCTAGTTTTCTAATCTCAAAAATTATTAAAATCATCTAGCATTTATTTGGTTTTGTGATCGATCATTTGCCTAGCGTAAAAATGCAGATATGCCTTGAGGGTTTTCTTTTCTTTTTTTTGTTGTAGATCTTTCTTTTTTTTTTGACCCCCCCAAGATGCATGACAAAGTAATTAGCCTTTCGAAGAAAAAAAAAGCCAGTAGCTAATATTTAACTAAGCGAAATGGCTTTTTCGAGGTAACGCCTTCAGTTAATTGAGCGAAAGATAGAAAATGTGCCAGCGGCACATATGCAAAAGGCAGCAAAGCCAAAGAAGGCTAAGAAGGCAACAAAAGAGATGCCTTAAAACACGAAAATACAAAAAACAACAACAACAACGGCAACAAAAAGGCGAGGGGGGGAAGAGGCTGAGGTTGCTCATTTACAGTAGCAACCATTTTTCAACAATTTTGCATAAATTTCTTAAAAAGACGTTTTCAAAACCGATAATCAAGCTGGCTGAGCCACGTTGATTGCCAACAAGTCAGACCGTCAGTCAGTCAGACCGTCAGAGACGAAACGAAACGAAACGAGTTGAAAAGCGATTTCGAGAAAAAAGATTTAATGAAGTTTAGCACGATCATTCCTCTAAGAGATGCCAAAGATGAGCTCCCTCGCTCTCTCTCTCTCTTTCTCTCTAATTGGATGCATTGAATGCCAAAGGATCTTTGTGTTTGTGTGTAGGAAGATGAAATGGGGGTGCCTCAATGCCCCCACAGATAAATACTCAAAAAAAAAAAAAACTGTGGAAGAATGAGATAAACGCGAAAAATTAGCAATCGAAATGGCAGTTCGTTCGGCAAGGTTTTTGTTTTTGTTTTTGTGATCTGGGTTCGATTTTTGGTTTGTTGGCTTTAATCCAATCACGCAGTTGCATTTACTAACAATAACAACAACAACAGCAGCATCAGCAGCAGCAGTGGCAGTTGTTAGCCTAATTGTATGGCGATCGTTGTTGTTGTTGTTGTTATTTTTGCATATTTTGCAATTGTTATTGTAATTGGCCATCATGGCTGCCCCAGCAGCAGCAGCGATTGTTGGTAGTAGTTTGTTGGCTGTATGTAATTTAGGGCCTAGGGTCTGTGCACGTCCATTTTGACCAACTCCTCTGGTAAACGAAAACGTTTTAAGGCTTTTCATAAGCACATTTTTTTTTGTTTTTGCCATTTTTCTGCTATGGCCTTTTAATGATGTTACCAACAACAATCCAATTTTCGCTGTCGCAAATAAACCGAGTACAGAAGAAATGCCTTCCGACAAAGCTTAAACGCTGAACGTTCGGTCATTGACAATTTGGAAACAACCCAACAACAACAATAAGATCCAACATTTCCGGCTTAAATGCCCCGATGCTGGGCGAGATGTGTAATTACTGTATTCAGAGTATCCAAGAAGAAGAAGAAGCGACAGAAAAGCCACAGATCAGGGATCGTTTTGGGGGCTATCGGATCAGTGCAGCTGTTGAAGTTCGAAGAGTTTGGCTTAAAAACTGATTAGTGAAGGGAGTATAACTTTATGTTATTCAAAACCAATTAAATATTGAAATACAATTGCTGAAAGTGAGCTAAAATATTTGGTATTGAGAGTAAAGTATATTCTGGATGTAAGTTTGAGATTTGGGTCAATTGGGTCGATAACAAGTCGTTAAAACTCGAGATGCCTTTCGATATTTCACACTTTTTAACTGTTGGAGTCACCAAATTTTGTCGGAGCTAAGCTCTAGACATTCCTTAAATATTTGCTTACAAATTTTGGATGCTACGAACTGCTGTCTCCCAACTCTTTTGCCTCTTTACAATCGGGAGTGCCTGAAACTGACACACAATTTTGAACCAATAATGATCTTATTTTCTAGCAATATAACTGATAAGTATCCCTTAGATTTGCATTTTCTTACCGCCTTCCAAGCCTTTTTAAAACGAAAATGCCAATATCTTCCACATCTTTGAAGCTAGAGTTACGAAATTTTGTGAGTAAATAGTTGGTGAAGGCCTCCACAGATTTGCATCGAAACATGTTTGAAAGATCATCAGAGTATTTCACAGTCGGTGGCGCCCGACTGCAACGTTTTTGCTTTTTTAATATATCCTAGAAATTATTTTGTTTTCACTGATATTTCAAACTAGTTTATAGTTAATTACTATTAAACTCCCGATAAGCACTGACTTCTGGAATTCCCTTCTTCCTTTCATATTCAATTCTAAATGAAATTCTTATTGTTTCGAGAAATATATATGTGTATAATCATAGATTGCTGTCGTGTTCCAAGTATTATTGTAAGCATGTTGCAAATGCATAAATCAAATAAATTTGCTAAATTACTATTACAATTTTGAATTTTAATATGTGCAGTGGTTGCTGGCACGTTTTGTTTTTTTTGTTTTTTTGATATTAGATAAATGTACATTTCTATTTTTTTTTTTATGCATATATGTATATATATATAATTTTTTCTCAACTTGAGCACACACTTAAAAATGAATTTAAATAAATTTCACGCTTGGTTAAGCCAAACAGACAAGCGGACAGGCGAAAGCAAAAGAGCGAGAGAGAGAGAGAGAGAGAGAGAGAGAGAGAGATATATAGAGAGATAAAGAGAGGGAGACAATTATAATAATAATCATTTACATTTGACATTGGCAACACGATTGTGTGGCAACGATGCGACGTCAACTGCGACGTCAACGTCGCAACGACTGCATGATAATTTATCATTTGATTTTTCATCATTTCGTAACTCGTTCGTGAGAACAATTAGAGAGAGAGAGAGAGAGCGAGCGACATTTATTGCCTATTTCGCTAATGATGCCCAGGATACACCCGGATGTCCTTCGGAACTTCAATTCTATATAGATTTCATTTGCATAAAAAACGCATAAAGTGCAGCCGCAATGCGCACAAAGCGACAATGCCACAAATTGCAATTTGGACTTTCGGCTAATTGAGCGCTCAACTAGAAAAATGTGAACTGTGTCTGAGATAATTTGTTTCCTTCCTTTCCTGTCCTTGCCTTTTGAATCATGAAATACAAACTGGAACTTTGAAAAGTACAGTTTAATTGTTGATCATAAAATTTTTAGCACTTACATATATCAAAGGAAATTCTTTTTATGTGTGGCTGACATAATTTGCTTTGTCAAAAAATAACAACAATACAAAAAAACATTCGACAATTGTTGCATTAACCTTAAGCCCATTCGGCTAGTTGCTGTCTCTATCTATCTATCTATCCATCCCTATCTTTCAGTTTGCCTCTATCTAAATAATTGCGTCGCGGGTGTCTCATTAAAATCGAGTTTTATTTGTTTTTTTGTGTTTGGCTTGTTATGAACATTGTTGTTGTTGTGTCTATTATTGCGTCAAAAGTTTTATCGCTATTTGGTATCTAATACTAGCTCTAACTGAAACCCAAACCCAACCATCAAACAAACAAACAAACCAGCAAACAACAGTTGTAACAATGCGACTGCCTCCCTCTCGAAACCAACCAACACTAAAGTAGCATAATTATAATTATATCAAATTTTGCTACCATTTAAAACGCATTAAACGCGCCGCAACCAAATCTAAAATTTAAAGTGAATTCAAAAAAAAAAAAATATTACTCATGTTTCAAGGAGAGCGTCCAAGAATAATTACGTGAAATTGTTGCCGCTTTTGTTAAAATTATTTATAGGCTAGTTGAATGAAAGAGCCGAAGAACTTCTTATGGGCGTTAAAGTAATTTAAAGAATATCAAGAAAAGCAAAGGAAAAAATATATTTATTTAAGCACAAGATAAATAGGAACAAAATGCTTAAATAGATTGCATCAAATACTTGACCAACTTACCCTTTCGACATAACAATTATCAAATTGTTAAAAGCATAATTAGCCCACTGCCCAAACACCCGAGACACAAACCAAATAATATTTCAATAACATCGCCAAAGTAGATTATAAAATTTACTTGTTGTCGGCGGATCTTAAATCAAAAATATCAAATATTATGTCCAATAAAATCAAAGAATAATACAAAATATTTTGAGATTATAATGCCGTTTTTTAGAATAGTTCCTAATACTAGCTCGACTTGCCAAAAATCGATTATTTTTGAATATAAATAAATCATGGTGTTTTATTATTTTTCTTTTTTGTATTTTTTTTTTTGCTATAGCTGAATAAGTTGACTAACTATTTTGCATGAAAATAAATAAAAAAAATAAAAAGTATATAAAAATCTAAAAACATTTTATTTTAATGTTCTTTATCATAATTTCAAATATTTTTGACCGAATTTATAACTGTTTGATTGTATGTAAAAATGTATGTTTGTGTGTTTTGAGAGGTAATTGTATCAAAAGTGCTGACGGACGCAAATGACAACAACAACAACAACGACAAAACAGTGACAGTGACAGGAAGAGGTGTACGTGAGTGGCAAACAATGTTGATGATGATGATTTCAATAACGATGTGAATGATGATGATGATGATGATGATGTTGATGACGGCACTTTGTTGACAAAAGAGCCCAAAAAAAAAAGTAAACAGTTAAATGCATTTAAGTTTATATATTTTAACAGTTGGTTAAGTTTTGTTTAGTGATTTAAATAATTGCCAGCCAAGCCAGCGAATGCAACTGCCGCAACTGCGACGCTGCGTCGCTGCTTGGCGCATGACACGCAAATAAATTATTGGAAATGGAAATCAACTTGACTCAAGGAACTACAACTACGCGCGACAGGAACAATTTAACGAGCGACGAAGCGCAACGTTTATCTACCTACTACTTACCCCTCCCTCTCCCCCTGCGCCCACTCTTCTCCTGTTAACCTTTTGTTTGGTTTGGTTTCTTTTTTTGGCCATCTTGTCGGTCGTCCCATTCGTTCTATATGTAAATAAAAATGCCATCGCAGTGAAATTGTCTCATTTATCAGAGGCGCAGGCGCGCAGTTCACAGCAAAACATTTTTCTCGCACTCGCCAAAACTGAATTTAAATATTTTAATCGCATTGTTTAACAGCGCAGCCACAACACAACACAACAAATAATTGCAGCGCAACAGGAATAGCAAGAACAAAAAAAAAAATAAGAGCAATCGAAAAACTGCGAATATGAAATGCACTTACCTAAAAAAGATAGTCGATTGTATAAAAATTGGTTCAAGTAATTCAGTAGGAAATGTTTGGGTTTACAAGAAAATACATTGAAAACTTTTAGCTACAATATAAGAATAAGGTACAGTTTAGTAATGAGTTAGGTATAAAAATACTAATGATTTCAGACCTTCTAGGTAAGCGATTCCCAAGTGAAAAATAAGAAAATAAATTAATAAATTTAAATTTATCGGATTTCACAAGTAAATCCTGATTTTCACTAGTAGAAAAATCATATAACTATTTAATTATTTAATAAGGAAACAATACGCTTAAGAATAATGAAGAGTATTTCTCATGGCATGTGCTAAAACATCAAAGTATGGCTTTACTTAGTAAAACCAACGTTTTGAAAATGCTAAAGAAACCAAAAAGAAATACGTAAAATTTCAAAAGTCAAATATTTTCATAGGTTCCCTAAACTAAACTTAAAATTGCTAAGAGTTTCTTAAAAAAAAAATAAAATCCCTTAAGATTAATATAAATAAGAGTTAAACTTTAACTAAACATTGAAGCTAGTACTTTTATATAGCTACGTTAAATACTTGATCCTTACGTTAGTTACTTAAGTTATCTTAAAAGATAATTTCCAAGTATTTAAACGAACGAAACTATTTTAAAAGTTTTTCATAGCAGTAAACAACATTTTTGTGTGTTGTTCAAGTTGATGTACCCTAAAAAAACAAGTGTATTTTATTCTCGTACATAACTGACAAGTGAGTTACAGTCTTTTGGCAAATCCCCAAATGGCTTGCATTTAAAAAAAAAAAAAAAAACACAAAAACACACAAACAAACAAACGTACTTTAGACCTGGACAGAACTGAATTGAACGATAAGCATCGCTTCCGGTCTCTTTGGCTGGCGTTGGTGTTGGTGTGTTGGTGTTTTTTTAGTGGTGGTGGTGGTGGCGGTGCTGCGGTTAGTGGTGTGTATCAAATGGGGTCTGTGGCACCTCTTGCGCGCCCCTCGGGCCATAGGCCATAAAAATGCGTCGATCTCTTTGTTGTGTTCTGCTGTGTTTGCTGTTCCGAGATACAAAAACGCGATACTAATTTTTGGTACCAACACTTAATTTCACTATTTCCCTAACTATCTTTGTGTGTGTGTGTGCGTGTGTTAGTGTGTGTGTGCCTTAAATGTAAATCTGTAAATTTGTTTTTATTGTCATTATAATTTTGTTGGTCGTGTCGGCTGTGTCGGCTGTGTAGCTGGTTGTTCTACTTGGCTGATAGCGTTTAGCACCTGACATTTTTTTAGTGGCAATTATAACAGCGAGCTGCGAGCAAAGAGTCAACGAACCTCGCTATGGGAAGAGGAAGAGCGTTAGATCGTCAGTCATTCAGTCATTTAGTCAGTTAATCATTGCGCCTATCTTGTCAGTCTGCTAACGGTACTTGTGTGTGTGTGTATTTCATTAGAAGGCCATTAAATAAATGCAGAGTTTAAACTATCGCATACTAAAATGAGTTTACTTAGTCAGTCAGTCAGTTAGTTAGTTAGTTAGTTAGTTGGTTAGTTAGTTGGTCCGACTAGAGGCACAAAACGAAACGAAACGAAACATGACATCATGTTGCATGTTGTCATGAGTCATAAAGCAAAGTTGCATGTGCAACTCTTTTCGACTAGACCAACATATAGCAACAAAAACAACAACAACAACTGCAACAAACACGGCAGCAAACTTTTATTGAAAGTCGCAGCTTAAAATTAAATTAGAAAATAAAAATGCAAACAGTCCAAGAAAAAAACTAAAACAAAACTCAAAACAAAACGCAAAACGCAACAAAAGGAAGTGCAAATTTATGGCCGAGGCTTTTCCACCAACAACGACAAACAAATACTCTAAACTAGAATATAAAATTATTTAAGTTAAACATTAAAAGTAAATAAAAAGTTAAATATACGGTTAAAGAAAAATATCAAACTTAGTTTTCCCTAACAATAAATTAGTAAATTAACTATGAAAAACGGAAATAATATTTTATCTGGGCAAAAATGCTAATATTTTATTATTTATTTAACACCTATTATTATTAGAAAAATACTTTTTATTGAAAGAAGTAACAAAATCGAATCTACAAAACATTTCAATATTCTCAAACATTTTTTAAAATTTCTAATAAATGTTAAAACAAACCTTACTCAAAATTAAGATAATCAATTCGAATTATTAATTTCCATGGATTTGTTTATTGTTTTTAATTTTCCTATACAAATATTTCCTCGCTTCCGCTATTTGTTTTAAGCTTTTTGCAAATGTCTTGATATATATCTCTTGGCTGAAATAAATACATGCAATGGTATAGTTTCGCTCATCATACTAAATATTTGTGGTTAGTTGGTTTGGTGGCTTAAACGCGAGCTTTATTGTGCCGCACTTCCCTTTTACTTAGCCATCCTACCACCCTTTCGCCCACCCACCCACCTATCGTATTACGTTTTACGTGTAGCGTTTTTATTGTTATTATTATTTTGTTTTTTTTTTTTTTTTAACTTTAACTACATACTATGATTACGTTTACGATTACATAAGAATATAATATCGCAATTAATCGCATTTAACACAAAAATGTTCGGACCGTTCAAGGCAGTTCCCGAACTTTGCGTGCTGTTGTTGTTGTTGTTGTTGTTATGGCTGCATTTCGATGGCTGTTGTTGTTGTTGTTGTAGCAATCTCGGCACGGCATACAGCAATTAAAAAGGTTTTTTTTTTTGCTGTTTTTAATAATCGCACAGTTTTTTCTTGAATTTAATTTGATGGCTTGTTGGCTTTAGCCTAGGCTCCGTTTGCTGCCATTTTGAATTGGCATGCGATTTGGGTTAACAGCACCAAAACACAACACAAAGAACTTTGTGTAACAATTCCTAATTTCCCCCAATCTTCGGTTCCTTGGATCTTAAATCTTTTCTAATGGTAACTCGTACGCATTTAGATGATATTTTTCCATCTATTTACGCGTTTATTATACTCGACCTGTAAAACTGTATCTGTATTTTTGGTGTGTATTTAGATTAAAAGATTTATGACTACAAATTATGGTATTTTATTGGGCGATAACATTTCCGTTCGTTCGTTCGTTCGTTCGCTCGCCCCAAACAAAAAGCCACAAAAAAAAAGAAAAATAAAATAGAAACTGCTTAAGTTCAACTTAATTTCTTTGGCCAGCGCCAAACGAAAATGAGACCGGCAATAAAAAATATATAATACACAAAAAAATTAACAATTAATCTTGAATAAAACATCTAATGGCCACCACCACCACAAACCATAGAAACGAATGTCCCAGGTCTCCGATCTCGCCTCAGATCACAGCTCTTCTTCTTTTCGTCTAGTTTGGGGTTTTCTTTGTATTCTTCTTGTTGTTCTTTTGGGTTCTGCATAGGTCTTAAAACCCAATTGAGTGAGCATTATTATTAACGCCGAAGCGAGCGGGTCATAAAATAACTGAGAAATTTATTCTCACACCCAATTTGAGCTCACCGACTAGATAAGGGGCAGGCTCTTGATGAGCTATACACTAAAAAAAAATATTTAAAATAGTAAAATATTATACAATTTTGTTTTAAAGAGGAACTAATAAGTAAATAAAATGAAAAAAAATCTAAATATATTTAAATAAGTTTTTATATTCTATAATTTTTTCCCCATTTTTAAGTTGATTTAAAAAAAATTATTTTCACCATTTTAATTATTTTTTGTAAATTTTTAGTTTCTCCTTATATTTTCTTAACTCTTCAGGCTAAATATTTTTCCAAGTGTATAGTCATTTGCATAAGAGACTATACTAGTTAAAACCACCAACTAGCCACACCTCCGTCCAGTCGAAAATGTCTCATTAACGCGCCCCGCGGAGCCCAATGCAAAACACACACACACACACCTTATTTTGTCATTAATTTGCATATTTGTTGGCCAAAGACGCTGCCAATGCCGAGGGCACAAACGGTATCCACCCCCACACACACACATACACAAAAAAAAAACCTAATTTGTATAACAGATTAGATAAAATGCAATGCTCAGGCCAAGCTCTGTGTTTTTTTTGTTTTTTTTTTTTTGGGGATGGTGTGAACATAACTCTTATAACAAATTACAATAAATCATTAACAAAAATTCCACTTTTCACCTACAACTGGCCACTTGGCCTCTGGGCACTAGTTAATAGCCAAATAGCCAAATAGCCAGCGTGCCCACACACAGATAGCCAGCAGTTAAGCAGTTAAGGCAGTCAAATTTGAATAATGTGGTAATAATAGATGCGCTTCAGTTGATGTAATAAGTCGAGGGGAATTTCGTTTCGAGTTTGTATTTTTTTTCTTTTTTGAGTTATTCTAGTTTTTGGTTTCTTGTTTATCTCTTTGTGAACACTTGTTCTTTTATATTTTCGTCGGACCTATAAATAAGGTTTTTAGCAAAAGCATTTAACATTCAACGAACCGTTGTAGTTTCTTGAATTTTTCACTATTATCATTGTTTTTATTATTATTATTTATATTATCATGTAGCATTTGTTCGGTGCTCATTTTTTCCGGCTCAGCGCACTTTTTGGCCACATCTTGGTCTCTCATGACAATTAATCACTAAGCCAAATTATCAAGACAATTATGGTACATATATTTTTATTAACATTTTGTTTTAAGATAAGCAACTATAGCTGAATAAATGATTAAGACAAACTACTAGTAGGAACTGTTTATTTAATTATGCATAATGCTGTGAGCTCCCTAAGAATTTTTAATATCTTATCATTGCTAATGTTTAATAATGTTTCTCATAATTAACAAGTCGTTGAAATTTTATGGCATTAATATTTGTAGTTTTGTCATTTTTAATTGGAGTTTTTATTTGAGCTTAAAGTGAAAATTGATTGAATTATTTTTGCATTTAAATGTAAATTTTCCAAAACCAAAAGAAGAAAGTATGGATAAATAAAATATAAAAAAATTGCTGTAAAGTAGTAATTTTTTTTATTTAATTTTTTTTACGCAAAACGTATTGTTTAAGCAATTTACTAAAATTTTTTTTCAAAAATATTGATTAAATTTTTTGAATACTGAAAACATATTTTCCGTTCAAGATTTATAGCAAGAAAATTTATGTTGCCCTGAATTTGAATAAATAAATTATATAAGTTGGTGTTAACTAAACGATTTATAAACTTAATTCACAAACAAGTTTTAAGTAATTTCCCGATTCAGTTCTGAACAAAAACCAAGTTAACATGAATGATCAATGAAGGCGCAAAATGGACCGACAAAAAAATAAATAAAAAAGACGTGAAAATGCAAAAAAAAAAAAGAAGAAAATGCTGATTAGAAGCGCGACTAAACTTCATTCCATTCCAAGCTTTGCGAACAGCTGCCGCTGGCTGCGCATGCTCAGAGACGACGCCAAAGACGACGACGATGACGACGACGACGACGACGACGCCGACGATGCCGGCGACGATGACGCTAGCAACTTCCGCTGTAGCCTAAAAATTTATGCAGTTTTAAGTAAATTTGTTAAATGCGCGCTTTAATGCTTCGTTAACGCTTCGTAAATTTTTCACAACAACAAAAAAAAAAATAAGCAAGCAAAAGCAAGAAAAAACTGAACTGAAAACTCTTAACAAGCTAAAGGCAAACAGAACGAACGCAAAGTGAGGCAAGGCAAGGCAAGGCAACGAGAAGCGCAAAAGCAGCGAACAGAGCATAAAAGTCAACCACCTGTAATGAACTGACGCCACCGCAATTTAATTCACTTTGCACCACAACCACCACCACACCACAGAAAACACATACACAATTTCGTATGCCACTGTACTCCAGGCGAGGCCTATTTTAACTTGGCTTGGACCGGGACAGCCAAGGCAAAGGCACATGCTTAGGGCCAACTATTTAATGCTCTGCTCTCAGTTGGCAATGGTGCAAAACTGTATGCTCCGCTAATGAGCGAAACCAGAGAGACAGAGAGAGAGCGAAAGAGAGAGAGATTCGAATGTGGTTCAGGCAAGTGCTCTTAATTAGTCATAGTCATAGTCATACATATGTATGTATGTGTGTGTGTTTTTTTCTCTGTATTGTATAGAAAAGTGCCGTGGCCTTGCATATGGCTTTTGTTGCAGTTGCTGCTGCTGCTGTGGTTGGAGAAATCCCTTTTGAAATTTAATCTTTTGTTACTAATTAAGCTGCAGTCGTTGGCGCAAGGAGAACGCTTAATTTACTGTTAATTGTCATTTGCAAGTTTTTGCGGCTTTCATGCCACAATACAATAATGTTAATGCATTTGTTGTTACCGCAGCCTTTTGCTGCCATCGCCCACCACTTGTTTCTACGATACTTTTTACTATATTACTTCAATTATTTTTTATGTTGAAAATGCATTAATAATTTGTAGTAAATAAAATGTCCAACTAAATCAATCTAGAAAAATGAGATATGTTCATAGATTTAATTAAGGATTAACTCAAAGACTTCTGAACTTATTTTAAATATTTTTTTCACCAAAAGAATGCTGTATCAAAAGCAAATTACAAAGCTTTTGAAGTGTTTCTAATATGTTTGATCCACAGATATTTTTTATTAAAAAAATTTATACAAAATTTGCATAAATAATTTCATTTTTTTCTAATTTACTTGATTCTCTTTTTTTTAATATTTGGTGTTCTTGTTTTATGGAAAAAATATCGCCTAAATAATAAATCCTTATTTTTTGTTGCAAAACAAAATTTTGTGTTGCATACTTTTCGAGGCGATTATCAAAGCAGCCAATTTAAATGAACCAATCGATTTTATCGCTGGCTATAATTGAGCACTGGCATTAACACCGTAACACATTTTGCGCCTTAAGTCGCCAGCTTTGCGTCTCTGCCTCCCCCCCCCCCCAACACACCCCTTTGACAAACATATAAGCTGCCTGATTGTAATTCGCTGCGTGCATCCGCAATCGGAATCTGTTGCTGTTGTTGTTGTTGTTGCTGTTGTTGTTGCTTTATCTGTATCTGAATACGAATCGGCGTCTTGCGCTCTTCAAATGGCCACTTTTAGGCTGGCTGTCAATATTCGTTAAGCCATTTCATATGTCGTTTGTATGCTAAAGTGTCAAACCAGACAACAGTCCCGACTTTTGCTTAATGATCTCACTCTCTCTCTCTCTGTCTTACTCAATCTTACCCTCTCTCTCTCTGTTTTCTCGCTTTGAATATGTTTTCACTTTGGAAAATTGCTAAACCTTTAATCAAAATGTTCGTAAATAAATATTTCTCAAAACTCACAAAAAAAAATTTATAAAAATTTTATATTTTTTTTGAAATAACACAATAAAATAGTGTTAAAATAAAAATTTTTTAATATTTATTCCAGGCGTTGTTAATGTATTTTTTTTTTTAATTAAAAGTCAATTGATTTTGTTCAGTGTAATCAAAAACGCAGTTAATAAATTATGAATACAAAATCAAGTTGACGTTTTTGTTTTTTTTTGTCTCCTTTGCAATTATCAGCATTATGTTTTTGCTTAAGTTGCGCTTGGTTGCAGACCTCAATCCAAACAACCCCCATCCCCCTCCCTCTCTATCAACAAGCGTTTTAATAAACTTGTTGGCAAACAGCAACAACACTATGTACAGAGATGAAAATAAAAAAAACAAAAACCAACCACAGCAGCCAACAGAAAAAAAACAGAAAATTATAAATCGTTTCTGACATTTCAATTGACAGACACCAATGAGCGAGTTAATTTTCCAGCCAAGACGCAAACAGTTAAGCGTTAAGCGTTAAGAGAAAACCAAGAGACACAGAGACAGAGAGAGACGTACAGTGGCTGCAAATAAGCACTCGACATTGAGTTGATTTCTGATGTACGTCCGTCTGTACGTCGGTCTGTCCATCTATCTTAACGGCTACTGTATGTTAGCTGTCGCTCAAAGTGGCGATCAATGCCGAGACGAGGCGATGCGATGCGAGCCCAAATCCAAAATGTGATTAATTTCGTGCATATTAGAAATCATTTTTCAATTACCAACCGTTTTTTTCGTTTTTTTTTTAAATCGCAATCCGGAGGCAACTACTTACTACTTGCTGGCTTATATTTACCGGCCTGTTATGATTTCTGACAACTTATCAAATCGAACGACGGAAAATCAAAAGTGATATCAATAAAGCGATCAACGAGCCGTCGTGTAAAACTGTTAAGAGAAAGCGAAAAACAGAAACACAACAACAACAACAACAACAAAAAATCCCCAAAAAAATATATATATGTATATATGTATAACGCCTAAGACCAATACCCAATACTCTACACACATATCACAAAACTGATGAATGAACGTGTAAGAAATTGTTGGAAAAAGGTACGCAAGGGACGCTCTGACAAGCTGACTTACTGACTGACTGACTGACTGACTGAATGACTGACTGAATGACAGACTGACAAGCGATCGTTTCGGTCAAGCAGACAGTCAGGCAGCAGTTTACCTTCAGTTGCCTTCCTACTGCTACCCTCCCTTGGTATTCCACGCTTCTCTGCACTGCAAAAAAAATTAAACACAAAATCTCAAAAAAAATTAAACAAAAATTGGCATTCTTTGATACAAAAGTTTAATTATTAATTTAAAATTTTATTAAATTTTTTCATGTTTTTTTTAGACATTTTTTGCTCTAAGATTTCTTTAGCAAGTTTGAAAAAAATGCATATAAATTTAATAATGTATCCATAAACATTATTAAATCAACTAGGTTTTTTCTTTCGGTGTAACCAACGCCGTCTTTGGTCTTTAGACTCTTCCTTCCCAACCACGTTTAAGACGCAACGCATCGCGATCTTTAAGCTGCTTAGGGGATTAGTGTTTTGAGACATTTGACACGTTAACGTTGCACACACACACACTTGGTCTATGTATGTATGTGTAAGGTAAAATAAACAAGCGAGCGAGTGGCAACTGCCCTACTAAATACCAGAAAGGAAGTGCGTCGCACCGCTCCACAAATGTATCCAATGAATGCGCACAAAACTCAAGTAGCTTGCAACAAACCGAGTCCGCAGTGCCACAGTTCGAACAGGGTCACAATTATTATTGAAAAGGAGCGTCTCTCCCAATGTGTATGTGTGTGTGTGTGTGTGTTTATACTAGTTTATGACAACAACAAAAAATGCATCTGCTGCGTAGCTGCAGTAGCCGCTAAAATGTTGCAGGTTGCGGCAAACTAATTGATAACTGAATGCAGTGTGAATTACTTCTTATATTCAAGACTTTGGACTTCCCAAAAGTAATGACATTTCAAAGAGTTCCACGAAGGACCTTTATAATGTTGCTTAATGTTGTTGAACTTGACGGAAAATAAAACTAAAAAAAAAAGCGAGATTGAAACGGAAAGTAAAAATAATAACAGAAATAATGAAATAAATATTAAATCAACTATTCGTTTAAACAAACAAACTTTTAACTATTCCTATAAAAAATATTTCGAAAAAAAATAAATATATAAAGTTCAGATTTTGCCAAAAAATTCGGTTTGCATTTTCAATTTTTATACAATTTTCTTCATTCCCAAACATAAAAAGTTGTTTGATTAATAAATTCAAAATAATTTAACAAAGTCAACAAATAAAAATATTCCAATTTTATTAAGTTCGAGTTCATCTGCTTTTTTGTTGTTTTTTTTTTTTTTAATGACAAACAGTTTGGCCAATTGATTCACTTGACTTTGGCACGAATGCACTCGCTTTGAAGTGTTGAACTCATTCACACACACACACACACACACACGGACTTCTGGCATTTTTCCCATTGATCTTATTCTAAACCGACCGACCGCAAAGAGCAAACATTTTGTGTCTCTGCCTCGCTGTACCTGTAACCCTTTGTACGCCCCTTACACCCCTTGGCTGTTTGGCAAATAAAACGTTTAAGACACCTTTTTTGTTTGGTTACGCGCCAATGCGCAGCCGCGACGCAGTGCAGCCTTGGTTTCGGAATTGAGATCAACTTTCGGTTGCTGCTTGCTTGGGTTGCTGTTGTTGTTGTGAGGCTAAAAACTGCAATTCCTTATCTTAATCTTGGCAAATTTAATTTAAACTCAATACGCAATTTACGCAGAAAGCATTTTAGATAAAGGACACAAAAGTGAAACAGCGTAGAACCGGAGCCGGAGCCAGAAGCCGGCTTAACAACAGTCAATGCCGCCACTGTTTCCACGTTGTTGTTGTTGTTGCTGTTGTTGTTGCGGGGCAACGCAGCGCATAAAAGTTGACAAATGCCAAAATGCAAGCGGATTGTGTGTGACACTTCTTTTGAGTGGTCCCCCCGAACGCGCAAAAAACCAAAACAGAAAACAGAAAAACAAAAAATGATGAGGACAAAAGTCTTTGAGCCTTTGAATCTTGACTGCGACTTAAGTCTCGGGTACTCGTTTGGTGATCGTTTCTGCATTTGAGATGCATTCAATCGTTTAAAGCATTTTGCGCTAAAACTCACGTGACGAGAGTGCAATGAGCAAGAAGAAGAAGAGGAGGAGGAGGAGGAGCTGGTGCCGGTGCAGAAGTTGAATGAAAAGCTGCTGAATGTTGCTGCCTTTTTTTTTATCAGATTTCTTAAGTGCAAAGCGAACTTGTTGGCTTTTTGTCATCTTTAATGTTTTGAGCCTCAAGTTAAATGTGACAATCGCTTTTAGCTTTTTTGACATTTGATTGGATTGGCGTTTCGTTTGTTCGATCGTTCGTTCGTGGGAAACATTCGAAAAATACTGAATTAATTACCCGTACTTGATTATACTACAAGAAACTTACAATCATCAGAACTATAGTGATAATAATAATAATAATAAAATGGGTGCAGACAAAGATAGATGGATAGTGCGAAATAAAAAAAAATGGCCCTAATGAATAGAGCCATAAAAAGTCATGCTCGAAAATTGAAAAACCATGTTCAAGCCAAAAGATCAAAAAGGGGCGCGCAGCCCAAAAAACATTCATTTCTGATTGCTGATTGAGACAAATGAAACGTTCTATAAACTGGCCAAAACAACCAACAACAACCAACAACCAACAGCCACAAATGACAAGAACAACAACAACAACATTGTTGGCCACACGCCGTTTCATGCGTCCCCGCCCCCGCCCGAACCCACTTTGCCATGTCAAAACGCATACAAATTTAAATGAGAACCGCCGCAACAACAACAACTAACAAGCCGAACATCAAAGCGCAACAAGCTCGGCGACTCCATAACCAACACAGCCAACTTTAACTCTGTCTTCAACATCAACTTCAACTCCGATTCCGATTCGGAGTCACAACTCCAACTCTATGACTCGATCAACGTTGCCATAACAATTGCGGCACTATGGGCTCACAATGCTTGTGCATTTTCGCACAAAAAATAATAATAGTTTAATATTACATTTATGACGGAAAAAATTGAATTTAAGGTAGTCAAAACTTTTGGTAAGAAAAAGTTTAATGAAAAATATTTTTATTTATTTACAATTTGAATTTTTCTTGAATTTTATTTTTGCTCTTTGGTTAAGTTTCAAACCAATGCACAATACTTTAACAATTATTTTTATAAATATTATTTTATTTTTAAAGTTAACTTAATATTTTTGATTTTGTTGCTATTTTTTTTAACAACATTTATTTTTTTTATAGCACTCGGGTTAAGGTTTATTTCTTTTTAAGATTTGGTTTCGGTTTTGTGTGTCGCTTGGATCCATTGGAATTTGTGGGGCATGGTTAAAGTGTTGGCCCAAAACTGTGAGATTTAATGCTTATTCGCGCAAAGTCAAAACAGATCTTGTATATAAATGTTTTTATTTTGTTTTATTTTTTTTTTTATGTTCTTTCGCAGCAGTTGGCAAAGATTCGCGCTAATCATGACATAAAAAAGCGCAACAAAACCGATTTTCAATTCAATTTCAATGTGCGCGGCAATTTAATTAAAGTTTTTTCTTCATTTTCTGATGATATGACGGGCATAACGACTTAGCCAAGACGTTGAGTACGCTTCCAAAATAATATTACGATTAGAGTATGCCAGCTTCGGGCATTTTGTGTGGGCCTCTTTTTTGTTTTTGTTGTTTTTTGTCTGTCGGATTTTTTTGTTGTTTATTTTATTTGCTGATCTCTGAGTCAAATTGCATGCAAATCGCTTCAAGTCGTGAGCGGTGTGCTAAAAGTCATTAAATTGGACATGCGATTAACATTATTTCACTCTAAATGACATTAAATGCAGTTGCTGCAAACCGACTCGGCGCAATAGATTAGCCTAAATGTGTGAGCTGTAACTTTGTATCACTTTGACGGTTAACACATATAATTGTGTGTGTGTGTGTGTGTGTGTGTGTTAGTGCGTCAGTGCGTGTGTGTTTGTGCCCACAAACTTTCGCTCGTGTGCGTGTGAAAGCTGCTACCAAATCAACTCATCTAATGCCACAGCTGACGTTGATCAACTAACAACTATGAACAATAACTTAAACGCTCATCAACAACTAGAAAAACAACAACAACAACAATAACGGCTATTAACGCAAGTAAAAGTGCTTACGGCGAGAGTGTGTTCAACTATGTACTACTACTATGAGATAAATAAGCCTTAAAATTAAATTCGTTAAGCGCATTACTAGAAAATGGAAAAAAAAAAATAAATATTTTTAGTGTTGTCATCTGTTTTATTTTTTTTTTTAAATTTTACTAATGATTTCTTTCAAAGATATTTAGTCTTTGATTAAAAGTCTTAGATTGAAAAGCAGAATAAACTATCGATAATTATCGAAAAGCCATAAAGAGCCCATACCAATCAAAAAACTGCCTTCAAGCTAATAAAACTATTACTCATTTCATAAATATTTCCATCAGTAGAGCTGTTCAAATGTGTTAACATATCGATAATTATCGACAGGCAATAAAAGGCTCATGCCATAAGAGGATTAATCAGTAAACTGCCTTCAAACTTATTATTATCGAACTCATACGTATTTATATCAGGAGAGCTGTTCACATGTCCCAACATATCGATAATTTTCGACAGGCAATAAAGGGCTTATAGTACGAAACAGTTAATCAGTAAACTACCTTCAAGCTGTTTGTTTTCTAACACAGTTCATACATATTTATATCAGTGGCGATATTCACACGTTTCAGCGTATCGATAATTATCGTTAGGCAATTAAGGGCTCAAACTATAAATGAGTTAATCAGAAAACTTCCTTTAAGCTTTTTGTTTTCGAATTCAATGTCCATGTATTTATATCAGTAGAGCTGTTCAAATGGCTCAACTTATCGATAATTATCGACATGCTACAAAACAGTTTATCAGTAAACTACCTTCAAGTTGATTGTTCTTTCACTCAATTCGTACATATTTATATCAATAGAGCTGTTCAAATGGCTCAATTTATCGATAATTATCGACATCTTCAAGCTGATTGTTTTCTAACTTAATTCATACACATATTTATATCAGAAAGATATTCTCGCAATGCCTGACCTTGAGCGATGACACGTGGTCGTTTTTGTGTTGGCAATTTGCAATTCGATTTGGTGATGTATATCACATCCAGCCATTACTCGTGCAATTTATGTATTGCAAACCGTTAAAACAATGCCCAGCTTCCCACTAAATGCATGAGATGTATCTATATGTGTGTGTGTTTGTGGCAGCAATTAAAATTGACTTAACGGGGGTGAGAGATGGGTGGTTTGTTGTCTGAGAATGTTGTGGTGCACGTCACAACGGGTAATTGGCAATGGGGCAGCGTTAAACAAAAGGAAATGTTTAAACAAATTATTTTGAATTAAACCGCAGGTATTTATTAATGTTTTGCGCTCGGCCAAGCATAACGTTTGTAATGCGTTCGACTTTGTTGTAAGCTTTCAATTTAAAGTTTGTTCAACGCCAATTTGCCCAACTTTTTTTGTTTGTTTGTTTGTATGTATGTATGTACAAATTTGCGGTACAAAGCGGCGTATGCGTAATATTTGCTGCTGAATGGTCTCGTGCCACACTGACTGCAAAAACGTTTCCAATTTCGCTTATCGCTGGTGCCTCGCTACGCGGAAGTACGCTTCAATATATTTTTTGGCCACAAAACACACATAAAACTTGGCACTATATACCCCCCACTTGCCCCACACCCACCCCACACACACACGCAATGCCATTCACCAAGCGGGGCAGGCAGCGATTCGTGTGGCATGCAACATGCTTGATGCAGCAATTAAAACACTGCCGCAGCTTATGCAATGCCTTAATCACGGATTTACACAGATATGTGTATGTGTGTGTGTGTGTGTGTATGTGTGTGTGTACATTTAAGTATTCCGTTTATTTGAGTTGTTATTAAAAAAAAAACCCACAAAACGTATCGCGAAAGACGAGTTTTGTTGCAGAAACTAAACTGTTTAAGTACTTCATTACGACTACTTTTCAAATATTTTTTTTATATACATATACACATATATAATAGTTATTAATTGGCATTTTTGGCTTTACTTTAACTCGGAGTTTAGTATTAGAGACGGCGATTATGAGGCTAAGTTTTATATATAAACAACTTGGGCCAAAAAGCTTTTAGTTGCTATATAAATATATAAATAAAAATATAGTAAAAATATTAGTTTATGTTTTTATTAGTTTTTTGTCATGAAATGTGGAACGCATTGAAGATAAAATTTATATATATATTCTTGATCAGCAAGTGCCTCAATTTTTAATCAATTGAGCTGAAACTTTGTTTAAGGTTTTCTTTTTATGTTTTTTGAGTTAAATCTTAAGGCAAAATTGACTTGATCAAAAAACCATACAAGTTATATATATCATATATCATGGTATAAGTATACATAAGGACTAAATGTAGCTCTTTTGTTTAAGATTTAAAAAAACTCAATGTAAACCCAAAGTCTTCTATTGAAACTCAATTAAGATACAATGTGACTATTTAATGACATCTCAGTTGTTCTTCTTTGTTGTTGTTGCGTGTTGTATTTGAATCAATTACCGATTCCTAAGAAAGGAAATGATGTTGGAAATGTTGCGATTGTAGCCAATGTTTATATGCTTGTTACGAAATCAACGACAAACAATTGGCAAGTCCATTTGTTGACTCTGACCCACAATTCAATCGTATAAAGAGCAGCTCCAACAACTCCTTTCAACACACACACACACACACACACACACTCAAGTCTTAACAATAATATCAGCAATTATTTAACACATTTTGTAATGCTGCAGCAGCAGCAAACAACAACAACAACAACAAGATGACAGCAAATAAATTGGTGGAATCGTATAAAATGACAGATGAAGATCGACCATAGCAATAAGCGCAACTAAACAGACGACATAAAAAACTAAAAAAAAAAAACAAGCCACCACGTATAGGTAGAGATCTTTAAAGCAATCTGTGTAACTGTCATAATTAAAGTAATTTGGTAGAAAATTTTTAGCCAATTAACCAAAAAAAAAAAAAAATGCGACAAAAAAAAATACATATTAAAAATCAAAAAATAGATGGAGAAAAAATAAAATGCTATGTGTAACTGACAGCAGCCAAAAGACAAACCGAAAATTGGACAGACAACCAAATGCTACTTAGTTTAATACTTTAAAAAGCCATAATAATAGCATGAGACGATGACGCCAGCACTAAAAAAAAAAAAACAACACAAACAAAGCAAAGAATTTACAAAAATAAAAAAAAACTACAACTCACATTGTTAGAAACAAAATGTGCTTGACTTGGAGATACTCTGTTATAGAACAGAAGCAATTATTTTAAAAAGTAAAGTAAAAAAAATGTATTCAAAAAATAATAAATATTTCTACTTTCTTAAATTTATGTCCACAGCAACATTCTCAAATATTAAATCGAGCTAAAACTGAACTGAATAATAATTAAAGCCCTCATTTCATTTATAAAAGATTATTTGCTATAAAAAAGTACCTGAGAAATTAAATTTATTGTGCTAATACATTTCGTTTATATATTTAATATTTTCAAAATCTTATTAGGAATCTCTGATCATTTGCAGATGTTCAACATAACTATAAAGATTTTTTTATTTAAGTTTTTGACACACTATGGCGATGATTTGAGTTGTTTTTTGTTGTAGTTGTTATTGATTTGTTTTTTCAACTCCTTCATCAAGATGTTTTTTTTGTCTTCGTCTGCTCACATCCTTGAGTCCGACCGCAGAGCTTTGACGCTTTATCAGCCGAAAACCAGCAAAGCGTTAATAATGCCACGCCTTTGTCTGGCGGTCGGTCAATTGCCATTTGCCGACGCTGCTAGTCAAAAATGTCACAAGAAATTTGTCAAAATGTGCAAATTGAAAGTGCAACGCGAAGAAGGGTGAAAAGTCTTCATATATGGGGTTGCATCACATTTCAGACAATTAAACTAACATACATTTTTATTTGGCATTAAATTTTATTCAAAGTACAATTTATTATGAATATATTTAGTTGAAAGTATAGTTGATTTCCTGATTCAACCCAAACAATTGAAGACTCGTCAGCTTTGGGATTATCTGTGATTCTTAACATAAGTATTTCGGTTTCTGGCATCATTTGAGAACGAGTTTTGACAGTTTTCTTGTATGACTTTCATATAATAATGTCTCATTTTCAGTTCCGACCACTTTCAAATCATTACAAAATTTGTTACTCGACTGTCAATGGAAACCGAAGTTAAAAGTACATTGATAAGTATGTATTTCATTTCATTCATTTCATTTCATTTCATTCATTCATTGATTTAGACAAACGAATCAAACATAAAGTGCAATCTCATTGTTTATGTTGACCCACAGTTTTGTCACACAGCTGACCCAAGAATTGGATCTAGCCCTAAATGAGTAGGCCCCGAAGCAATGCCGGGCCACTTGGCTACTGTTTTAAGCTACATATCTCTCTCCCCTACTCTCACCTACTTCTAATACTTCTCATCTCTATATGCACCTTCCGGCAGCTGTGTCGAACGCAACGTTCAAATTACAAAAAATAATAATGTACAAATATACATAATCGTAGCCAAAGATATAAAGGGCCAGAAGAGCTGAAAGAGACATGCCATAAAAATCAAAAGAGACAGAAACTCACCACAGTCACGCTCAATGTGTAAAAGTGCTTGTTGGTCGGGGCAACTGGGCAAGGGCGGAAGGGGTACAAGGTGCTACCCAAAACAAACCAGTTGGCAGTCAAATCGAAAGACAACAATAACGACACTCTGCGCACGCATGTCACTTAACCCGAGCTCTGCTGCTGCTGCTGATGCTGTTGTTGTTGGATTGAGTTGAGGGGGAAGAAGGCCTGGCCCTTGGGTCTGGGTGGTGCTGCTGCGGCGCTGTTAGCGCTGCTCGCGGTGGTTGTCGACGTCAACGACGTCGAAGTCTTTGTCTGCTAAGCTGCCTCGTTTAAACTCCGCCTTTTATTTTCTAATTGATTTAAAGTGTGTTAACTTCCGCTGTCGATTATTTTGGTCCAGCCAGCGTGAGAGCAGCGCGGCGCTGCCATCGCGCGCCAACTCGCTTGCTCTCACTCACTCAGTCTGACGTTTGGCCATCGTTGCCGCTGTGACAGACACGTCGTCTCGCTCTGGCGCACGCATCAATCGCTTGCTGAACTTTCGCACCAATAAGCAGCCGCGACAGCAATGTTGACGAGTGCCAAAAATAAACAAAAAACAAAGCACACACACATACTCACAAAAAAAAATTATAAGCAGCAAGCAAGCAAAAGCAAACGAAAAATAAAACATCGCTTGCCTGCCTTTTTACAGCAAATTGTTAATTAATCTTTAAGGCGAGCGCGCTACCCGCACCCTCCCTTTATGCCAACCGCCACACACCTATCGTCTCTGTCTCGCTCGCTCTCGCTCTCTTGTTTTCTGTCTGTGTGTTTTGCTCTCTGTGTGTTTCTGTCTCTCTGTTGTTTGGCTGTGCGTGGGTGGTGTGTGCAAAGGAATTCGCTTGCCTGCTTCTCAGTGGGTGGGTGGCTTGGGCGCTCTTGCCTTGCCATTACAATTTTGACACCTCACGCGTCTGGCGTTGACGTTAGCGTAACTCTGTCGCTGCTGCTGCCGCTGTCGCTGCTTTTGTCGCTGCTTTTGCTTAGTACGCTGGCAGGGTGTTAAGTAAAACGCATTTTAAAAGTTATTTTATGGCATTTAATGCAGTTTTGGATACAGAAAAACTGTGCGTTTAGATACTTTGACTTGAAGTTTCTACAAACATACATCCATACAAACAGTGGAAGAGCAAAAGAGAGACAGAGGGAGATATGTAAGTGCGTGTAGTTTGTCTCCTTCTGTCAGGGACTAAGCACTTTCCTTCTTCTCGCCATGTGCTATACAGCATACATCTGTGTGTGCTAGTGCTTGTGTGTGTGTGAAAATGGCGAACGTAACGGAAACTCTTTTATACAATTAGAAGTGAGGACGTGGCAAGGATTAAGTATCAGTGGCAGTAGCAGCAAGAATATTTAACCGTAGCTAACTTGTTAACTGCCCCGTTTGCAGTTTTGTTGTTGCTGCTTGTTGTTGTAATTATTAATAAGTGCGATTTAAAGGATAGGATTCTAAAAGCATTAAAAAACTTGCAAGAACCTTTTTTTCTTAAAAGAAATAGTTATAAAATGTTAAAAATAAAATCCTGTTGTTTCTTGCAACAAAAGCTAAGGGTAGTTAAAGCTTTTTAATTTATGTAAAATTCTTCAAAGAATGTTCTTGAATGAAACAGTTAATGTACCACTTTCCAAAACAACTTTATAAAGTTTCAACAAGTTCTACGAATTAATGGGAGAAATTTTTGAAAAAAAAAAACTATTTTTAAAAATTTAAAAACCATATAATAAAGCTTTAAAGCAAAATGAAAACAAAGACATGAAAAAACCTCATAAAAATATTAATTTTTTTAAGTTTGACTTTAGAATCAAAAATAAAAGAAAGTTATCTGTATTTAAAAAACAAGTTTAAAAATAAATAAATTATACAGTTGAACTCTTCGCATTAACGAATTTCAGTTAAAAAAAAAAATATTCTGTGCAACAAATAAATTTTCAGGAAACTAAATTTTTTATCCATCAAAAAAACATTCTAAAATACGAATTTTCAATATGAAGTCGTTTTTGTTGTCTCTTTGAGTTTCGCAACATAAAAAATAAATCAACTATTTTATAAACTTTTAAGCACAATTATAACAAATACAAATTTCTTGACCTCGTATACTATTATACTATATCGTATATTATAGTTGCTAATTAGAAAAAAAAAAAAATTGTAAAAAAATAAATGACATCCATAGGAATATGGATTAAGCAGGACAAATTGTAATCAATGCCTATTATAAATAATTAATTTTTTTTTTTGTAATTTGACATTTTTCGTTTTCGAAAAATTCCTAATTTAGTGGTTCAATATTTTACAAGTAATTGTATGGCAAACGCAAAAATAATTTTGTTAATTTTTAACGCAGTGTTTCTTTCACGAATTCAAACAAAAGTCCCCAGCTACAACTATTATTTAATATGTATTTTATATCAAACTTAATTAATTGATATGATTTTTTAGTTGGTCAACTGGGTTGTTGGCTAACAAATGTCGTGTCGTGTCGACAATTTACATATGTATATAACAACAACAACAAAAAATCGATAGCTTAAACATACACAAAAAACTCTAAAAAAACAAATAGGGGAGATGGGTAGGGGGGGTCATTAAAATTGCTTACAAAATCAACAAACAAGCGATGTCCATGCGATGGCCATGCAAAATGACCCATTACCATTAATTAGTTGCGTTTAAAACAGCGACAACAACAACAACAACAAAACTAACATCAATTAATGAAATGGCCACAACCGATAAAACGATAAACAAACAAACAACAACAAATGGCAAAGTTGCTGTTGCAATTAAATTTATTTATTTTTTTATTCATTTTGTATTTGATTTTTTTGGTAGATTTTTGTTTGTTTAGCAACATGCAACAATTTGGGGCGGCGGCTCGAGTTGTAGGCGTTGCAACAATTGTTGGTTTTTGGCCAAATTGTTTGTTTACTTGTTGTTGTTGTTGTTGTGGGCGCCCCAAATTGCAATTCCTGGCTAAAATCAACACTCTTTCGCCCCGCAGCAAAAATAAAAAAAAAAATAAAATAATGCCGCAATTATTATATATATATAATTCGCTGTCACGCCATGCCGCACACGTAATGCTGATTATACTTTAATTAATTTTTATACTTTTTCATTTTTTGTAATCGCCAACAAAACACTCGGCACACACTTAATCCTGAAAAAATATATTTAAAAAAAAAAATAAAAAACTAAAAATCTTTGAAGCAAATTAAGTTAAAGATTTGAACTTGCAACGTTTTCATGGCAGTTAGTTAAATACTAGAATTCCATAATTGGAAACGGGAAATATGTTCGCTCTAAAAAAAAAAAAACCAAATGAAACCCAAAAAAACAAACAAACTCACCACACTCGAAACTGTAATTAAACGAGTCAGCGATACATGATTTTAACGCTTGTCGCGTAGCCACAAAAGGACAATACGAAAAAGACGAGACAGGACAGAGCTGCACGAAAAAACAAAAACAAAACACCTGAACCAAAAAATAACGAAAAACTTTGTCGCTGCTCGGAACCGTTAACAGGTTCACATTACCCTGTGGTGGTGTGCTCATTGCGCTAAGCGGCTTTTAAGGACTCGGACCTTAGAGACGACAACAACAAAAAACACAGTAAAATAAAGCGGACACGGACACGTTTTGTGTTTATCTAGTTGCACAATGACGCCACACAAAAAAATACAACAACAAAGAACATGTGTGCAGCCTTACGAGTCCTGTTGTTGTGTCATGTCCTGACCAGTTTTGTTTTCATTGCGGCCGCACACACATAAGTGACCAATTTTATGTGTCATTAAAATTGGACGCAGCGAGGACAACAACAGGACAACACTTCTTACCGCTGCACATAATTAAATTACACCTGTCCAACCAACTACTGCAACTCGCACCCCCCTCCCCCCTTGTTGCAACAACTCTGCTGCGCCTGCGCAACTCAACACGAGCTTAAGCCTTAAATGCAACTTACCGGAAATGGTATCTCTGCTGTTGGCTTTAGCCTCTATATATATATATATATCTGTAGCTGTAGAATATCAGATAATAATTAGTAGCTGGAACAGCAAAAGCAACAGCAACAACATTTACAGTAGCTGCATGGCATGCCCCGTAGACATGCCCCCTATAGCGTCAAACAAACAACAACAAAAACGAGAACAAAAAAAATAAACCAAGAATTAAAATTAAATAAACGAGAAAGGCTTAAATCGAAACAGATACTCTTTCAACTCTTTCAAGCTAGCAAAATGAGACAAAAACTTGAAAAAAAAACTAAAAATCATAATTTAAAAAAATTAATAAATACTTTGTAACTATTTTATCAGTTATAGAAACGATTGTGCAAACGAAAACGAAAACTTCAAAAAAAATTAAAATCAAAATATAAAAAAATAATTAAATATATTGTTACTATTTTATTAGTAAATGATAAAATGGTGATTTAATTGATTGATACGTTTTTTATTACATTAAAATTGAATAACCGTTTGCATTGAAGTAATAAATAAGCATTTTAATACTTTAAAGTATTTTAACTATATTTTATAGTAAAAATATTTGTTGTTCTATATATTGACAATAAATATTATAAAGCTATGAATTGAAAACTTTATCATGTTTACTTTAAGCAATTTTCTTATTAAATTTTGATTATTTAAAAGAAAAGAAATGTGAATTTTTCCTTATCACGCTATAATATTGAATTTTGTTCTAGTTTTTTTTAAGATATAATTTTTTGAATTTATTTTAATGTTCAAGTCAGCTCAAGTTAATAGCTTTAAGTCTAAAAATATATTTTTAATAATGTTTTACCCATTTTATGGGTTCTTGGGTATAAAAATAAAATCAAATTTTCTATAGAATCAAATTGAAATTTTTTTTTAAGAAAATTTTCTTTACTTTTAAGCTTGTCAATCCGTTCACCAAGCAGTCATACTAAAAACTAGTTGAATATGTTAAGAAAAGAAAAAAGAGTTTTTTTTTAATAGGGGAAATAGTACGATACGCTTAAAATTGATATGACTTGATTCGATACGATTTGATTTCGTTTTATGGTCTCGGTTTGTCTGTTGTTTGTTGTTGTCTTTGTATCTTTGTATCTTTGACTGTGGCATTCAATTTAAAACCAATCTTGAGGCCAAGAGACCTTAAACGTCGATCATTAAAGGATCATTAGTGCTCATAATCTGATTATAATGCGCTCAGTTTGGCTCTGTTTTAGCTCGTTTTTCTGTTCATATATATATATATAGTATTATTATTGTTCGTTTTACTTTGTTTTCATTTAGTTTAGTTTTCGTTTTATTAACAACTTTTACCTGATTTTCGTTTTCGGATGCTGCAAACAAAACTCAAAGCTATATATATATAATATTTCTTACTGACTTTGATGCCAATTAATGAAGCACATCCCGTTGGAACTTGGATCGCGTGTCAGCGACAAATCTTCAAGATGTATCCGAAAGACAAATAAGTGTGAGGGGGGGAGGGGGGGTTGACGCGGGGCGGTTGAGAGACCCCTTCGTTGTGAATGTGTTCATGGGAATGCGTGGTTTTAGTAGTTTTTTAACTTTTGGTTTCGGGGTTGAGAGTTAATGTGCCGGAAATAGAATTATGAATACGTTGGCGTGCGTAATTTATGCCATTCAAAAATGGACTCTCGACTTTGACTCTTGGCTAATTGCTGTTGTTGCTGTTGTTGTTGCTGTTGGTTTGCCAAGGCTTTTAGATTTATCTATGGCCTAAGACTAAATAAACTGTACGTTTCTCTCTCTCTGTCGCCCTCTCAATCTCTCAACTTTAATATATACATACACTAAATACACATGAATGTATTTTTTTTCCTTATGCTGCATGCAGACACGGGGCGTTATAATTTACACTTGAGCTAAAATATTGATACTCGAAAAGCAATTTAGATAAGACCGATGCGAAGGCTCCGACGACGACGACGACGACGACGACGACGAACACTGGAAATTCCGCTTCACACCTACCAGCCAACCACCGCAAGGTGTGAAAGGTGTACCTGTACATGTGTTCGTGTGTGTGTGTGCGTTTGTGCCTGGCTAAGTGCGTGCACTTGGCAAAAAACAAATGTCCTGTTTGGCAGCAAAAACTTTGAGTATACAGTTTAATGCCTTCAAATGTTTTCTCATGATTTTGGTTTGAAATTGTTTAAAAAAATATCTGCTATATTTAAATAAATTTTTTATAACTATAAATTAGTTTTTGGTATTTGTTTTTTTGCAAGAAAAATGTTATAACCTATTTTTAGGAATGATCTAAGTGAGAATATGAAGTTCTTAACGTTCTTTGAAACAACAAAAATAAATAAATCATATATCATAATAATATTTTTTTTATTTAATTTTTAAATAATAAAAGAAATCTTTATTTTTGAATACAAAATATATTTATTTTTGATTATTTAGTTATAATACAATAACAAAACTAAATAAATCATATTTAATTGTATTCATTTTTGATTTTATTTAGGAAAAGGAAAAGATCTCTTATTTCTTTAATATAAAATACATTTATGTTTTCAAATATTCTAATAACAGAAATAATTTCATCATATTATTTTTTATTTAATTTTCAAAATTTCAAAATAAATTTGTTTTCAAACATTAACCTATAATATATTATTTTGACTAAATTTTGGAAATAATTTTTTTTTATTTACTGATTTTTATTTAATAATAAAGGAAATCGAATCGCCTCAAGTGACCATAAATTTTCAGAATAAAGCAAAAACTTTTTTCATATGCAATTAGAGCCCAAAATAACACTTACGCTTTCCTATTTGAACGGAAAATATGGCAATAGTTTTTTTTGTCTTCTTTTTTTTTCTGAGTGTACCAGGACGCACTGAGCCTCTGACGCAGGCAACTTAGCCGCTAAGCAGCCAGGCAGCTGTCACCTAGCAGAGTCTGCGCAAATAATAATAATAACAAAAACAACAACAACGCAATGTATTTTTAATTTATTTTGTTGTTATATATTGTTGTTGTTGTTGTTGTCTTGGCCTTGTTAGAGGAATTCAAGTGCTACCAGCTGTCAACAAATGCTAAGCTGGCGTCGCTGGCACGCCTCCTCCTCCTTCTCCTCCTACTGCGCCGCACTCGTTATTGTAGCATTAATGAGTGCGATAACATCAAAAGGCTAGACATGATTTGTCAGTAACATATATAGAAGAGGTCAGCAGCAGCAGTTTTCGAATCATTATCAAGTGCAGCAGTTCTCACACCCGGACTGGATAAATAAAGGAAGTGCCCGAGTGTGTGTGTATGTGTGTGTGGAAGCGTATAATTAACGTTCATTTATTTTCAAATTAACATTCGATCAATGTGCAACGATAGATCGGGAGCAGCGGGGAGTGAACGGCAATCATTAGCAAGTGTTTGCCTTTTAGGCTTCTAATTTTGCAGCCGTCGATATTTTTTAACGCCGTTTCTTAACAATTAGTTAGTTTCGCAGCACAAACTGTACCATAAAATCATATATATATAAATACCTAACAAGTTCTTCAACTAACTCTTAGATCGTATCTCTCTTTTAAGGATCCTGTAAAGCTGTAACAAAGTCAACTTCAGCCGCAGCTTAACTAATGGTTTAACTAGTAGATGGCAAATTGAGTGCCACTTGAGTTAACTTTTAAAAGCCACTTTACTGGCCCTTTTGGCCCCCAACCCAACCCCCCCCCCCTTGTTGTAAGCGACAGCTGACTAATGACAAAGTTGTTGTGTGTCCTTCGGTGTGTGTGTTTGTGTGTGTGTGTGAACAAAGCATGAAAAAAATCCACTCGAGCACCCCGAAAAACTTGACCGTGCTTAAAAACAAAGTTGCGACGCTTTCAACCTCATTTCAATGACCCTTAAAAAAAATGTTCTTAGAATAGGGTTTTTTGAAAAAACTAAACGAAAAATAACAAATTATTACTTGGCTGATATGAAAAAGTTATATATAAAAGTAATAAAGATAAAGTTACTGTAAGTTGGAAAAAAATTTAAAACTAATTGAGAAAGGGTATTCATGTTGTTGTTGTACAGGGTATTTGCTGGTTAGCCAACAACCAACAACTAGACATTTTCTTCTTGTTGTTGCTGTTGCTGTTGCTGCATTTCACCGAGGGCAACAACAGCAAACATTTCGTGGCGCTAAAGAAAGAAGGACAACAACAAAATGAAAAATAAAAAAAATGGGAAAGAAAAGAGAAAAAAATAATGCAAAATGTTTTTAATGTGAACACTTTTAACACTAATGGTGCCGGAATATTTAATTTGCAAGAGCCAAACGGGCAGCGCGACGGGGGTGGACAACAACAACAACAAAAACGAAAGAAATGGCCCCAAAGCACATTAAGAGCAAACACACAAACAGGTGAATGGAATAACAACAAGCAAAAGTACACCGCAAAACATGTCAAATGTGAACAGCGCCCCCCACGCAACCCCCAACAAACACGCCTTACTCTCTCTCTCTCTCTCTCCCTGTCTCTGTCTTTCTCTTTCTGTTGCACTGTTGGTATCTTGTGGCACTTAGACTCCGACTCCCGACACGCAGTCCACAGGCGTGTTCTGGCCGCGCTGGCAGCACTTTTGAGCCGGAGATGTTGGCGTAAATTTGTTAATTTGCCACCGATGACAACCAAAAGCAAAAGTAACCCCCAAACCCAAACACAACCCCAACCCCAACCACCACTAAAAACGGGGCAGGTTTGGGTGGTGTTTTTTTTTTGTATATTTGTTGCTGTTGCTGTTGCGCGTTGGTGTTGCGAGGAGTTAAAATTGTTTTAATGCTGGGGCAAATTTATGCAAATTGCGCTCTTTTTGCATATTTAAAAAGCGAATACACGAGCACTTTGCCAAAGTAATTTGTTACATAATGGAGCTACCCAGCTCCCGGATCCAGTTGCACCAGTTGAGATGCTGCCACAAGAGACCGATGCGAGAGCGAGAGCGAGAGAGAAAGAGATACAGGAAGCGGGGCAGTGGCGCCATGATGGAAAAGTTTAATTTGGCATAAGTGCGCGCCATTTTGCAGCGTTTTTGGATGGAACTTTTTAATGGAACCTACAAAAGCTGTCATCTCCGCCGAAACAAAACCAAAGAAATGTCCAGCTTTTCTATATGTATGTGTGTGTGTGTGTGTGTGTGTAGCGGGCATTTCACAAAATTATGCAAATGCCGTTTGCCTGTTCAGAAAAAAAAAAAAAAAATATGTTAATGCTTTCTCGCCTCTACCACACTCATTCATCTTCTTCTCTCATTCTCTGCCTTCTTCTTTGCACTGTTTTTTTTTTTTTTGGGTTTTTATCAGTACTCAGTTTTTGATTAACAAACAACACACACAAAGAGAGAGGGAGAGAGAGAGAGAGACTGCATTTTTGCAGCAAGAAGTTAAAGTTTAAAGCAATTCATAATCAATAAGGATACATTAAACAATGAAAATGATCTTAAATGAGACCCTTCTTAGCCTTTCTTAATGAACATTGTTTGTACAAAGGGATGATCCTAAAGGAACCAACAAACTTCCCATTTAATCTTATATATTTTCATTCTTGTCTTTGTCACACTTTTTACTGTCATTAAGTTAATTAGCTTAGTATTTTAATTAAATAAATTTCAAATAAATCTAATATGACCTTACCTTGTTGGCCAATCAAAAAAGAATTTCAAACTTTCCAAAAAGAAAAATAAAAACAACAAAAAAAATAGGGAGGTGCAGAGATTGAGTAGATACGTTGTTGGACGGACGGTTTGGATAGATGGATGGATGGTTGGGGTGTTGGTCATAAATTTGCCACACACAAAAACAATAAACAAAAGGCAGCCGGTTGAGATAGGCTTTAAAACAACCAAAGGGGGGGCGGGGGGTGGGGAAGAATAGACTCAGCTCAATGCCAGCATTAAAAGCAAAACAAATATAAAGAAAACGAAAACTTGTCAACCTCTAACGATAATTGAGTCATAAACTTTATCTAATGACAATTTATGCCATTGAAAAATACAGCACTCCGGACACCGGAAAGATCGAGATATATGTATGTGTGTGTATGTAGCTAATAAATAATATTCTTGCGGTTTTAAATCATATTTTTTCAAAAAATGCATAACAATAAAACTAATAAAAAAAAAAATGGTGTCTCATTAGCAATGCCTGGCATTACTTACAACGAACCGAAACAACAAATTGTTGCCGTTAGACGCGTTTGTCTGCCCCAATATACTATATATATAGTATATATAGCCGTCATAATTTGTATGCGTCAATTACAGCAAAAACCGCAGATTTTTCAACTCGTAACTCAAATAGGTCTTGGTCTTTCGCTCTCTCTCTTTCGTCAAGCGTAAATTTGTTTGTTTTAGAGAGAGAGAGAGAGAGAGAGAGAGAGAGATACCCACACTAATTAACTTAAATTTCAATTAAAATGTCTTTTGTTATGTGATTTTTATGTGGCCGGCCGGGTCGACCATTAGTTCATAGCCGTGGCGAACCGGAAACTTTTGTCACCCAAAAAAATGCTAATGAATGCGCAACGTCCGTCAACATGCCCCCCCCACTCTCCCTTTACAACCCAGCACCTACCTAGTTAATGTCATCTACCTGACTAAATCTATCTAGCCACGCATATACAACAACAACAAAATAGAAAGAAACACATGCAACACATTTTTGAGTGCGCTCGTTAAAGTATTCATTTGATATCGTTTCATTATTTTTTTTTTTATGAAAATTTCTTCATTAGCACATAAATTAAGTTTAATTACATTTTAGTTGGCTGTATTAAAAAATCATGGGGCTCAACTTTGTGTACCACAAAGAATAATGTTACAATACCTACAACAACAACAACAACAACAACAACAATACAAACTAACAGTCGCAATTGAGTGCAAAATGGCGTCAGCAACGGAAATGCGCCATGAAAAGTTGAATTTTTTAGGTTATGGAAATTGTTTTTTTTTTCGAAATAATATGAGGAACACTTTTCTTTTGTACTAAAACGAAACTCTGTACCGATATTGTTATGTTAATTGAAAATTGTATTTAAATTAAATATTTATAAAAAAAAAATGGTGCATTAATGTTTTTAAGCTTGCATATTAATGTACTTAATTTAAGTAGAGTTGTATTAACTTTAAGTTCCTTTTGTTTTGAAGGCGAATTTTTTATATAATATTCTTTTGGCGCTATATCTAATATTACTTTATGTTTAGCTTCAATAAAATATTTTGTCAATATTTTAATTATAGTTATAGAAAATTATTTCCTGAATCTAAAGTTTAGCGTAAAGGCAAAAGGATTGCCTTGATAAAAACAAACACACTTTTCACTATTTAAAAAAAATTTCTTTTGAATTTTGAAAAGCAAAAACTTTTTTAAAGGTTTAATAAACAATTTTGAGGCATTTCCAAAGAATTTTTTGTTAGATAATTTTATATTTTAAATCAAGTTTGTTACCAATTAGTAAAATATAAAATAATGAAACGGTTTTGTGGAAAAAAAATATTTGTTCAAGTATTGTAAGGTAAAGTATACATGTTTCGTTCATAATTATCAACCAAAGGCAGTATGTACTGTAAGTTTCCCTCTTTAAAAAATAACCTTGGAAAAAATACTTAGCATTATTAAAGTAACCACTCTGTAAACAGTAAAACCTCATACATCTGTACTTTATTAATATGAAATATATATTTTCGGCTATTTTTCTTACCATTTTTTTTTTGGCCGCAAACATTAAAAATGCATCTAGCTGCAATTATGAAGCAAGCACGTTAATAATAATATATAAAGTGGCCTATAAAAAAATATGGTAGCACATTCCATTGCCATTGTTATTGTCATTGTTTGTGTGTTGGTGTTGTAAGCGAGCCGCCATATATCTTAGAGTCAATTTTAAAAAGCTGTTGGAGCAGCATAATTACATTTATGGGGTTTGCGAATAAGTTGAGACAATGCATTCACTCCCCGAGTATAAAGTATTAAATGTGACATATTTCATTGCGTTATTGGAGCACCTGTGAACCCTTTCTCGGTTCTCGGTTAATTATTTTTCATGACCGTTCCATCAGTTCATTAATCACATACCATTAGGCAAACGATTGTCAAATGTTCAGGCAAATACACTCGAAAGAAAAACAATTATATTTATTTATTTTTATCGTTGCGTATTTATCTTAATTACTTTTTTTTCTCTCTCTCTTTGAAAGTGGCTGTCCTTACACTTTGTCCCACGTCCCCAAACTTTATACAATTCAATTTGGTTTTGCGTCGGACAGCTGGAAAACAAAGACAACAACAATTCAATCAACTGTGGCTTACTTAACTGTTGCGGCCGTGTTATCACCAATTGATATCCTTTTTAATGATATCGAGCTGACCAAACCTTTTTCAAGCGTTCCAACAATTATATAGAGAGAAGCCTTTGACTGACGCTTAGCCACATCGTCATCGCGTCATCGCGTCATCATCATGCTCGTCATCATCATCATCGTCGTCGCGTCACTTTGAGTATCGTGTATCAATTTACTTTTTGGGGCGGTGGCCGTAATAGAGACGGTAACAAGCCGTGTTGCGTTTGCAGGGAGCGCGGGGACGACAACGGCACAAATATGTCATCAAAGTGTGTACGAAATGAGATGAAATGAGCGAGAGAGTGAGAGAGAGAGAGTGAGAGAAAATGGTGTTGTTTTGATTCACCGCAAAGCAAAATAGTTCATCAATCATGCACACTTGACCGATCCGAGAAGTGGTCCGAGAAGTGGACCCGTGTCCATTGGACTTACCAAAATGCATACTGTATACAGTGGAACAGATTGGTGTTTATTGTCAAACGATCGAAATAGATTTTCGATCAATGAAGCCTTTTTTAATCACCTTAAAACTTTGTGACAAATGGTATTAGAATTTTACGTTTTTAATGCCTGAAGATAAATATTTACTTAATTTGAAAAATTTTATAAAAATTCAACAAGAAAATTTGTTGTGTGATTTGCGTGAAAAGCGCAGATAAACCCAATTAGACCAGCGTTATGATAATTATTTAAAGGATTTCATAAGATTCGTCAGGATTTCACAAAAAACAATAAAAAGTGATCTTTTTTAAGTACTGGAACAATGGAAAACTTAAAGAAATTGTCAAAAAAAAAATATAAAAATTATTAACTTTGAATAAAACTATTTTGAAAATTATATTTAACTAATAAATAAAGTAATAATAATAATTAATCGATAGTTAGTTAAACATTTCATTCGGCCATTTTACATTCTAATCCCACTGTACTAAACAATTGATTGTGTATTGATATTTCGGTAAAGTTTTGTGTATACCTTTCTATACCTGTAGATATATATATACTGGACTTTAACATCCCTGGCTCATCATGTTTGGACATTAGAGCGCGCAATCGCCGCATCCTTTAACCAACAATTTGATAGCCTAAAACCGTATGACAAACGATCATCAATCACATTGAGAGCAATGCGCTTGGCTTGAGCTTGAAGGTTAGAAAGGTTTATGTTTATGTTTAATGTGGAGACGCCCACACCCACTTTTAACAATTTATATATATAAATGTATACTATAATATTTATAGTGCGTTTGGGCTTGAATGAGTTTCGCACGCTTAACGATTGAGTAGTTTGAATCAATTTCGCGACAGTGCCAAGTGCCAAGAAGACCAACTAGCCCAATGGCCAAGTGAATGGCTCGATAATAATATCGAGTTTGGTGGGGAAGGGGGGAAGCCCAAGTATTCGCTTCGGGTATTGGATATTAAATGCAAATTGGCAAACGTTCAAAATGTAATCAATGCGGGAGATGCCAACAATGTAATTGAAACCGATGAACTCTTTGTGTGTGCGTTTGTGTGTGTGTGTGTGTGTGTGGAGTATGTGGAGCACTGGCAAGGCTTTTTGACCAAGTTAAGTGCTCATTAATGCGTAACACGGAGATTGGCTTCAAAAGCCATGCACCGAATGCCTTTAATTGTTATTAAATTACCACACAACAGGCCAAGCTAAGCCAAAGCCAAACAGGCCCAACGGCCAAGTGCGTTCACATGAACCAAATGTGAATGTGAATGAATTACATATATAAAAAACACCAAGTACACAACAAAAAAACATCAACACAACAACACAAACGAAGTTCATATACCCTTGCATAAAATATGAACAAAACTAAAACTTAAAAAAAAATAATCATTCTTTGGGAATTTAGTTGCGAGCCAAGTTTTATAACAAAATCAAAGTACATGACGTCTCTGTAGAGTATAGAACACACTGATCGAACTAAAGGCTGGCTCGGGTTAAGGCTTTTATATCTTCATATATTTTTTTTAGATTTTTTTTGCTGAGACCACACGGATGGCATGAGAGCATTTTAATATATATAGTATAGTATTTTGATATAAATATTATTTAGCGCTCTATTGTTGTCGCTGATGATGATGATGATTGTGATGATTTTGCATATTATTGGCAAGAGCAGAGAGCCGATTCAAAGAGTTTTGACTGAGGGAAAGCCATGAAGTTCATTCAACCGTTCAACTGTTGGCTGCCCCGCGGGCCAATACAGTAGCTGAAATAAGTGAAACAACAACAACAACGACGAATGGAAAATCGAAATCCAAATTATTGACACTTGAGGTGAGTCGAAAGGAAAGGGTAGTCAACATCATCAAAAATGCTAGAGGGCAGGGCGGGCAGGGTATACAATACTCAGCTGCTGCTGCTGCTGCTGCTTTAGTTTCAACTCATTTTCGTGCCCAAGCTACCGAAAATTGTTCATTAATGAAACTTAATTGATTTCATTCATTAATCATTAAGCGTCGCCCCATAGACGAGACGAGACTCAAGAATCAAGAGTTTGCTAACCGAAAACCAACCTTAAGAACCCAAAACAGGCGTCAACTTAACTTCTTCTTTTTTTTTCGTTGTGTGCGTGTCAGATACTTCCGCTCTCAGAGCTCGTCTTAACTCTTGGCCAAAAAAAAAAAAAAGGGTTATGCGCTGGATGACGCAGCTAAAGAGTCTCAACTATATACAAATATGGATTATCTGATAATATTTATGTATAGATTTGACATGCCATGAAACTATGGCTTTCATTTGACACACACACACACACACACACACACACATACGCACACACATAACGCATCTGGTGTGCTCATATTACAGATCGTAAACTAAACATTTCCATATATCATCTTCCTAAACAGTACACATTATTTATGCCTAAAACCAACAAAGATTTTATTAAGCAAATGTTTCTAACCTATATAGAAATACACTACATTAAAAAGAAAATTAATTTTTTGAATATTTATAATGGAATAAGAGAAAATTATTAAAATTACTACTTATAAAACTATGATGTTGTATTAAATATCATTGAAGATTTTTTTCAGTTTAAGTTTTTAAGAAAGATTAATTTATTTTTTAAAATCTTTATGAACATCTGAAATCAGAAAAGTAAATTTAAAATTAATTTAAAGAATTAATAATTCAGTAAATTACAAAATTCAAGTAGATGTTTTGATAATTTCTTATTTGTAGATAAAATCAATGGAAAGGTCAGTAAAGATTTGAAAACAACAAACTTAACTTTAAAAGGATCTTTCTATTTTTTGAAATAAAAACTGAAGAACATAATAAAATTCAGAATTTTTTTAATTATGTTACAAAGCTAACCTAGAAGTTAAAGTACCCACTAATAGCCGTATGCTGCACGCTTCTAAAGATGGAACTCAATAATTTTGATTTAAAATGTGCGCAGGCGCAGCTCAAAGCGAACCGCAATTTAACCAAAAAAAAACCAAAAAAAAATAGCCAGACTCCACATGGTATATGGGCAATGTGACAAATTTATGTGACGGCGATCCCCAAGAAATCACTTCGCCGGTGTTGTGACAATGAAAACTTATTTTTTTTTCGTTTCGTTTCGTTTCGTTTTTTTTTTTCGGGCACACGAAAGGTATGGGTCTATTGACTAACCCGCACAACCAAAATACTAAGGGAGCAAAAGAGAGGAGGTGAGGGGATGTGGAGTAGATGCGATAGCTGCAAGTTTGAAGTTTCAGAGGTTGTTGTTGTTGTTGTTGGTTATTCGGGACCCTTTGTTGAAGTGTGTTTTGTGTTTTGGGTGTTAAATTTATGTTTGGCTTTTAGCTAAATTCAAATTCTATCGCTCAATTATGTTGAGATAAAAGGAAATTGCTACGACATTAACACTTTCTTAATCTGATGTTCTGAATTTATATGCGGCCGAGGAATTTAAGGCGGCGTCTTCAACAACAACAACAACAACAACAAACCCAAACTGAATGTCGCATTAATGCCACGCGCACCAAACGAGGCCGACAGTTCTTAAAGGGTTCCAAAACAGAACAGAACAGAACCGAACAGAGCAAAACTAAGTAAGAACCTGGAACCTGAAATGACCGAACGAAAACCGAAGGCTGTTTATTTTAAAATTTATTACCAAAATTATCGACTAAACGATGCAAGCAAAAACAATCGATAAAAGTGAATTCTTTTAGGCCGGCTCTTGGGAGGATGAAGCTGGATGAAGCTGAGGTGCAGGCCCAGGCTCAGGCTCTGACTTCGTTGCCAGTTTAAAAGCCATTGCATTAAACGTCAAGAAAAACCTTTTAATTTGCTTGTAACAAAAATTTGTTATCTCCTAAACTGTGCCATAAAAAACGAGAACGCAAACGAGCCCGGGACCCTGACCGATACAACAACCAAAAGCAAAGCCCGAACTCAGATCCATTTTAATATATCACAGGGAATGGGTATGAGACACACACACACATACATACATACATACATATATTGAAAATAGGAATGGGTTGGGTTACGAGGAGCAAAAGTCGACATTCAGTCTGGGCACGTCTTAGGTCTCTTTTGATTCTCAAACTCTTGACTCTCGACTCTCGACTCTTTTAGCTGGCTCTTAAAAGGTGTTGATGTTTAAGTTTAACATTGTTTCTCCTTATCGTTATAGTTTAGTGGCAGCAACAACAAAAGCGATCCATGCCCAAACGTTAAACCCAAAAAAACAACAAACAAGAAACCAAAAATAAAAATAAAAATAAAGTTCGGCTAATTGATGCAACTTTTATGGCGGAGCCTAAAGAGCCAAGAGAAATTGTTGAGCTGGAGTTAGTATTTTTAGCTCACGTTTACAACTCGACGATAAGCATCGCAGCACTTGAGATAACACCAACAACAACAACAACTAGCAACAACAACAACAACAACAACAACTAGCTAATGTTGCTTGTTGGCATCTTGTGGAGTATTTGGAGCACTCGCGAACAACTTTTACATTATGCACTTTGAATACATCTTGTGCGATAAGCTTGGCTCTTGTTCCTGTTAGTCCAAGCCATGCCCTCACCGCCCCTCTCTCTCTTCAAGCCGCTGTTGCTGGTTGTTGTCTCCGCTAAAATATATTCATCACAGCGCACACAAACTGATAGTCGCTGGTCGAGACGAGCAAAGCTTTAATGAATGGCCAGTACCAGTTCTCTCTCTCTCTCTGTCAGTCTCAGTTCGTGCCCCGATCTTTGGCTAAAGGTAGGTGTGCTAATTGATGTGCCATCTCATGGCCAGGGCTTGACGCACGTTGCACGTCCGGACAACAACGGACATTGGACGTTGGCGCGTGGGCTTATCGCTCCCAAAGTTGGGGCGTCATAAAGTTGCACGTTGTCAACGCGCAACAGCCTCCACACACACACACACACACACACACACACACACACAATGAGAGAGCAAGAGAATATATCTGAGCTGGCTAATGCATCAATTTGTGCGGCAACTATTTGATTTATGTGCTGTAAAAACGCGCCTGTTGCTGGCATCAAACACGGAATGCGGACACATTCACAATAACAGGAAACAGAGACCCCCAAACCCAAAACCCCAGCCTTCTCGTTGACAATTGTACAAATATTTTGAACTTAATCTAATATTCTGAGTTTTTCTGTGGTATTTTTTCTGATATTGATCTCATAATTAAACAAAAACGTAAAAAATATTATTTTTTGGTTGATTTTGCATTAATTGTAACTTGAATATTTAGAATTTCATAAATGGGTAATCATTATTTTTTATATTCTTAAGTTAAATTTCATGATATTGTAGCTTTGCCTTTGCTAATTTTTGGTTTCATTTGAACTACGCCCAAAGTATGAACAGGTCGTATTGTAAACCAGTTTTTAAACTTAGTTTAACATGCATTTTAAATGCATGGCAATTCTCAATAATAATACATGCAACATTGTTGTACACTTTTCCGTTTCGGTACTAGAACTGAATCAAGTCACATTATCAAGGTTATTTCATATGCCACACAATATAAAATTCCATTTCCGTTTGTCCGTAATTCAATTAACTATTTATTCCAAGTTTGTCTCGATTTGGTTTGCCATACAAAAGACCACTTTAAATCGAAACTTATATATATATATTATAGGCACACTTATAAGATAGCGTTAAAGCGAGATGGATAGTATCGAGAGCAGTTTCAAATGGCTAAAAAAAACTAAATAAATGTTGTACAAATTGTTAACGGCCTTTTTATGTTAATTGTCGCCCAAAACGTGGCCCACAAAATGAAAAAAAAAAATAAAAACATTCTGTTGAATATAAAATTTTGATTTTAATTTATTAATATATAAAAGCCATGTTTCTGACTTTGGTTCGAACAAAAAAAAAAAAAACGGCTTGATTTTGCACTCTGTCATTTCGCTCCTGCTTTGCTTTGGGTCTCTCTCTTAGTCTCTCTCTCTGACTTTGCCACCGATCCGCCCCTGTTGCTGTCTTTGGCTCATCGCTTGTGTGTGTGTGTGTGTGTGTATTTGTGTTGAAGTCTGGCAAATGGCTTGCTAAGTGGTTTTAACACTTTTATAGCGTTAAGTTTTTAATTTTATTCGCTAATAAATAATTTAAGTCAATTTTCAACATACATACATATATGTATAAGATTGTGCCCTCTTCACGTTTTGTTTTCGGCTCGCATTCAATTTAATTCGATTTGATTTCATTTCACATCTTCGCTTGTTGTTGTTGTTGTTGTTTTAAGTGTTTCACAATTCATTCACTAATAAGAAATAAACACTAACGAGTTTGTGTGTGTGTGTGTGTGTGTGTTAATGTGAATCGCGGTGTTAATGGCTTGAACTCGAATACACAACAAGCTGTGCTTTGGTTTTCGATTTAAACAAATTTGACGACAGCTTTTTGTCTGTGGATTGGGGCATTTTTTTTTTATTGTTTTTTGTTGTTGTTTGTGTTTTGTTTAAAATGACATTTAAGTAATTATCTAATTAAGTTAACATTTTGCTTAAAGATAAGTGCTAAATTATTTATTTATCCAACATCAATATGTGTATGTGTGTGTGTGTGTGTGCTTTTATTTGTTTTTCATTTTAAACGCTTCAACCATATTCCGCATACTCTTTGGCTTTATATATTTTATTCATATTATTTTAAATAAAACTTTGTTGAGTTTGTAGCTCAATTTTGTCATTAAGTTAAACAAAAAAAAAAATACATTAGGTAAGTTTTTAAAAAATGGTTAAGAGTATTTGTTTGTCGTCAAAGCTTAATGAATTTTTATAAGTGTTTTTATACCCTGAACCCATAAAATGGGTAAATCCAGGGTATAATGGTTTTGTGCAAAAGTATGTAATAGGCAGAAGAAAGCATCTGCGACCCCATATAAAGTATATATATTCTTGATCAGCATCAATAGCCGAGTCGATATGGCCATGTCCGTCTGTATGAACGCAACGATCTCAGAGACTACAAAAGCTAGCGACCTCAGGCTTTGAATATAAGTTCTCCTATACCATGTGCAGAACAATTTTGTTTCAATTTATCGATAACTATTTTGGTTTCCGATATACACATGTTATCGATTACAAAAATTTATCGAATTTTGGTAATGTAAAAATGAGCGTAGAAATAATGGATAACGATAGAACTTTTTTTAAAATTTCGTCCAAATCGGTTAAGAAACACCGGAGATATCGAAGCATACTTTTATTGCAACTGGGTTCAGGGTATCTTCTAGTCGGGCACTCCCGACTAGAGCCTTCTTACTTGTTTGAAATGTATTTTAATGGAATTTGCCTGAAATCAATTTCTTTCTTTTTTTTGATCGCTTATCTTTTGTCTGATTTTGTTTAATATATATATGATGTGATCTCTTTGTTGCCAGAACTTTTGTTTTTGTGTGCGTTGGAAGTCACGTTATCAATTTTTTATTTCGATTTTGTTTGATCCCATTTGAGATCATAGAAAAGACAATACTAGACAGATAGATATCCTAGAATATTTAGTTTTTTAATTTAAATTTTATGTGAATTTAAAATGTTGCTAAAATGAATTTAATAAATTCCCTCAACCTCGCACCTCTTTCTATCTCTAAAAATACAACACTTAAAAACAAAAAAAAAACTCAATTTTATCAAGACCATGTAATCAAATCTCTATAAGGACTTCAAGTGTATGCAACAATTGCCTCAATTTGTTGGTAATTCGAGATGCTTACAAAGTTACTGAATGCTTGTTGTGGATGGGGGGGGTATGGGCAGCTCGGCACCCGTTCGACATTGTAAATGAAATGTACATCAAAATAATAATCAAAAGTAATTTGCAACAGCAGGAACAAGCGGCACTTGAACCAAAATACGCATTAGAGTCACATCCTCATCCTTATCCACATCATCCACATCATCATCATGCCACACATTCATGGCAACACAAGTGCTGACGGCGGGGCGGGTTTACTTTGGTCACATAGCGTATGCTACACGCCGACGGGGTGCTCCTGCTCCTGCTGCTCATGCTGCTCCTTCCACTTGGCTTACCGCGCACATCAACACCCTCGGCTAATTGATGACAAATCATCCAGCCAGCCACTCGCACCCAAAGCCAATTTTGATGAATGGAAATGAAAATGGAAAAGTTGTGATGGAAATGGAAATCGAAATCGAAATTGAAGTGAACATGTGGATGTGTGTGTGGTGGCCAAAGGCATGTTTGTCGGCCAACTGACGCGTCGGTAAAAACGCGGCTGACAACTGTCAAATTAGCAAGCGAGGCCAGCGAGCAAACGAGCAGCCAAACACAAAAGGAATTAAGGCCAAAAATTATATTTAACATAAAAACAGCGCCTGTTTCGACTTACCTACCCAACACAGACGACAAAGGCGACAAGGACAACAACAACAAAACAGCAGCACGAGCCAAGGACGAAGCAAATGGACAATGTTTACAATATTCAAATTGTGAACATGTTCGAATATCGACGACGAGGGCGGTTCACTAAGTTGGCAAAACTAAAACTGTAAAGAAAAACAAGTAAGAAGGCTCTAGTCGGGATAGCCCGACCAGAAGATACCCTGAACCCAGTTGCAGTCCTTGCGTCCTAAAAGTATGCTTCAAATGATGATCACTTTAAACAAAACTCATAACTGACTTAACTTTACGATATCTCTGGTGTTTCTTAACCGATTTGAACGAAATTTTAAGAAAAGGTCTATCGTTACCCATTACACCATCCCCCATTTGTACATTTTCCAAATTCGATATTTTTGTTATCGATTCCATGTGTATATCGAAAACCAGAGTAGTTATCGATAATTTGAAGAAAACTTGTTCTGCTTATGGTATCCGAGAACTTATATTCCAAATCTGAAGTCTCTAGCTCTTGTAATCTCTAAGATCGTTGCGTTCATACAGACGGACATAGCCATATCGACTCGGCTATTGATGTTGTTCAAGAATATATATACTTTATGGGGTCGGAGATGCTTTCTTCTGCCTGTTACATACTTTTGCACAAAACCATTATACCCTGGACTTACCCATTTTATGGGTTCAGGGTATAATTATGATTTGATAGTTATTGAAGTCGACCAAACTGTTTTGTACAACCCTCGCTGTTCATCCCCCAAAAAACAGACGCCGCACTCGGACCTGGGATGGCGTGTCAAAGAGAGACTGCGTGCCAGGCTTTCTTTCTTTCGTTGGTTTGAACCGTTTGCATTTGCCGAGGCATCGCCTGCTGTTGCCTTTTGGGTTGTGGCACAATTGAAAATTGGCTCAACTCGATTCAAAGTCGGAGGCGATCTGTAGCTCGAGTAATTGGATCCCATGTGCAACTGTTTGTTTCTCTTTTCTCGTTTTTCTTTGTTTTCTTCTTCTTCTGAGCCTTTTGTTGCTCTTTGTTTGGTCATTAACGTGGTGGTGTGCAAATGCGCCTTGCTGGATTTTTTTTTGTTTTTTTTTTGGCACAATTTAATCGTTGCACTCGTATCAAAAGTCCGAGTAGCTTGTAGTTAGCGTAGTGAATGTATGGTAGTGTGCCGCTGGCACCTCTGCACAGCTTGTGGTCCATTTTGCATTTGCTTTTGATTGGGAGGAGGGGAAGCGTTATTATTATTTTTTTTTTTTGATGATGGAACCCTTGACAGCCCTTGAATTTGTTACATCCGTCTAGCCGTAGGCGCAATTTAGTCACACTTCAGTTGCCTCCAACGACGACGACAGTTGGCAGTTGGCAATCATAGTCAAAGTTGCAGCAGTCACAGTTCAACATCGCTGCCGTCACAGTTTTAGGCCGTTACAAAAGTCTTGCCACGTGCCACGCACAACAAACAAAGGCTTGACTTTTGGCGCTTGGGTGGAGGGAGGGAGGGGTAGGCAAAGCACACGCACACACACAAACACACACACACACGTGCGCACAAGCGAAGAGACACTTGACTAACGGCAGTTGGCCCTGCCGCCCCTCAAAAAATCACAAAAAGTATCGGCTTACTCGAGAGCACGATGAGAACCTTTTGGCATTGGCGTGTGCCTGGGCCAACGACTCCAACACACACACACATACACACACACGCACACACACACACATTGATGTATTGGAGACTTTGATTGCGCTGCACAGTTAGAATTGATTGAAAATTGGTAAACCGCAAATGCAATTGCGAAGCGAATTGCAAATCGATGATGATGCCGAAACTGAATTTCTTTCGACCTGCTGCTGCATTCGTTACCAAACAAACACTGCAAACAAAAACGTATGTCTTCTATAAACAATTTATATCAATCAAATCTTTTTCTTACTAACATTTAAATGTGCTTAAAGTAATGAGGCTTAAAGGCTCATTTAGAGCAAATTAATTAAAAACTCTTTTTCGTTATAAAATTTATTATAATCAATTCGATAAACAATTAACCAATTTTGATAGTAGCCAACTATATCCTAACTATATTCGAGTTAAGAATATTTTTTTTTTTCAGCACAATATTTTTATTGATCCAATCCTTGAAGCTTATAGAACGAAACTTAACATAAACTCTATATATATATTTGCTTAAGTTTTGAGAAATATTTTTTTTAGGGTTTTTTTTTTTTTGCAGTGTAAATAAACGCATGCAAATTGGGCCGCAGGTTCAAAACCAGTAGCCGCCAAAAGCCGCTGTTTTGATGCTTTTGTAGTTCTCTCTGCTGTTGTTGTTGTTGTTGCCGCAGCCGCAGTCAGTCTGAGTAATTTGCAACGTTTAACTGGCGACGAGGGCCACCGGCAAATCGATTTCGGTTCCTGCTGGCGCCACAAAGCCATTTACAATAATTTAAAGGCAACTACACACACACATTCGTACACACACACATTCGTACACACACAGTAACTATAACTGTGACTCAATATTGATTAAGATTTAACCTTGCGACAAGCAGCGCGCTTATTCTTACCCTCCTTAGCACCCTTCAGCTTCATCAGCTTCCGTTTGCAGTTAGTGTTGAAATGTTTGATTGTAGTAGGGGCGGGGGGTTGGTTGGATTCCGGGCCCATCTAATTTGATAAACACGCATTTAAGCGAGAGAGCGCAAATTTATTGATAACGGATATGCCAAATGGATGGGGGCAAGAGTAAGAATGTCCACAACTTGCGCGCCATTGTGCGCAACAAATTGCGTGTGTAATGCAAAGGCAGCAGCGGCTCCCAACTACTAAAACCCAACCCCCCCCCCCCCCCCCCGACTATATCCTTGACTGCTTAGTATGCAGTTGTAGTTGGACTGGCTCGTGTCCTGTGACAAATTAGCCTGACAAAGAAGCAGCGTGGCATAAAAAAATAAAAAATAAAATAAGAAAAAAAAGCATAACAAAAGTTGTCAATTAGCCGGGGAAAAAGATGCGACGAGAACGACGTTGAACGCATTGCAGCAGCTTCCGGTGTGAAGGCATTTTGTCAGCTTGAACGAACTCACAATATAAAAAAAAATAAAACCAACAATAAAAAATGTCCATTGAAATCTCAGTCTTTCTAGTCGCAAGCATTGCAACAATGGCTCAAAGGAAGCGGCACAAATTTTATGGCCAAATACAAGAAAAGCAAATAAAGACGGCCCAAAGTAAGCTTAAATCAATTTCAAATAGCAAATTTATAAGATCTGTTTCAGCTATCACTAAACAACAAAAAAAAGAAAAGAAATCAAATCGATATCGCCAATTGGCCAATCATTATGCTAATGCTTTTATACTATATATATTCAATAAACTGTGATCGAATTACAATTCAAAGTTTTGCGACTTGGCTGCAATTACATAAACAATACTCTTTTAACTCAAACCTTTATTTTGTATATATTCTAATCATTATTTATTTTAAACGAATCAAGTCAGTTTGCAGTTTAAGTTGACAAATTTTCAATCAGATTTGTAATAAATTACAAATGCAGTAAGACCCCGCTTAAAGATGTTTCGGCTTTAGGAGAAAAATATGAAAGAAGTCGAAGAAACAGTTCAACAAATAGTTCAAGAAATGGTTCAACAAATAGTTCAAGAAATGGTTCAAGAAAAAGTTCAAGAAGCTACAGCTAGACTTTCTGATGTTTAGCTCAAGGAATAAACTGAACAATAAGAAATCAAAAATATTGATTATAGTGGTTCCCAAAGTAAAACTTGGTTAAGTTTCCACTTCGGTAGCAGTAACCTTTTTTTATTATATAAATTATAATATAAAAATAGAAATTTAAAATAATATGAAATATATACATATATATAGTGCTTCCAAAGAAGTGCCAAGAGAACTTTCGATGGCGTTTGTAAAATTCACTAAAAATTATGTTGAAAATTATCCAAATATTGACAGGAGCTTAAAAGTAAGACGGGCTGTTTTGGATGCTTTATCCAAACTACAGTGGACGCCTGACACCTTGACATAAAGACAGAGACTGACTGACTTGGCATTTGATTTGATTTTATACGTATTTATTTTTGTATTTTGCTTATATTTTTGTAAGAAAAAGTATTTGCTTTAAATTTCATTTTATTAAAAAAAAAAACACAATTATTACATTTTTATTTAATAAAAAAACATTGTTATTAAATTTATTTGCTAATGAATTTTTTTTCCATCTAAACCTTACTCTCATTTTAAATTTTTAAATAGCCTCGTTTAGTGAAGTTTCGCATTTTGCTCTTTTTTGATGGAAAGTTTACCCCACGTTTAACGGGGTTTTACTGTACTTGCATTCTAACAAGACTTGTTTCTAATGCAAGAGAGAGTGTTCACAATAAGCCCCTAAAGACCCAGTGCATTCATAACAAATTTTATGGCCATAACAATTTTTGTGAATAACTAGGATTTTATTTATTTATTTTAACTTCTGGCCGTTTTGGATTTTGTTATGTTTCACCTTTTTTTTAAGGAAGTATTTCTGTTATAGAGTGAACTTTCAAGATTTAACTTTCCAAAGGAATTTATATTAAAAGCTATTAAACAGCCTCAATGCTGGAACACAAAATAAATAAAATAAAAAATTAATAAGAAAAAGATTTTGATTTAGGTAAATTTAAATAAGATAAAAATAAAAAAGAAATAAAAGTGTAAATTTCAAGTTATTTTTATAATAAACATTATCGAAACAAGAATTTTCTCAATTCAACAACGTGCCTTATACAGTACGACCTCGCTCAACGCAACCCCCGTGAAGGTTTGCCAATTGCATAAACTGAAATGGTTGCAAAAAGCAAAGGAAAATTTTATATATATTTTATATATACATATATATTTTTCAAAAAGTAGTAAAGTTTATCAAGAATTTTTGCTTTTCTGCTAAGAATTCGGTTGTTGCGATTGTCGCCTGGACGCGGGTTGCTTTAAGCGAGGTTTAACTGTAGTTAAGTTATTTAGATATTAATGAACTGTTACAACTAACAAAAATGGCATTTGCCGACACTTTTAACAGCCACTTATAAATCAATCGAACATTAAACTAAGACATTAACTATCTTAATTAGTCGTGGCAATACGCACAAAAAAAAAAAAATATTTTAAGTTGATCTGAGTGCTAAACTGCGTTCGGGGATCCATGCCGCTTTTGATCCATGCCATGGATGGCTAACGAATTGAAATGGCTGTGAAAAAACGAAATTCGCACGCTCGTTGAAGTACTCATAAATTTATGAGTGCCACTCATAAAAAACATTCGAAATTCAAGCAACAAAATCGAAATATGCGAAATGCAAAAAAAAAAAAACAACCGCAACAAATAATCAATTTGTTACAGAGGCGTTATGCATCGACTCTCCCAGGACCAAGGATCGCCGAGACCTACTTTACGCACAAAAAAACAAAAAAAAAACTATTATGCCCTCTCTCGCTCTCTCTCTCACACACACACTTGACAAGAACGTCGCAAATAAGTTGCCAAAGTTGCGTTAGCCACTTCACGCAACAGCCCAAAATCACAGAGTCGATTGCGAAGTGGATTTTTGAGTTCGAGTGCTGAAAGGCAGCGCAAATTGCATTCGCTTAGCCGCAACCCTATAAATTAAGAGCTATGCAAAATTGTGTGTTTTTTGTCATACAGTAGCGAAAAAATGGCAACAACAACAACAAACAGCGGGGTTGATGATGCCACCATAACCGCCGTAACCCTCAAGGGTTGTTGCAACTCAATTAGAAACGTTTCGGCGTCGGGCCACTCGAACTCGAACTCAGCTTCCGTCTTTTGGGTTTGACTTTAGCTTCCGAGAGCTGAGAGCTTCAAGTTAAGGCTGTTGTTTTTTGTTTTTTTGGCAAATGTTAACAATTTGTAAGTGGCACAGTTTAAAGCATGTTGCGTGCGGCTCGCTCGCTTGCTTCCCAGGCGGCGGCGGCACATGCAGAAATGCAACAGTTCCTCAAGTGGCCGCAAAGCGGCAAAGGACTCGTGTGTGTCAGCTTGCATTAGGCTCAACTTGCGCAACTTAAGGCTGAGAAAACCACTCAATGAACCACTCGCGCACCACAATTTGTTGCATGAAGACAAAAGAATTTCTGTTGTTTTTGGATTGCTCATTTTATGTAATTTTTATTTTTAATTTTTTTTATGCGCATTGCTCTTTTATTTATTACAACACTCACACAAAAGACGTCTTAAGACTAGGCACAAAATATTAGACATTAAGTTAAAAAAAAAAGGTTTTATTTTTTTGGTTGGGATAGAAAAAAATATAGGGTTCCATTGGTTTTTCGCTTACAATATGTACAAAAATCATTTACAAAAATTTACAAAATAGTTCATTAGGCTACGTTTTTAAATAGTTATAGTTAAGATTACAAAAAAAAAAAAACATATATATATATATTATATTTGTTTAATGCGAGACATTTACGTTGGGCGCCAACTAATAAAAATGTGTGCCGGGAGAGCTGCCTGGCGAGAGAATTCTCAGTTTTTCGCACACACCGAGTTGTGTCCCATTGTTAATTGCCTGTCTGAGATCCAGCCGATGATGCACATACACACACTCACACTCACACATCGAGCGCCAGCTCCTCATCGTCCTCATCATCCACATCCTCGCACGCATCATCCTCGCCACACTCCTCCGCCAGCCCCAGCCCCAACCTTTCGATACCACGTTCCGGCGTTTTAACTTTCAGCGCTGGTGGCACAATCTCATCGCCGGCATGCTCGCCACGCCGCGGCGGCGGGCTGCCCGGATTCAGTGGCGGACTGGGCGTCAACAAACGCTGCCGGCTGCTGCTGCTGCGCTCGTAATCGGCTTCGCTGTTGGCGCTTTGACTCGTTGCCGGCGAGCGTTCGCGCTGCGGCAGCTGCGGCGCTGCATAATAGCCGCCCAGCATGGGCGCACCACCCGGTGGCGGCGGCATGCCCGGCAGCCCCATGCCCGGTGGCATTCGGCTGGGGTACATATAGCTCGCCGGCAAGGTGGGCTTTTGTAGGGCGGCCGCGGCGGCCGCCTGCCGATAATAGATATCGATTGCCGAGGGCGGGGCGCCGTGTGGCGTTTGGGCGGCCGCAGCGGCGGCATACGGCCAGGCGCTCAAATAGGGCGTGGCACTGCCATAAAGTCGCTGAAATGCCGCATAGTTGCCCGCCTCGGCGAGCAGCTCCAAGCCAACGGCTGTCTGCCGTTTCCATTTGGTTCTGCAAAATACAAATTTTCAAATTATTAACAACAAAAGCGCAACGAATCATATAGAAAGCAAAAAATAATAATTATTTTTAATAAAAAACTATGAAGAATCGAACTAAGCCAAAGCTAATCCACAACAAATGGCGGCCAAATGTTGTCCTCGTTTGCTATTAATCATTGCCCTTAAAAAAAAAAAAAAAGTGTATATATGCCACGTCATTGTTGCTGACTGCGCGTGTCCTGGCCGCCTGCTGGGCCAGGAAGACAGACGCTCTTGGCTGTTTATATTTCGCACTTAATTGTTTTGTCATTTATCTTAGCAAGTACCGAACGCTTGCCACGCCCACCGAAAACTCGAGATATGTAATTGGCGACGGCACGCCTATGCTTGAATATCTTTTTGGCAAATCCTTTAATTGCATTTAGGCGCCAGCAACAAACAAAACACAAAACTACACCAAAATAATAGAAAACCTCGACACAGATACCAAACCCCGAACCCCGCACCCGAAACCGAACCCGAACTGAGCTGCAATTTTCGCGCATTCATCGCATGCAGCTGTGAACAGTTTAAAAATTTGAACCAACAAAATACTCTATGTGTGCAACGAGGCATATTGAGTTTTGGGGCCAAGTTGTTGTTTTTTTTTTCAAGAAGAAAAACTCTTAACTGTGACAATAAGCTAAGTTAAATCGCTTTAACATATATTTCTATTTAGTATTTAATTATATTTTCGTTAAAAAATCACACTAAAATAAAATTTTAATATTGGAGTTGTTTTTTAAAAAAGCAACAACAACAAATATGAAAGGATAAAATCGAAAACATTTTTTTTTAAAATTTTTTTTATAATATTTAAATTTTTTTTTTAAATAAATAATTATTCTTTTGCCTCCTGGCTTTTTTCTCGCCCTTTTATCGCCCTCTCTCTACTCGTAGTACAGAGTATTTGTTAGTCGTTATGCACCCGCAATATAAACAACGCCAACCGTTCTCAATATCCGGTCCAGTGAGCGGCCTGGAAGATGCCGACTTTACTATATATGTATATGTATATGTATGGAATGGGATTTTGTGCGTCGAGTTTCTTGGCCGTTTTTAATGCCAGACCAAATGTGACAAGTCATTGGGCAATAATTAAAAGGAAAAAATACCAAAAAAAAAAAAAGCAAAAGAAAAAAAACAAAATAAAAAGCTATTAAACGTAATAAGGCAGCGGCTACGCGGCAGCTATTTTTAAACAGCTTCGCGGCAAATGCTATTAGAAATCGAAGCGAATGAATAGCAGCGGATGACGCCGGAATGAGAGTTGTGCCCCTGTTAGGAAGCTGGCAAGCCGCGTAAACGAAAGACTTAGGCAACAAACTTGCGGCGCGTACACACACAATCGCACACACACAATCGCACACACAAACAAATAAAGATACAAAAAGTAAACAACTCATTTAATATAAACAGCAAAAGCATTTTACGACTTTTGCGCAAAATGCAGCAAATTAAGCAATCAGCATAAAAACAAAACGCATAAACATCCTTTGCCGGCGTTGATTCCAAACCAGTTTTCGTTTAGTTTTTTTTTCTCATAGCTAAGGGGGGGGGGGGGTGTATAGGCCATTAAACCGATTTTTATTGGAAAAGTGCGCGAAGAAATGGGCGGTTTCATAAAAGGCGCTGATTAGCCGCAAAAAAAAAAAACCCACTCAGCTCTAGTCAACGCCTCACAAACACCCCCCTCTACCACATGGTCATGGCAATAAATTAAGCATACACACACACAAACACACACACACACGCATAGATAGTTCAAAAGAATCGACCGCAACATCACTCACCTGCGATTTTGATACCAGGTCTTCACCTGGCAATCGCTCAGCTCCAGTTTATTGGCCAACTCCATGCGATCCTGAACGCTGAGATATTTTTGTCGCTCAAACGATTTCTCTAGCGTCTGCAGCTGATGATCGGTGAAGGCGGTGCGCGCCTTTCTCTGCTTCTTGCTCAAACCGCTCATGCTCAAATGCGAGTCGCTGTTGCCATTCTTCAAGCTATCCTCGCCGTCATCGTCCTTGCCGCCTGCAAAAAAACAAACAAACAAGAGTCAAATAGATAATCTTTAAAGCTATCTTAACAATTTAAATCTCTCTCTCTCTCAATCGTTCTGCTTGTTTCTGTTGGTGTTGTGTGGCATGTGGGGCATTTTGCTTTATGGCTTGAACACATGCAACACACACACACACTAGCACAGCACAAAGTTGCTTTCAAGTTTACCTGGTGGCATGCCATTGCTAATTTGCAATTAAACACTTTATGAGCACAAATTACAACAACAACATTACAAACAATAGTCACTGCAAAGTATGTGCGTGTTTGTGTGTGTGTGTGTGTGTGTGTGTAACGAAGCTGAACAAATCGCAATGCGAATTCTTTAACAACACTTCAAACTCTATTCGATTCTTAATCAAATGCATTTATTGATTAAATTAATTAATTAATTAATTAACTAACGGATGCTTTTGCTAAACCAATTTTATACTTAGGAACAAACCATTTATAAAACCTTGGCTGTGAAATTTTTTTGTTTTCAGCCAAAACTATGCAAGTTTTAACTATGAAAATAAATTTAAATACAAAAAAAGGTTGAAAATGAACACGAAACATATTTAAATCAAAGTGCCAGGAACTTAAAAATTAACTTAACATTTCAGCACATATGCAAGAATTAAAATTTCTAATAAAATACAAACTTAATTAACCCAAACACACTCCAATTTAAGCATAAGTATGATCCCTATTCAAAATAAGGAGCAGACATCTTACTTTCGTCCCGAAACTTTTTGTTTTACTTCAAAATTTCTTAGGCCTAAAATTCGAAACCCATCGCAGGCCATAATATTTCGTGTGCGTTAAGTTTGTATTTATTTCATAATTATTTATTAAAAAATGCAAGTGAAAAATCACAAATGTCATCCAAGTTGTTAATAAAGAAGTTAAACTCTCACATTTCATTTTAAATTTTAAGTACGACATCAATATTAATAAGTCGACAGTTTAAATTAAATATGCAAAATGTTGATTTGACTATTTCATAATTAGTTTGATTTATTAACAAATTTAAGTATATTCATATTCAAATCAAACACGAAAATAATCGTATTGAATTTGCTTTAATGTCGTACTTTTTCTTTGAGTGTATGTATCGAAATATTATTATTATTTATTATTATTTTGTAAATATATTTTTTTTTAATTTTTATTTAATTATTTTCTTGATAAATCATCAAAAATGAGAATAATATTAACAAAACTTGAGTAGATAAATTTTTCAAAATTATTTTGTTTTTAGTTTATTCACATTTATTTCATGTGTTTTCTTAACTGACTAAAGTGATTTATCTTTTTCTTTTTTTTTTATATTATTCATAGCCTAACTGATTTTTGAGTGTTTTATTTTTACTTTCTAGCATTTTTTGCAAATATCTTTCTTAATACTTTGTTAAGTTCAAACCATTTCCATTTTGAATAAATTAAAAATATATTCACCAGCTACATCTAACTATATCTTTTTCTCTCTCTCTCTCTCTCTCTATCTTTTTCTCTCAGTCTGTCGATCTTTATATCATGCTGTTTTATTTAATGCAATTTCCTTTTGCCATTCAAACAAACACTTGACCATTTGGCTCAAACCAAATGCCATTGACTGCATCTTTGGAACATTAAAGCGATGTGTTAACCCATCCCCGCCCCTCCTCGTAGCTGGCAAAAAACCGGCATGTGCGGTGCTCTCAACTTGAAATTTTTGCTGCTTTTCTGCTCAACACAGAAGTTTTTGTCTTTGAACCAAATAAAGCAGCTTGAGTTCTTCGCAAAATTAAAATGTTTCCATAGATTTTGAACAAATTTTCAATTATCTGCCCAAGATATATTGCATATAATCATAAACTGTTGCTGTATATACCCAGTTAACAGCATTTAACGGCTACAGGGTAAACTTTATAAAACCAGTCATCAGCTGTTCATGTTGTTGCTGTTTGCTGTTTGCTAGTCAAAAGTCAGCAAGCAAAACATTTCCGCAATATCTCAAAACCTCTCATAAACGCTCTCTACCCCTCGCCCCCACCAAGCGCACCCTCTTCTGCACTTATTGCATTGAATTAGTAATTAAGTGCTTGTGGCTAAACTGTATTAAACATGCTTAAGTGTGCAGACAACAACTGCAACAATAATGGTGGCAACTTCCTTTTTGCATTTCTGACTGCCTCACTGACTGACTATTTTGTGTTGGCCAAGTTGTTGCTGTTGTTGTTGTGGTTGCAAGCGTTGTTTTTTTGTGCCTTCTTCGTCTGCATTTAATTGCGCATGGCAGCAAAACACATTTACAATTGGCCTTTTTGCATTTTAATTTAAAGCAACAACAACAACTTCAACAACTTTTGCCTCAGCTCGCTTTTTAACGTTTTTCTTCGTTTCGTTTCGTTTCGTTTCATTCCTTTGTTTTTGTTTTTGTTTTTGTTGCTAAACGTTTATCAGCATTTTGATAATGTGCGCGCTTAAATGCAACACAGCAACAGCAAATTGTGAGCTTGCATAACGGTAAGCACGATTATTGTATTGCATTAACATAAGGCATTGTGCCTAAGTTTGCCGAAAAAAAAAAAAACAACAAACAAAAATCGCACAGCCAAACGAAAGACTTAGGCAACGAACTCAGAATGAGTTGGCATATGTGCATGTGTGTTTGTGTGTGTGTGTGTGTGTGTGAATGTGTTTGCACTTGCTACATGCACTTCTAATTGTTGTTGTTGTTGTTGTTGTTTTTGTTTTAGTTTTAGGGCCCACACGCTTCGCTTTGGAAGCCTCGTTAAAAGTTTAAGAAAAACGTAACGAAACGCAACAAAAAATATTAATTTCAATCAGGTAACAGAATTGTGAAGGAATGTGAAGAAGAAGAAGAATCGAGGGGGGGTGTATGAGAGGAACTGAAGTGTGAGTTCGAGCGAGTGTCTTGCTTGTCGTAGCGGATCAGCGCACAGTTCATTTGACAGTCGGAGACTCGGGCTGAGTAGCGGCTCGAATCAAGCTTAGGCTCAATTTCAAAAGCGTTGCGCGAATCTGGCCAGTTTTTTTTTTGAGTTAAAGGCGCATCCTGATCGATCCTGGCAACTGTCGCTCGCACGCGTCTCAAGTGACACGCGAGTGTCACCAAAGCCTTTCTCGTGGTGAGCAACAAAAATTTGAAAAAAAACAACTCGAAGCGCATTCTTACTATTTTTTGTGGGCTTCGATTAAGCCGTTAAAAGCCAAAAGTCTTTTTTGCAGCGTTACAAAATCAATATACAAAAAAAAACAGGGAAAAATAATCTGATATTTTTTGTTTTTTTTTTGGTTATACTCTTCTCTTGTTCTTGTTTTTTTTTTGTTGGACTGCCTCGAAATCGAAGCTCGCAGCGTGGGCTAAAAGAGAGAAAAGAAAAAAAAAACAGAAATGCTTGGCTCAACGGTGAAGGAGAATCGATACCCAGCTGATTTTAAAAAGCGTGTGCGTGTGTGTGTGTATGTGTGTGTGGGCTTTGTTGTTGTTGTTGCTATTGCTGGGGCCAACACATTTATGGTTTATACAGTTGTTTTTTTCATTTGGCTTGTGTCTCAAATCAAAACAAAAATTTGTTGAATTGACAGCAACGCGGGGCGCATTTCTATTTCTCCCTATAAATAAATCTATATATACATTTATATTTATATAGATAGCCATATGAATGTGCGTGTGTGTTTGATTAATTTTAATTGACTTTGGCACAAGTCGAACGAAACATTAAAAATGTGCGTGAAATCGCCAAAGATTTTCACAAATTGTTTTGAGAATTTAATAAATCGAAACTAATTGAAAATATAATTTGGATTCATACTCATTGTCGTAGCTAATGTTTGATTAATAAGTAGAGTAGAAATTCAACTTTCTTAAATAAAACAGTTCAACTAATTGTCATTATAAACTTAATTAATAATGTTTCTTCTACTTTTAAATGGGTTTAGTTGAATTACAACATCGTTAGTCTAACCGATTAATTCGAAGAATTAAATCTAATAGTTTTTGCATTCATTTGTTTAACAATAATATCATCACTTGTCATTTGGAGCAAGCCAGGCATCACAAAATCACAGTTCTAATCCATACACTAGTTAACTAGTTAGTTCTCTCTCTTTTAACGTTCTCTGCCTCTCTCATACTGGCCTCAATGTGTGGCATTGTACAAACATCGTTTGCAACGAACAAACAGCGAAATCAATTTCCAACGCACGTTTACGACTATTTAATAGTGATTTGTCATAATTTGCATAACGTTTAAAAGCGCTTAACAAATAAATAAATAATAAATAATAAATAAAAAATAGCAACAAGAACAAACAGCACTAACAACAACAACAATAATAATAATAACGACTACAGCATTAAAAGTCATTAAAATCAATTAAATTGCTGCATGCAAAAAGTGCTCAAGTGGGGCGAGGGGCGAGGGGCGTCGACCTGATAGGGTTGGCGGCGGGGCCATTTGGATGATAAGCAAAGCTGCTGTGTTTGGGGCGTTCTATATAACGCCAAGGGTAACAAGTTGAACAAATCTCACATATAAACGAGCAAATAATCTAATAACATATATTTATTTATATATAAATAAATTTTTTATGCATATAAACATAAAAAATTAATGTTGCTGTTAAAAAAAAAAAAAAATGGCCAAATACTAATTCAACAAAAGTGCTACACTCTAACAAAATGTTTATACAATTTATAAGCTTACAAAAAACCAACAGAACTAATATTTCTCACTTGTCAAAATATTTTCCTATTTCTTTTTATTCACAAAATATTCTTAAAATTGACAAAATATTAATTTTAATCTGAAATTGCTTGTCGAGTTTAAATTTATTTTAATTGAAAAGTTTTGCACATAATAAACCCTAGAAACTATTGTAACAAATGTTGTTATTGTTGGAAAAATTCAATTCGATGAAGAAATTATCGAAAATAAGATTTTTATAAACATTAAGAATTGTTTTTATTTATTTTTTTAATCGTGGAAACATTTAAAATGGGTATAACGAAGTTGTATTATTGCAAAAGGCAGAAGTATATGAGTTTCAAAATCTCTCCAAAGCTTCAGACAAATAAACTTAGTTTCAACTTATCGACAACTTGTTCCATTTTCACTGTTAATACATAACAGAAAATGACAATTGTCATTTTATTTGGAAAATTCTACACAATATTGTTTTCATGAGAAAATTTCATCAAAAACGGTCAATAAACACCGGAGATATCAACAATTGAAGTTTGGGCAAGCATTAAATAATCTCATTTCGCATTACTGCCAAAGTATTGTTTTGTGTTTTCAATAGATAGCGTTAGAAGGAGTATTTCCTAGTCGGCTAACTAGCTTTTCTTTTTTCTTTCTTTTCATTTTCAAATATTCAACACACACCACAAACCGCACAGTTGTTGCTGTTGTTGTTGTCTATTAGGTTTTATGGCAGTGCCTAACAGTTGGCGCTGGCATTAAGCTGAGAAAACTGAAAATGGGAACACAAACTGGCAGCTGGAGTTTTTTGGGAAAAGCTTAGAGGCTGTACTTAAAAGTTGCAATTGCCTAACTGCGTCCAGCTGCTGCTGCTGCTGCTGATGATAATCTCAAATCTTAAAAACAAATACATAATCCGCAATAACTTTCGAGTTGATCAGATTGGCTCGATTGGCGAAACTTTCATTTTGTGGCACATTCGTGGACTTTGATTAATCAATAATGTAAAGGCAATCATCGAAACTTAGAGCAGTGCAATTGTTGCATTGTTGCAGGTCCACTGCCCGACTGCCAAATACTCTAAAAAGTTTTTTCTTGTAATAAACTAATTTATTCAAGCATTTTTCTAAGTTTATAATCTTAAATAAATATCATTTGGTTGGGTTAAGCTCATTTCAATGAACTGTAAAACTCTCAAGAATTAATTATTTGCTGGAAATAAATGTTCGTTATACGAAAGTTCATTTTATGGAAGTTTGAAATTTATTGATATGGAAGTTTGATATTTAGTTCTTAACTCCAAAAAAGATCAGTTTTCAGCTTTTAGCTGCAATATTATTACAAAGCGCCAAAGAGATACAAAGAGAGAGAGAGAGAGTGAGTGAAAACGCACAACAGCAACAACAAATACATTCATAGTTAATGAAAACGAAAAAAACTTACCGCAATCGTCGCTGTCGCTATCATCAATTGTGCTTGCTTGATCGCCGCTGATGCTGCTCCCGGTGCCGCCCAGCAGCAGTTCGCTTGCATTTCCGTTATTATTATTATTGTTGTTGTTGCTGCTGCTATTGTTGTTGTTATTGTTGCCATTGCTACTCCCACTGATGTTGTTGTTGTTATTACTATTGCTATTGTTATTGTTGTTGTTACTGCTGCTGCCTCCGCTTAGCGAATGCAGCACGAGGGGCGATCGGGAACGTTCGTCCTGGCTCTCATTGTGCCGTGCAGCAGCGTTGCCATGCGGCACATTTGCTCCATGCCGATGCAACGCCTCCAAGCGTTCCCGCTCCAATTGCAGCTGATGATGATGCGGATGCGAATGGGCATGCGGATGATGAGCAAGCGGATGTTGCGTATGTGTTTGTTGCTATCAATAGAAGAAGAAAAACAACAACAATAAATATACCAATTAACTAAATATTAAAAACAAATTAATTTAATACAAAACATTCTTAAATACTTTGAAATTCCTTTTGAGATATTATTAAATCAAATCTAAGATGAAAGAAAAATAGATAAAGTTATGATTTGACCATAGAAAAAATCACTTGTATATTATACAATCTTTGGTTCCAAAACTAAACTTGTTTATTTTATATATCAAATGTTGGGAGTACCGGACCTTGTTCCAAATAAATTCAAGGTAGTAACTATTTTTTTTTAACAATTTTTAACATCTAGGAATTACTAGCTTTAAACTTGCTTTGATTTAAATATTAGATTTTTTTCGTTCACGCAAACACATTCACAATTAACCCTTTGACTTACCGTACTCCATGCGGCTGTGCCATGGCATCCGTCCTTGGACAATGGTGGCGATCCATCGCGATTCGCTTGCCGAGCAAAGCGATGAAGATGTGCGTGTGGATGTTGTTGTTGTTGTTGCTGTTGCAGCACCGCATAGTGGCTGGGCGGAAAGTGTGCTAGCAACGGTGCCACATGATGATATTGTTCACGTTCACGTTCCCGTTCCCGCTCTCTCTCCCTCTCCCTCTCCCGCTCCCGTTCAAAGCGCAACAGCTGCTGCTGCTGTGCCAAATAATGTTGCAGTGCAGCCTGCTGCTGTTGTGCTTGCTGTTGCTGTTGTTGCTGCTGCTGTTGCTGTTGCTGCTGCTGCTGTTGTTGTTGTTGTTGCTGCTGTTGTTGCTGGTGTGTCGTCTGTTGCTGCTGGTGTGTGTCATGGGCTTGCGACGGCGGTGCATAACAATCTTCGGACGGACTGGCCGAACTGCGCCCGGCGGCGACTGCCATTGCTGCTGCGGCAGCTGCAGCAGCAGCGGCAGCGGCGCTGCCCGCTAAAATATCGGTGATCATGAAACGGGAACGTGGCGCCTGCGTAGACGTCGGCGATGGCGTAAGGGTGCCCGGTGTGTCCCCAACGGCTGCCGTAGTTGTGGACATTTCCGGTGGCATTGTGGTCATGTGGTGGCGCCCGACTCCTCTTCACTTATCTCCCCCTGCTCTCTCTCTCTCTCTCTCTCTTCTGTCACACTGAACTTTTGGTTTTTTTTTTGAAAGCTTTGCTTTGCCGACGGCACACAAAATTCTTATAAAAACACACAACAACAAAAAAATTGGTAATTGGTGTAAAACCTTACGATTAACGAACGCTTTTGGTTAAGTAGTATTTGATGTCAATTTGTGTGCATTTGGAACTCTCTCGCGCGTTATTCTAATTCGAAATACTACTTGAATTGAACGCTTTGCTATTGTGCGGCAAAACGAAACGAAACGAGACAATACAAGACGAGCCGAGTCTAACAAAAGCCGTAAGACAACCGCTCGCCTTTGGCTTTCAACCGAAACTGAGCCAAGACAAGCGGTCAAAGCGGGCAATTGCTACTGCTGTTGCTGTTGCTGCGCTGCTGCTGTTGCTGCTGCTTACAAAAACAGTTAATAACGTGGGGAAAGAGCGAACAGCAGTCAACAAAAGCAAACAATAAAAACAACAACAACACAAAACAAACCAGTCGAGTGCTAAGCGGCGCACCTGTCGTCATCTCGCTCACACACACATACACCCGCGTATTCGACTCTCGCGGTCGTGGTGAGTTTGTTTGATTGCGTTGTTGTTGCTGGTTTTGTTGTTGTCATCTATTGCCTGCATTTATTGGTTGTAATTGGCAGCAATTGACATTCATTAGGTTTCAATCAGCGCCAGCTCTCGCTCTCTCTTTCTCGCTCTTTTTCCTAATGGCGCTCTCTCTCTCTTTGTTACTCAGAGTGTGAGCATGGTGGTGCGAGTTTGGTGAGTTGAATACCTTTGGCAATGGCCGCGACGTGACGGCGTCAACATAACGGTTACTTGAGTTGCTATAAAAAATGTTTATGGCAAGGCTTTTTTTGGCTGTTGCTGCTCGTTGTAATTGTTGCTGGCACCGATCGTGCTTTACTCAATGGGATTTGCTATAAATTCTGGACATCAATCATGAGCCATAAAAAGCTGCTTGACACTCTTTATGGCAACTGTCGGAACTCAACATTAAACGCAGCTGCTGGTTATGTTATTGTTGTTGTTGTTGCTGTTGTTGCTGTTGCTGTTGCTGTTGCTGTTAAGGATGCTGCAACCCTGTTGTGACCAACAGCAAAAACAAGTACAACTCAACATCTGTAAGCTCCGCCCCAATAAACTGGTTAGCACACGCAAACAAACACACACACACATTAACTGAGAGACAACTCACAAACTCTTGCATATATAGCGCTCTTGCTCTAACGCATGCCAACACTTCGTCGCCAAAGGGGCTGTCTGGCAGCAAAGCTCTCTTCTGTTGCTGTGTGTGTGTGTGCGGTGTGTGTGTGTTTGTTGGTGCTGGTGTCTTTTGTTATTTTTGCGCTTGTTAACACTTTTTGTTTGGCATTTAAACAGTAAATTGGCAGCAGTTAAATGATGCCCTCTCTCTCGCGCTCTCTCCCTCGCACGCTATTCACCTCCCATTCTCTCGCACTACCAGCCGTACATATGTTTGTATGTACTAAGTATATTGTTTGCTTGTAGTAGTTATAGTAGTAGTAGTTGCTTAGTATCGATGTCAATTTGCTGCCTAATGTGCAAGTGAATGACTCTGGCAACTGGATCGGCTACATAATAAAGAGGAGTAAAGGATGGAGCCAGGTGGGAGAGAAGAGTACCTACTACGACTTACAAACAAACAAACATACATACATACATAGCAAGCAGGCCGAATCAAGCTTCGCTCGGGGCGGACGCTGATGCTGCTACTGTTGTTGTTGTTGTTGTTGTTGTTGTTGTTGTTGTTGTTTTGATGATGGAGTTTTCGCTTCAGGCAATTGCAGTTGTTGTTTTGGGGTACACAGTAATGTATGTACATACAGATGTATGTAGTTACTTTTAAAAATGGCTTCATTACAAATGACAGCAATTGGTATTGGCATTGTTGTTGTTGCTGTAACGTTTGTTACTGCTGTTATTGTTGTTGGCGGGCTACATCTTATTATTGCTTTGCATACAAATATGTCGCTTGTATGTATGCAGAATTGGTTGCTATGTTGTCCTTATTGTTTTGCATTTAAATGTAAATTGTATTTTCGGGTTCGGTTCTGGCCATATTAAACAAGCTGCAATAAGTTGCAAGCACAGCTATTATGCATATGCACGAATTCATAGAAATACATTTGAAACAATAACAAATAATGATAGATTTTGTTGTGTTGTTTAATTTATTATTATTATTACAAACACATTGTTATCTTATAAAAATCCTTTGCACAATCTAATAGCATATAAATGAAATTTTTTTCTGAAAAAAAAAAAAAATAGAGTTTAATATTCAAAACTTTAACTGAAGTAAACACACATTTTCGTTCAACAAGCTAAAAATTAAGAAACTTAATATTTCGGTTTTTCTTATATCTTATCTTTTTGTAAAAAGTACAAATTTTAAGCACATTTATATATTTATTTCAATCCTACCAAATTACAAGAATCCTTAATGAAAAAAGAATTATATAATATAAATAAAACAGTATTTTTATTAAAGTCCTAAGATTTTTGTGCATTTCTAACACTTTTCTCGAAAAACTAAATACAACTAACATTGCCAAAAGCATAACTCAAAATTAAACATATATAAACTTGATAAAATATATGCATAAGATCCTAAAAGCCTTTGAATTTTACATAAACAAATAACAATATTGTTCAAACATTTAAAGCCAGCATAATTAATTTTTAAAACCAAAGAAAAAACCAAATTTGAAAATAATTGATTCCTACAATTTGGGCTTTAAATATGAAATGGAGTTTATTGAACTGTAAAAAACGTTAACTCAACAAAGTTAAACTGCAAAATGATTTTTAAATATATTAAACATGGCACTTTACAACAACAATGCTGATGTTGATTTGACGATGAACCATATTTAATCCAACTATGCAAGCATCTTCAAAGATTAAATTGAAACAAAATGTTCCATGCAATATCAACGTATCTAATTCTTAGATTCCTTGTATTTAAAATAAGTATAATCTGTATTTAAATTAAAAAGCATGGAACTAGCTTCCGGCTAAGGACAACGCTTCGTCGTTTGATGCTTAGACATATTTAAATCAAATATGAAAATCCCTCGAAACAAACATTAATAAATTGTTTAAATAAATAAACTAAATTTGATAAATTTTGGAACTAACTTAATTTGAGTAGCGCCTAATTCAACATAAGCACATTCTAAGTTAAGTATATTCATATTAAATGCAAAATTATTAACAAAAAAAAAAAGTTTGATTTACTTTAAATATGGTTATTTATTCAGTGTTTTTCTCTGAGCTTAAATATCAATATATTATAAATATATTTAAGTTTCATTAGTTTAGTTTTATTGAATTAAATGCAATAATCGCATTGACTTCATTTTAAATTATAAAATTAAACTCTAAACATTTCGTTACTTTAAGCAAAACTTTCGCCTACGTTGGCCACCATTTTGTTCGGCCGAGTCTCTCTCTCATTAATATCTAACGGTATTTTCGGCTTGCTGAATAACTGTTCAAGCCACAGCGAGACGACCAACAGCCATAGAGCAGAGCCGCAATGGCAGTTCATTAAAATGAGAAATTTTTCACACTGCGCAAATGATTTAAAAAGACATTAAAAAAATGACACATGACCAAAGACACAAAGACCGATGACAAAGGGGTGCTCGGTGGGTGGGTGTTTGGTAGTAAGGGGAATGGATGTCTTGATTCGGGCAAAGCCCTGATGATTGCCTAGCCTCATTAAAATACGTCCAACTGGCCATTAATGTTGAGCTTATTGCTTGCTTGGTTAGTTGCGTGTAAAGATTTCACACTGTTGACCAAGTTATTTTAATTAGAAGATAGAGAGAGCGAGAGAGAGAGAGAGAGAGAGAGAAATCACCACAACGAAACCCACCCATCCGGCCACCCACTGACAATTTGCAAACCCCTTGGGGATGCGCATAAGTGGCTGTGGGATGAGCATGGATAGGCTTTGAAGGTGTCGTAATTGCACTCAGCTCGTTCAGATTCCCGATAAAAGCCTGACAGTGGCAGGGGGGGGCCAGCAGCCGAAGGGAAACGTTTCAACGCAAACAAATTAAAAAGCACTTAACACACACAGAGAGAGAGAGTGAGGAGAGCCAAATGAGTTGAGGAAGAGGAAGAGGCGAGAGGATTGTCTGCTCCTGACAGGCGCCGTTTGCCGCTTTGGCGCTTTGCGTGCCAAGCTAAGCCCCAAAGCCCCGAGTCCAACTGCAGCGAGATCATTTAGAGGCTCTGTCAACGCCGCAAGCATGGCAAATGCGCCGATCTTTGAGCCCGTAAATTTCGAGACTTTAGCTTCTTTAGCCCTGGCGTGTGGCGTCAGTCAAACCGAATTCAAATTGCCCAACTTAACATCCTGTTCTCGCTCTCTCTTTCGTATTTCTAGGTTTTGTTGGGGGCCCTCGCTTCTTAATTGAGGTTTAACACAACATTTACCGCTTTTTGCTAATCGCCTTGAAGCCGCCGCCGACGCCGACGCCAAAGATCTGGGTGTGGCTGTTCAGTTCGAAAAAAACAAACGCACCTACAGCTTCAGTTTTAGCTTTAGTAGCTTAAGATCTAGGTGCCTGCCTGGCTTGTAACCCCTTCCTCCGAAACATGATTTCATTCATAAAAATTGCTCACTGCGCGTTTTCCTGTTTTCGTTTTTCGTTTTTGGGTTTTGTGTTTTGCGTTTCTGTTTTGGGTTTTTGGATTCGGCTTAATAACAACACGTCATGTCATTTCATTTTCAGTCAGGGTCTCTCTCTCCCTCTCTCTCTCTTCAACACAACCCCGTTTCTTAACCCCCTTAACCGTTCTTTATCGCCCTCCTCCTTTGAACCATTCAGAAATGTTTATCACGCAATGTCGCGTCTGCGTTTTAAACCCAGTTCCGCGGCTCTTTTCATCAGCATTCGATGATGTTTGTTATGGTATTGTTGTTGTTGTTGTTATTGCTGAATCTCTTATTGTACATACATACATATTTATATATTTAATAATATTGACGTTTGCCCATTATCGACCCTCGTTAGAAGCAAACGTGTACCGTTCCGTTCATCTAATCAAATTCATTAATGTTTTTAACGTAATTTGGATTTCTGTGCCCAATTCCAAAAAAAATTTCAAATTTTCTGAATCTTTAGACAATCAATCAAATGTTCCATCGGTATTTACTTGACGAACTTTCGGCTAATAGAATGCTCCAAGACATTTAATATTATATTATTATATTATTCTTAAGAGTAACAAAAAATTAAACATATTTGTAGAAGGAATATATCTAGAGAGAGTAATTTAGTAAGAAATAAAAATCCTGTTGATGTAAGGAACTAAGATTTACAAAAAAAAAACCTAAGCTTTATATAATTAATAATACTTGAGAAACTCATTGGCTAATTGAATGGCCTAAAGCGCATGTTAAAGCTAACATCAAATTTCAAAACAACATAGATTTTCATTCTTTACAAATGTTTTTTGAAATAATGTATGCGTTGTATCTAGAGCTATGCCTATGCATTATCTCGAGCTATATACTATATATCATGATGACAAAACAAAGAGCCAGAGACAAAATCGTACAAACCTTAACAGCAATAACAACAACAAAAGCCTAATCCCACTAACACCCAATATTATTCATCTGTTGTGGGTTAGTTCTTTGTTCTCCCTGCTACTCCTTCTCCTCCTCGTCTATCAGCCAAATGGGCCATGACAACACAACAGCAATAATAAAGAGTATCAGGCGCTGACTTGAAGGCGATACCAAAGTTTCGTATGCTAATTTTGTGTGTGTGTGTTGTGTGTGCCTATAAAACCAAAAGACAGATACGATAGATAGTTAGATACTAGATATATATATATATATAGGTTACATAAAAACTAAACCGAATGACAATGTGACAAGCGAGAACAAAATAGAAATCAAATTCAATCAATTTAAATAAATGGCATTAAATAAAAGTACAAAATCATGTTTGTTTAAAAGCCGATAAGCTGAACGTGATGGTGAGGGGGATGAGGAGCAACAAATTAACTACCATATGCATAACACTATTCTAGAGCTTTTATTTATATATAAGATTCAAACAAATTTCATTTCAATTTCATGCAGAACAAACCTAACTTAAATTGATTTTAATGTTAAGAAAAATAATTTGAAAAAAAAAAATATTTCTTTTCTAAACTTGACTTAAATATCATAATATCATAAGTGTTGATATTTTTGTATAGCAATGGAAAACGAGTTCAAGTTTTCTTAAGGCTTTTTATCACTGGTCTCTCTCCTTCTTTCTACCATCTTACTTACCATCGAACTGATAAGGCGCATTGATTAAAGTTAATATATTTATCGCTGCGGTTAAGGCGCCGCAATTTGTGGATATTAATTTACAACTAACGAGTTTTTTTACCCTGAACCCATTAAATGGGTAAATCAGGGTATAATGGTTTTGTGCAAAAGTATGTAACAGGCAGAAGGAAGCATCTCCGACCCCATAAAGTATATATATTCTTGATCAGTATCAATAGCCGAGTCGATATGGCCATGTCCGTCTGTCCGTCCGTCTGTCCGTCTGTATGAACGCGTAGATCTCAGAGACTACAAGAGCTAGAGACTTCAGATTTTGAATATAAGTTCTCCTATACCATAAGCAGAACAAGTTTGCTTCAAATTATCGATAACTACTCTGGTTTTCGATATACACATGGAATCGATAACAATAAAATATCGAATTTGAAAAATGTAAAAATGGGGGTTGGTGTAATGGGTAACGATAGAACTTTTCTCAAAATTTCGTCAAAATCGGTTAAGAAATACCAGAGATATCGTAAAGTTAAGTCAGTTATGAGTTTTACTTAAAGTGATAATTATTTGAAGCATACTTTTAGGACGCAAGGACTGCAACTGGGTTCAGGGTATCTTCTGGTCGGGCTATCCCGACTAGAGCCTTCATACTTGTTTTCATGTGTGACACTGAGAACTGCACTTAAAATGCGCATAAAAATGCCTCGAGCAGCGCTAATTATGTCCAAAGTTGACAACGACAACAGGCCAAACTAGCCACTCATTCGCCCCTTATGCGGCCCCTTATGCCACCCACTAAAATGAGTTGATTGTCACATGCTAGAGATAAGTTAAAAGTGCAAGCTGCTGCTGCTGCGGCTGCGGCATAAATCGCAGCACTCGCTCAAAATCTTATCGCCAAAACACATCAAAAGTCGAAAGTTTTTGCTTAACAACAACAACAGCAATCTATAAATATTTCTTCTTGTTTTTATTTATTTATTTGTTTTGTTGTTGTGTTTGCATGCTAAAAGACTTTTAAGCTGTCAACGACTTTGCTCATAAAAATCGAATCGACCAACAAACTGAACACAGCCGGACGACAACTGAATGTTGGCCAAGTTGCCCAACAGCGTCAAACTGTCTGCCATTGTTTCATGCATTTAATGTGCAGCAGCGGACAACTGACATACTTACTAGCTAAGCGAACTTATACAACGAATTCGAGTCGAAGTTCCAAACATCTTACAATAATCAAGCCAACAGTTCTCAAAAGTCTAAAGGAACTTTTTGTGTTACATCAAAGTTTTTGCATTGATAATTCTCAAAAAAAAATGACATCAAAAATCTGTAAACCGCCACAATCCATTAGAAATGGCAAAACGGGTTAAATGTTTCTGTTCAAATTTAGGTGAAAGGCAGCAGGAAGCATCTTCCTTTTCATATAGTTCAAATAGGAATCTGCTATAACTTACAAGGAGTTTTCTCCTACCTCGTCGCAAACCTACAAATGGGACACAAATAAAGTCTGAAAACTTCGAAGAGAATCTAAAAGATTAAAATTCAGTTCAAAAACTTACAAAATCCGAACTTATTATATTGAAAAATACTTTTAATTCAAACTTGGTTTCTCTGATTTGAGTAACTTATCATCCCAGCGCCAAGTAATTAAGTTCGAGATTTAAAAAGAAAATTAAGTTAATAAGTTTTCCGTTTGTTATAATTGCTCTTAACTCAATAACACAACCGTTTCTATTAATTTGCCAACAGTTTAAGTTAATTTTGGGCTCAAAACTATATTCTTTTTAAGTTTTCATCTTAAATATATATAGAAATAGTTAATCCTATGCATTTAATTACTTTTCCAGTGTTTCTTTCATTTGCACTAGTTCTACCTTAGATCTCTTTCTACGATTTCCGTCCTACACATGATTTTCCAATCAAACTGCTTAAGATTAGGATGTGGCGAAAGCAAACAGCAAATCAACAGTTATGGCCATGTAACAAGTTGCCATCAACACGTGCCTACCGGAGTGTGTTTGTTGGTTTGTGCCAAAGATGTTGACAATTGCCAATGGCTGCTTGTAATTCCCAATCTATGAATAACAAATAGGCTCGTGCCACGCATCCGGCTCCAGGCCCCCAAACAAACTAAGGGACTTGATGATTGCAGGGCACGTTATGGTTAGGGGAAAGATGACAGTTGCTGCGAAATCAAATCATAATCTGAATTTTAAAGCAAGCTAATGTTGTTGTTGATGTTGTTGTTGTTGTTGAATAGGCAAATGCAATTTTCCAGCACGTTGTTACATGAAACGTTTGTTAGCGCCTTGTTGTCATTGGGGCAGAGTTCTATGTATAAATATGTGTTAGTGTGTGTGGCCAAAACGGAAATGGCGTCGTCGTATGGATCCTGTGTGTAAATGAGATGGCATGCATTATGATATATGGTATATGGTATGGTATATGTTTTTATGTATAGGACTTACGCTTTGACGCCTTTTGATTTGATTGTCTATGACATCAGTCGGCATGCCCTACCCCAAAAAGAACTCCATTCACCCATTCCCATTCCCCCTTCGTTCTACAGTTGGACTCCCTCAGGCATGTGCGCCATTTGTAATTCAAGTCAAAAGGCAGCAAGCACAGTAATATTGTTGTTGTTGTTGTTGTTGTCAAAGACTACGGGATTATAATTTCTTTTCCGTTTCAATGCATTTCATTTCCGTGCCCAACGCACGAACAAACACACACACTCGCAGTCAGACGCACTTGTGAGCTTTTGCATTTTTGACTCAATTATAATTTTTCATGCAAAAATGAATGCCGAGTGAGGGCAGTCAACATAAGTAACGATACTTGTAATCTGATTACATAACGTGATCAAATTAAAATGCATACAGCTATTCCATATTGGATGCGACGCCACACAGCATCCACACACACACACACACACGCACGTTTGTATTTATGCGTGTATGATTAAATCCAAATGGAATCATAATGAAATGTGAATGCTGGCTGTATCGCTATGCTCTGTACAGCTCTATCAATATCCATACAAAAGATTCTCACTTAAACTTAAATACAATTAAAATAAAACCTCAAGAAAATAAATCAGTGGAACTTCCATGTAACGAACTTTTCTATGTAACGAAGTTTTTTCTTGGCCCCGTGAAATTCATTATATGACAGCTCTACTGTATACCTTAATCTGTTTGATTCAAAGTAATCTCAGTACTTATCTTGCTTTTATTTTAATCGTTCTTAGTTCTGTGGTTGAACAGCGAGGGAGTCTACTGGAATTTGGGGGTAAGTCAACTCCCGCACACTTTCAACTTTAATCCTGGTGAATCACGTATTGCGGGAACCCCACAAACTGCAGGATGGGACGTACTAGGAATGTTTAAACCGTTAAGTCGTGCAGGGATCATTAGACTCTGTTGACCACCGATCAAAATTGTATTTTCAATTAAAAAAAAAATGCCTTAATCATTAATTTCAAAGACCAGGTAAGAGTTGAACCATGAAACAAGTAAAGAGCACTATGAGGTGTACCTCTACATTTTGAACATTTTATGTCGTTTATAACGGCACCAGGCCGTCAATGCACCCCAATCCGTCTGTAGGATCAAAATAGCTTAAACATAGCTCCACATCATAAGCAAACATATATACCCGTGAGCTAGTTATAACAGCTGGAAGATCTTTAATAAACAGTTTCAATAGCATAGGTTATAGGTGACTCTCCTGGGGAACACCAGAAGTAAAAAAAGAGAAGTTTTGTTAACGATAATTTAAAAATAACTTTTTGTGTTCAACTACTCCGAAAGCCACGACAAGATCTTTGCTGGATGTCAAATAAAACTATTAAGTTTTTGATTCAACGGAGAATGACTTACAGAATCGAATTCCTTACTTAAAACCACTTTTGAATCCATCAAACTTTTGCATGCAACACAATTTGCTTACATCAAAAGCGCAGCGACAGATGTCGCTTTCTACCATGTATTCAGCAAAACAGAGAAAGCTTTTAAGTCTAATGAAATTGTTATGTGCTTCTTCCTTGACGTCGGGGGCTTTTATAGTCAACACTGGCTATCAGTCAATATCCAGAACCTTAACTCGAAGAAATTTTGAAGCAATTTATAGAAGCTATGCAAAGATATTGTCAAATATATCTGCTATACTGAACACGACATTCATTCGCATTGATGTCCGGTCAAAAGCTGTTCGGAAGGTCTGCTCACTCGTCGTTAAAGCTGAGGTTCATGCCAAAGAAGCTCAAATGAAAGTCCTTTCAGAAGTCTTCAGCAGCTCTCTCTAAGAGAACAATTTAACTATATTTCGGGTTACCTATATATCGGGTTCCATCGGTATCCCTGGTAATGAGAGTCGGCTGTGCATCTCTCCAAAACCATGGTTGAAGCGGAGAGCAACAGAGAGAAAGTCAGGTAGTTTATCCCAAAAACTGGAAGTCGTCAAACTATAAGTAGAAAAACCGTTGGGTGTTCTACAATGGATTTTAACTACTTGTTGCATTACTCTTTTACCACCGTTATGTACAAAAGGCCAACAGGTCGCATTGAGAACCACTCAATTGATTATTATGATTAAATATTAATAGTACAATAATATTATTACCAAATTAAAAGTTATCGGGGGTGCCACATTTTTCTTGGGGTCACAGACTACCGGATTATTTAATTTGTTTAGTATGTTCACAAACCTTTTTAGGGCTGACACCTTTCCAGATCAAAAAAGCCAGGTGGTTTTTTGGTATTTTACCATTGCAGAACAAGAGGTTTTTATTTTATTTATATATTTTACACATATTTAATTTACATAGTTTATTTGCATAATTAGTTTTTTATAACTAAAATTAAAACATTTCATTTGTGGCGCGACAAACCATAAAAGTTACTTGGCAACTCTAACAAGAAAAAGTGTAGCATTGCTGACCATGACTTCAAAAATCGGAATCGGACTTAGTGGCAGCATCAGAAATCAGCGGATTGATAGCTAAATCATTCCACTCAAAATCTGTGAGCTGTTTGGTCTTTGGCAGGGTGGAATAGAATTGAGGTGAAATTTCAAGCGGGAGCGATTTCTCTGGCACCCCTGTATATCTCTGAAATTGTGAATTTCTTTCAATCGATAATCGATTTTTATCGATATACAATTTTAAAAACTAGAATAGTAATCGATAAAATCAGGCAAGCTTAGTCTGCCCTTGGTATACAAGATTAAAAATTCCAAATTAAGTACCGCTATATCGTACGATCACTGAGTTAATATTCATGTTGACGGCATTACTTTGACGGACTTTCAGAAATTTATCAAATGTAATGCATACTTTTAGGCTGATATAAATAAAAGGGCAAAATTACAACAATTTTAAAGCACACTTTCAGGCTATTCGATTTATCAGAAATGATATTTTTTAACAATTATTACTTAAGCTTGTCAAAGCTGAATCGATTATAACGAGTTATGCCATTCAATAACATTTATTGGATAAGATTATCATTTTTGGAAAACATTTTTTTTCTGCCACAATACATTTTTACACAAGGTTTGCAAGGATGTAACGGGCTATGCCTAAGCTATGACCCCTTTAAATGTAGTGAGGAATTGTTATCTTGGTTGCCTTAAGACCTTTTTCTTGAACCTTATAGTCCATCTAAAATATTGACCGAAATTTATTTGCAAATTCAATCATTCCTTGTATGCAAGTTAAAAAATAGTTTGTCTTAAGCGGCTTTACACAAATGTCCTCATACGATATAATGATATACACATATACATATCTTCGGCTTACAAATTTTAAATGTGTACTTATGTACGTAACTGTGAAAAAAAATTTTAGCATAAAAATAACAACAATTTTCATTTTGTTTTTCCTTTCTCTTTCTTTCGCTCAATAAAACACTTAAAAACTACATTTGTTACAGGGCTGGTTTGACAAAAAGGAAAAAAAAACCATCTCTTAACCATCTTAGAACCATTTCACGCACATGAGTGTGAGGTGCAAAAAAAAAAATATGAAGGGAAAGTTTTGCTTGTTTGCTAATCGAATTTCAAATGCATCGATCGAAATTTTGAAATATTGTTTTCGCTTTTTGTTGTTGTTTGTTACGGTAATTTTAGAAATTTTGTTTTTTTTTTTTTTTATTTGTTTGGATTCGAATCATAGGCCGAATTAAAACAAGCCGCAATTATGCTTAATTTGCGGCATTAAATTGAAAAAAACGATGTGCAATGCATCGAAACGTGAACATTTATATTAAAATGTAAGCGCGTTTTTACTGTGTATGCGCTGTTATCACTATTTTGATCTGTGGATAAACCTCTGGCTTTGCGTCCGATGTGATCAGTTGTACCATGCGCTGCTGCAGCTCATCTTGGCTGGTCTGAGTGCCCGGCGGTATCATCCAAATGGTATCTGAATAAGTTAAACGACACCATATTATAATATAAAATAGAATATAGCTTAATTCGACTATACCACTCACCGCCAAAGTACCAGCCGTTGGGCGTGCACATGCGCCACATAATCGCTGGCTGCGTGGGCATCAAATCAGCCAATATATCACATGTTTCACCCGGACGCAAGGACGGCGCACTGATACGTTGCGTCTGAATTGGCGATGTTAAATAGCAGCCGTTGGGCCAGCGTTCATTGCCATCGTTCTGTAGCTGAAATGCCTGTTGCTGCGCATTTATATGCTGGCCCTGCACTATTTTCATTGAGGGCAAGGATTGCAGACTACAAAAATCTAAATAGCAGCCGACAGCAGTTTGCAAATTCCTACACAACACAAAGAGAATCAATTTGATTAGTCAAAGAAAAAACAAACACACACACACACATATTAGGCAAGTGTCGTTCGCTTACCAGTTGCTCATTTCTAGATAGAAACGAGCCGATTCGCGATTCATTTGATTATTCATGAGGCTCTGGAACTGACTGATCAGATCTTCGTGATCTGTGGTGCCCATGCAGCTGAACTGCTGCAGTAACAGAGAGTCGATATCGTAGTCATTTGTTGGCAATGCTGGACCCAAGCCCAGCCCTTTGATTTGCGCCCCTTGTGCGGATGTGGGTGAAGGTGTGAGTGCGGTTGCGGGTACGGATGTTAGTGAGAGCGCTGAGACTGCCGAAACAGCTGGCATGGCTGATGTGGACAGAAGTAAGCCGGTCCCTGGCGGCGCTGGCAACGGTATTGCAATGTTGCTAGTATCCATCATTGGATTTGTTGTTGTTGTTGTATTTGTTGTAGTGCCAAATAGCGGCTCGCACTGCATACTATCTTGCAGCAGTTGCATTTGCTCCTGCTGCTGCGTATGTTGTTGTTGTTGGTGCTGCTGCTGCTGGTGCTGCGCTGTTTGTAGGTTTTGCAGCTGCATTTGCGTTCCCTGCTGCACTAAATTCGCCTCTGTTGTGCTTTGTGACTCGTAGTTTTCCTCAACGTCCATGGCTGGTGCTTTGTAAGCTGCTATGTATATTATCGCGTTTCAAAATTATTGCCCAATCTGTAATAAAGAGATACAAAATGCGTTTCAAGCATATTGTTGTTTTTGTTGGTTCATCGCTGCAATGACAGACAATAGGATACGACATGCGACGAACAAACCTTTTCCGGCGACAAAGTATGCGATCCGGCACGAAGTGTTCGTTCCAATTGGCGCACTTGAGTTGATTATTTGTTTAACTGTCGCGTGCACATTTATGCGCTTGACCCTTCTGCACTATTTTTTCATAAAAATAGACTAAAACATTAAAAAGGCAGCAATGCAACAAAATATGCAGTGTAACCGTGCGATACTTAAATAAATTCACAATAATACCAAAAAATAATACTGACAACCAAATTTAAGTTAAACGCTTTATGTAAAACTTGCTCCAGCTGACATTGATTTACGGAATAAACCTATTTGGTGTAGAGAAATTAATAAATTAACAAAGACAACTAGTTGCACATATAAAAATATGTATGTATGGACTTATTGAATGCAAGTGTTGCATTATCGATATTTCGCTGCGATGAGTATCGCTGTGTAGCGCGTTAACGAAGCTCGATAGTTTTTTCGTACAATTACCGATTGAGTGGAAAAGTAAATTCAAATGTATTTAAGTATGCACATTTTAGCTATTCGCATAGCAACAATAAAACTAACAACTTCTTCTGCGTAATGTGTATATAAAACGTGTATTAAATATTTGAGTGGTAATGTTTACACTGCTTAATTTTTATTTTGCACCCAGCGAATTGCTAAAAGAAATGTATGCTGTTATCGAACAAGAGGACTTATCAACTATCCAGGGCTGCCACTGATAGCTCGTCATAATCGACGATATTTGTGTGCGCATGGAATTGATGCGCACAAACGCATATTGCAGCCCTGGCCAACAAGAATTCAAACGTAAGCAATTCCATGAGCGGCGAGTCTTTTTTAATGTCTATATTGTTTTTTGACAAACAAAGTTCATGCATGTGTTTTCTGTCAACAAAAAAAAAAGAGTGAGAGAAAGCTTTTCTATTTTATGTCAAAGCAAAGCAAAGATTTTATTATTTTTATTTACAATATTTTTTTTTGGAAAGGAGCACAATACAAAATTTTAACTGGACGTACTTATTAACTTTCTCTTATTAAACACAAAACAATTCAACCACTCACCAAATTCAATACACTCTTTAGGCATCCAAAGATTCGTTTACACAATAGTTAAAAATTGATTAACAGAATGTTCAAAGTTCACGATCTGTATGGGCAAACTTTCTTCCACGAGTATCGGGTAAGTCTACCGAATAGCCCCCGCACCATAAAAGGCGTGACTAATTGTTGTGACCGTTTACTGCGACAGTTTTGCAATCCGGACTCAATCAAGGACGCCGTCAAGCGCTACAATAGCCAGCGGGCCGCGGAGCGCGAGGAGATCAGAAAGGAACGAGAACCGCGTAGGCAAGCAAGGCTGCGTTTTTGCAAGATGCGTAACTCTGGCGACGATGTGCTCAGCATGGTAACGTCCGGTGACAAAGATGTTGAAACCCAAATATCCAAACAGCCTGCCGGCTGCAGCAGCGACAATGATCAAAACGAACTGCGTTTAGCCGGCGGCGCAGATACATCGCAAACATCGCCACGTCCAAAGCGCAAAGTGCGCAGTCGTAAACCAAAGCGTAGCCAAACCAAATCGATCAAGCAAGTGGATGCGATGGCTTATGAGGCGTGCATTGAGGAACTGCATCGTGAGGTGTGCGAAGAACTGAAGCTAATGCAAGTATCACAAACGCCAAAGCCAAAGCCGGAATCGCAAACGCAAACGCCAAAGCCAAGGCCGGAATTGCAAAGGCAAACGCCAAAGCCAAAACCGGAATCGCAATCGCAAACGCCAAAGCCAAAGCCGGAATCTCAATCGCAAACGCAAACGCCAAAGCCAAAGCCGGAATCGCAAACCAAACGCAAAACAAAGCAGCAGCAAGGCAGCAATCAAAAGCAACAACCTCCAAGCCCAAAACCCCAGATAAAGAAGTCGTCAATAATACCAAAACCAAAACCCCAGGTAAAGAAGCCGTCAATAAAACCAAAACCAAAACCGGAGACTGAGACTGAGACTGAGAAAACCAAGACTAAGCCGAAGGCCGATTTGGTACATCAGCGTTTGAAGGAGGAAATACTTCACGGGCCGAATCAGCTATCGATTGAGGAGTTTTCAGAGCTGCAGGCGCAATGGCTGAACATGATGCCCCAGATGGTGCCCCAAATGATGCCTCAAATGATGCCACAAATGATGCCACAAATGATGCCTCAAATGTTGCCTCCTCAAATGATGCCACAAATGATGCCTCCTCAAATGATGCCACAAATGATGTCCCAGGCTATGCCGGACTTAATGATGATCATGGAGGAGCCGGGGTGCTCTGGCGAACCGGCACAAAATACCCCAATGCCATACAATGTGGTCGATAGCGATCTGGAGCAGGAGTTTGTCGATCGTCCGGGTTACATGCGCTACGTTGAACAACCGCCCGACAATCGAAGTGAACCAAATACCGCGCACAACGAACCAACTAACAACTTTGAGCAACTGGGTCCGCATCCGCATTGGATTAGCTTGCAGCGCAGTTTGAAGCCAATGGATTATACATCCCAAAGATCTGAGACAGACCCACTACAACAGAAACCGGAACCGCAACAGAAACCGCAACAGAAACAGGAACATAAACCGCAACCGAAGCAAAAACCGAAACAAAAACCGGAACAAATAACGGAACTGCAACCAAAAGCGACAAGTACCGCTCCAGTTACTCCAGTTGCTGCTGTTCAACAACAAAATGCGAATTCAGCCAAAGCTAAAACGATTCGAAGGCATTCAAAGCGTCAGCCTGCAGGACGCGACAAGGAACAGCCGCCAGAAGAAGACTTGACAACTTTGGCAATGATTCCGTTGCCGAAGCGTCGCAAACAACGCAATGTGGTCTGCACCCGGTCGCTGGAGAATCTCAAATTCCAGAAGATTATCATTTACAATAAGATAACAATGACACAGGAGCGCCTGATAACGGCATTGGATCGCTTGCATAACAGCCTGGTCCAAATACCATCGAAAAATAGCACAACAAGCAATACACAACAGGATAGAGAGAAACTCGAGAAGCATGCTTTCAATTTTTGTGTAACATTCTCGCGCAACTATCTCTATCCGTTGCGTGGCATGATTGAGGATGTGCATTCGATACCGGTGGGCAGTTTCAATAGCGCCACTTCGAACGATGCCAGCCAGCGGGTGGTGTGCGTCTATGCACTGATGCTCCATTCGATTGGACGCTATCAACGGCACATTCGTTACTTTTTGCTGCCCAAGGTGCCGCAGAAGTTGAGCGCCCTCATCGAGATGATGTACAAGCTGACGAATGTGTGCTTGGAGAAGGGTGTGCTCGATCGTCAGGATCCGGTCGTGGAATGCCTGCAGCAGCGCTGCACCGGCTTCCTAACCCTCATTGAGGAAATGCAGGCGCAGCGTTACCAAATAGCCCGTGAGACCTACAAACGCCAAAGTCATACCGTTGGTAAGCATAAGCGCTACGATCTCAAGATGTTCCTCAACGATCTGAAGTTGTACGAGCCGCGTCTCGTGCCCAAGGAGCGCCCAGAGAGGCGGCGTGGACGTGCTTTGTTGCGACACAAAACGAAACTCGCAACAGCAGCTGCGACTCCAAACGGCAACCAAACCCAACCGATGGGCAGTCAAGCGTCTGAAGAGCAGCTGGGTGACGTCGACATGGAGAAGGTGGACACGCATATCGAGCGCATTAATTGCGGCGAACATCGCAGCGAGATTGATTACCAGGACCAGGACCAGGAACAGGACCAGGACCAGGACCACGAGCCCAGCGATAACGAAAAGTATCATGTATCAAATGTATTACAATTGCTGCAACAACCCAAACGAAAGAATCCTGAAATGCATCGACAACTAATGGAAGCCATGGAGCATGTGACTAAGTCGCAGGTGCGCGAAGTTCTCGATCCTCTTCTTCGATCCCTCGGCCTAATGCTGCAAAATAAGGTATTTCTTGTTGTTTTTCCATTTGATTTTTGTTTTTTGTAATTTATATTTTGTGCTTTGCAGACGAATCCCATCAAAGAACAGATGCGTTAAAGCGTTAATCAAGAAAGAATCTAAAACAAGATTATTACAAACTTTTCGGCAAAATTTTACAGTAAACCTTAAAAAATATGCATATATGCATTTGCATGTCAAATTGTTCAAATTAGTTGTATAATAAATATAAATTAAATAGAAATATAATATTTTGATCGCAATGCAATTGTCTTTAAAAAGATGTTTTTGAACCAAAACATTATTGAATACCATAGGATTAAATTAAATAAATGCTGAATTTCAAGATTAATTTATATATTTATTTTTCACATTAAATATTTTGTAGAGCGTGAGAGTAACAATACAATATAGAAAGAGATAACATGAAATATCAAAAGACAAGGTGACAGAACTGAGCGAGATACTAGAGGAAGAGTTATTGTGTGATATTTGTTGGGTGCTATTCTTATTCTTGTGTATAAAGCATTTAGCTTAATTTTTAATCACCAACCACAGCCACACCCCGTACTAAAACCCACCTGACAAACTGCCAATTTGAAATGGATTTTTTCGTGTCAAATGCATTTTATAAATCAATATTTTATTATGCATTTTAAAGTCGCATAATGTTAAAGAGAAGAAGGAATAGAAGAACTTTCTTTGATGTAATTTTTTTTGTATATTTTTTTTGTTAGCTCGAACTTGAATGTTGGACTTTTGAAGTTCTTGTGTTTAAATGCTAGAAGTGTGTGTGTGTGTGTTTTTTGCTTATAATTTTTTCAACAATCTATGTAATATTCATTGATGTGTGCGTGTTTGTGTATAGGTTAAAAAGAAGTTTAAAAAAAAAATATCTAGCCGGAACAAGCCCGACACAAAGGCAACGCATCCTCAATGGCGAATGAGCTTTCCGTAATTGGCATCTGGCATTTCTGTAAGATAAATATATATGTATATAGATAATGTTTTTTAACATTAATAGGCATTAAGTATTGTCACCTTGCACTTGAAGCATTCCCGATGCCATTTGACCGAGAGCGCAACAATTGCATTCTCACTTATTGGATAGGTGCAACCGGCACAGCGGGGTGCAAACAGTTCCTCAAAGTCTTCGCGGCAATAGGGTTGGCCGTTGCGTTCGTAGAACGAGGTGCCCATCATTGGCATGCCACATTTGCCAGCGCATCTAAAGCAATGATCATGCCACGAATTGCCTAGAGCCTTAATTGTGCGCTGCAAGAAATCAATAAATTTGTAAGTAAGTGAATCCATTTTGGGATATTATTTGAAAATATTTATTTAATTTCCATTAAGTCTGTCATTATTTTGATTTTCTTTCATTGTACTTCTTTTCTTTGTACAACAAACTACAAAAGAATGTGTGTATCTGAGGCTTATCGCAATCAAAACTAATCAATCGCCACACCCAATTCCATTATGATCGGATGACGTTTTCGCTTATGATAATATCAAAACAAACGCGACAACGTTTCTGGGTTCAAAACGAAGATTAAGTGTTGAAATGGAAATGTTATTTTTTTTTTGCATTAAAAGCTTCCTCTTGAACTTAAATGCAATCAACTTGAATGCACTTAACATTAAGAATCATTTGTGCTTCAATTTTTTATTTTCGAAAAGAAACAATCTTATTTTATTGTACTACTTTCACTTTCAAAAGTGAGATTAAGCTAAAGGCGAAAATTATCTCTTGTCAATTATTTTTTATTCTTCTACTTTGCTTTGGGTTTGCGCATTATACAAAATATTATTATTTTTTATTGCAATGCAAATAAGTATTTGATTTTGCTGTTTCTTGATTATTTGACTCATCATTTCTATGATCGTTTGCTGTAGTTGTATAACTAGTACCTCAAGATAGCTGGATAAACTACGAGCTGTTCAACTCATATAAAAATAGATATCATACTACATACATATATGTGTTTACTTGAAAGCTGCTGACACTGTATACTAAATGGATATATGTATACTGCGATTCGCAAATATAATCAGTTCCCCTATTCACTCGAATCGCTATTATGAGTATAAGAACAAATGTTGACAATATTAATTACAAATGCCGCCCGCCAACGCTCATAAAGCGCAAAAGTTTATGGCAAACAGACGACTCGACGCGATTCGATTCGGTTCGGTTCGAAATTCGAATCGACGCATTATCGCTATGACGACGATGTCATCAATGTTGATCTTATGTCGATGATGTTGTGTGACAATGACTGCAATTGCAAAAAGTACACAGAGAAAAAGACTTTTGAATAGAATGATTATTATCTTGTTGAACCTACCTCCATGATATAATTATTGCATCCAGCGCAGCGGCTTGTATGGTTTCTACAAAAGCAATCGGAGCAAACCGGCTGGTCTTCCGATATATTAAAGCTGGGCTCGGTGATTGGGCGATCGCAATCCTTGCAGGTGAAATGATCCGGATGAAAATTCTTGCCCATGGCCGAAATGATGCGATTCACAATGACCTCATTGCACTTGTGACAGATGGTTGGCTCCTCCTGCGACTGCAAAGACATATAAACAAAGAGATAAGACAACAATAATTAATTAATTAATTGCTATGAGAATCACGTTGTTAAAGCATTCAAATATTTCATAATTTCATTTACAGCTATATGATTGAAATGAATGAAGTGAATGAATGAATGCACACACAAAATATATTTGCATTGCCCAAAAAAAGAGGCAAAATATGGTGTGCCTTGAGTTCATAAACCGCAACAATAACAACAACAAATAAAAATACTTTTTGCTATATTCAATGCACAATTTTCAAGACTTCAGAGTGCAGAACAAAGAAGAACAATAATACATATAATGTATGTAATATTTCTTTGAATAATAAAAACGATCATTGTCATCGCTTAATCATTTTTAATTACATATTATACAATAATGTATTTATTTTTGATATAATTTTTTTCATGTGGTTGAGTTCAGTTTTTCGATTATCGATTACAGTCTAAAGAAAGCCCATGATTTTTTATTCATGAATAAAAACAAGTGAAAACTTTGCATACTTCGATACCAAAAGGTTCTAATGTTAGGAGTATCTAACTCACTTTCTATCTTTTCAGCAAGTTTGGTGAATAGCTAAAAAAAAAATCTGTAGAAGATTTAGGCATTCCTACGAGGCAGGTATGGTAATGTCTTTCAAACTTGTGATGCAAATCTTTGGATGAAGTAACCATATATCATCCTACCAAATTTGGCGACTATAACTGTTAAATTGTGGGAAATATGTGTGATTTATCGAAGTACTTGTTATCGATTTCCCAGCTCATTAGATTAATAACTTTTTCTGACTTATTTGAGTCTCAAGCTTTAGGAGTGTCGAAAAAAGTTGCTCTCATGAGGATATTACACAAAACCAATGTGCTATATACTTTCGGTAACAGGGTATCAATATGAAACTGCATTCTTTTCAACTGCATTCATTACTAAAATCTACACTGCTCCAATAAGTATGCTCTTCATATTTTGGTCGATTTCTTTGGGATTAATAAATACTAGTTTTCAAATAGAGTTTTCAAAACAAAGAAGAAAACTCTATAAAAATATATATAATAAAATTATATTTTTATAAAATTCTGCATAATACTAGTTATAGGAAAATCCTTTAATATTATAATAAATAAATTCATAACTGGATTTGCGATGAAAAAAAAAAACTAGCTTTGATAAATTATAAAAATTGTTAAATGGGCTCAAGAGCATAACTTTAAAGAGCCGATAAGTACTTAAGTTTAAGCTGTATGAAAGTTTGTATAAGGTGTTGTTGGGGGATATTTGGCAACAGTTTTGATTTGACATTAAGATAAATGGCGTGTCAGCTCAAATGCTACATTACACATTACCCATTACACATTGGACACGTAGCTGATTTATGCCACATTTTGTCAGGTGTCCATGGCAAACCATATTGATAACTAGTACTACTATGTATTTGGGCCACCCACGTTGCCACATTAAAATGGTCATGTGGCAATGGACAAATAACTGGTTTGTGGGTTGCTCGTTGTGAAGTGTCGCTACAGGCGTTTAATTGTTAGATTGTCAAGCTGATAACGGTATTTGGCGCATAAGCAACGCATCACCCACAGCACAGCGCAGCACAGCACAAACACATCTCACACAATGCCGCAACGGTAAATAATGAACGGTAAATTGGCAAATGGTTGCATTTTATTGCTCTGATACAAATTAAAAATGGCAGCAAGTCGTAAATTTTAACAAATTAACGCGAATGCACTTGGCATTAAATTCGAGCATTGTGCTTTATGTGTTTACGTTTAGACAAACACATGTAAATGTGTTTGATGATTTGATTTATGCAGATTTATGGATCGGTGCGCTTCAAATTTAATTCGCTCAAATTAAACGCACATTAATTTTTCGGCTAGCAATTGCCGGGCACTTGTGTTGCTTTACTTTGTTATTTAAAGTTTCTTTTTTTCTTGCGCCAGATGCCAGCAACAACAAAAATAAGAAACAGCAACACAAGCAGCAAAAATAAAGACGACGCGACGCGACGTCTCACTTAGATCATCGCTGGAGTTAGAATTAAATTAAACAAATGAGCGCAAATCGACAGTGAAAGAGGAGAAGAAGAAGAAGAGCGATAAAGGAACAGAGAGGGAGAGAGAGAGGTAATAGCACACACGCAACAACAACAACAACAGCAACAAACAATTTATTGATATACACATTTATTCAACGTTTAATGGCCAACAAACAAAGGCAAACAAAACAAATCAACAACAAAAAATATTAAGTTATACTTCTTATACATATTTGCCATTTGTTTGTTGGCGATTGGCATTAGAACATTTTCATTACTGTATTCGAGAAAGAAAAAAGGGGGAAAACAAAACAGTAACAAAAGAAATGAACGAACAACGTAACGACTATTCAAATACCCTTGTGTTAAAGTTATGCTAATCACAGGTCAATTTGAAGTTAAAGAAAAACAAGACGCAAACGCAACTGCGGAATACTCTAATATAAGGCGGGCGTGCAGGTGGGAGATTATAAGGTGATAGTAATATAAGGCACGGCCTTCAGAAATTTGTTTCTAGCCAAACTTAAGTGCAGAGTATAAAAATACAAAAAAAAACATCGTTAAAGAAAATTTTAGAGCGCAAACAAAATATTATGTCTAAGTTAAATAATTAGCAATAAAAATATTTCTAACAAAAAGTATATCAAAACTATTTGTTAATGAACAAAACTAATAAACGGAGCTCTAAAAATATCCATTAACATATTTTTCTTCAAATTGCCTACATTTGTTCATTAAAAAACTTTAATTAAACTAAAATCGCCAGCTAAAAAAAATGTGTTTCAATCCAGATTAACAGTTGTTTTGGTTTTTGTAAGTTTGAAATGCTAAAAAAAATTTTAGAACGTAAAGCAAAAATAATGTTTAAGTTAAATAATAAAAAGTATATCAAAACTATTTGCTTATTAACAAAACTAATTAAGAGAGCTATAAAAAAATTAATTAACAAATTTTTCTTTGAATTTCCAACATTTGTTCATTAAAAAAACTTAAATTAAAGTAGAATCCCCAGCAAAAAAAAATGTTTCAAACCAGATTAACAGGTGTTTTTATTTATGTAAGTTTTTAATGTTATAGAAAATTTTAGAACGTTAAAAAAATAAGCAAAAAAAAATATTTCTAACAAAAAGTATATTAAAACTATTTGCTTATTAACAAAACTAATTAAGAGAGCTCTAAAAAATCCATTAACAAATTTTTCTTTGAATTTCCAACATTTGTTCATAAAACAAACTTAAATTAAAGTGAAATCCCCAGCTGTTTCAAACCAGATTAACAGTTGTTTTTGTAAGTTTTTAATGCACATAAATTCCTAATAGCTGAATAATACAGAAAGCACACACCTGTATGTACAATTGTTTGTTATGTTTTGTTTTAAATTTGGACTTGTTATCAGTTAATTGGTACAATCAAAGTGCCGCCTCATTGCTTAAATAAATAGGCAGCAGTGGCAGTGGCAGTGGCAGAAAACCAACAACAACAATGATTTATAATCAGCGTAAACAATTTAACCAACCGGCACAGTTTTTCCCCGAAACATAAACAATAACAACAACAAGCATCACACGGAAACCGCAATAAGTCATTTCGATTTTGTTCGTTAAATTTATATATATGTATTTTGTAGTTTTGCTTTTGCAAATGCGATAATTAAAATATAGCTAAAATATGTACATATATGATTCATACATCTTTCTCCATCTTTCTCCCTGCTGTTGTTGCAGATGCCATCAATCAAAGCTGTCAATCAACGAGGCGCTATGTTTAGCCATACAAATTGCTGCTTTTAGCCAACATTACGTATAAGTAATTGCCATTTGAACTGTTCAGTTGCGTGGGTGGGTGGGTTGTGAGCCCGATCTTAAAAAAGGCATCACTTAACTAACGATGGCCATTGACCCTGACATATATATATATGTAAACTAGATCGGCTGTGCAAGTGTGAGAAACGTGATAGCATTTGGCAAAATCTATGAATAGATTAATTTGCCCAAAACTAAACACAATTTTCCGCAACATATGAAATGAATTATAAAATATGCAATTGTATAGAGATTTTTAGTATTGTGTTGATAAACTTGTTGCGGTTTATTGTTGCAAAACAAAAGAAGGTAAACAATCGATTCTCGAAAGAAGTTTGGCAAGTATTTTGTGATAGAAGTAAAAGTGATAATTAAATAAATTATTTGAGTCAATTGGCAGCGAAATTTCGATTCGGACTTCACTCGAAACGAGTGCAAAATGATGTCAGAGCAAAGCTTTGAGGCAAGAGTTCTGTTCTGGAATCATCGTTAGATGCTTTCCAAGCAAAATAATTACTTACTTCAACTGCCTTTCTTTCTTATGCACTTAGGCAACAAGTGCCGACAATTTTTACTATTTTTTTTTTTTTTGTAATTTTTCGGGAATGTTTATTGTTTCGCCCACGAAGCGAGCTTGGGTTTCGGGTTGGCGGTAACTTTAAAAGTATTTGTTCAAATAGTATTTGTTTGTTGTTGTTGTTGTAATTTTAAGTATGATAATTAACATAAATACTTATAAGGCGTGCCGGGCCATATTTAGACGCGTTTTTGTAAGTTTTGGGGCAGGCGGCACATAAAAAATAAGAAATAAAAATTAATGGACAGCTTTTCTTTGGTATGTATGTAGTTACAAACCAGTAAAAAGCGACCGACACTTCAAACACCACGAAATAATGTTTTGGTACGTGGACAATGTGGCGTATACGCGTTATGGCAACCTGTTTGACTATTTGGAGGGCAACAAAGCCGCCCGCCCACATGCCACACAGCAGCTGGGCGAACCAGCTCGCTCATAGTGTATGAAATGCGTTTGTTTATACTAAATGGAGATGTTTATTTGTTGTGCGACATTTGTTTTGATCGATTTGTTATTTATTGTTTGTGTGAATTTGCATAATTACTTACCATTTCGATGATGTTTTTTTGTTTTGTTTTGTTTTGTTTTTGTTGCTGTTGATATTTTTTCTTTTTGTTCAAACTTTGCACCAGCAAGTTAGAGTAAAAACTTGAAGAAAAAAATAATGCAAAAAAATAGATTGTTAAGATTTTAAAAATATTTTATTCCTTGACACAAAATTTGTTCAAGTTTTGGCAATTTTCACTGCAAATTTGACAACAACAAAAAAACATCAGACAATAAAGTTCTTAAATCGTTGCATAAAATGTTTACAGTCTTGGGAGGGGAATTTTCTGATAATCAAAGTAGGCTTTGATTTAAAATTCGAAACCAACAGATGTGCAGCTGGAAAAAATCAGTCTATCATATGAGTACAGAGACTAAACAGCAAAAATATATTATATGTAGAAAAAAAAAAATTTAAATTGTGTTTTCAAATTTTCAAGTTGTTCGTACAAATTTAAGTTTAGAATATTTAGGATTTTATTTTATTTTATTTCTTTTTGACCGAATACGGGAAAGTGAAATTAGCGCGTTTCGCGAACTGCGTACCTTAAAACCGAACCGAACCGGCGAACGTCGACCAAATAACTGAAACTAAAACCAAACGCAGCGAAGCAGCAAACAGCGCGAGCAGCAAGCAGTGAAGTCGACGTCGACGTCAACAGCAGCAAAAGCAAAACAGCAAAAGCAATGGAAAATAAGACTGTGCCGGCGGAGGAAAACGCGCGCAGGCGCCGCATCAACACACCAGCGCCACGATTGACACGGGAACAGCAACGGGAATGGGAGCGGCAGCGTGAGCGTGCATGGATTGGTGGCACTCAGCCGGCTTCAAAAAGCAAGGCTGCAGCGTTAATGACCAAGAACACAACAAAGAAACCAATGACTGTTGCCGTTACAGCGCCAACTGCCAGCAACAACAACAACAACAGAAGCAAAAGCCACAGCAACATCCACAACAAAAAATACAGCCGTTGCAGCCGGACTCACATGCAGCGTTCAACGGCGAGTTCAGGCACAGCATTTCGACGCAGTCGCACCACTATGCCAGCCCTGGGACAGACTGGAACTGCATCCGCTGCCAAAACAAGCAAAAGAACACGATCCAGACCACAGCCAATGGACGAGGCGCATGAGCAACTGGATCAAATGCTAACGCGCATTGAGCAGGATGGTGATGAGGCGCTGCCCGTAACGCGAGGACAGCCACAACGATGCAAGGCAATGGCTAAGCCGTTAAACCGGCTGGCGCCGGTGCCAACCGGGACACCGCTGCACAGCGCTCGCCCACGGGAACCGCCGTTGACTCAAACTCCGCAGTCGGCGCTGGATATGCTCTCGCGTGACGAGCAACAGGACCAGCAGCAGCAGCAGCAGTACAGCGAACCGAATGATTATGATGATGATGATAATGATAGCGGTCATCCATCCGATGATGACCAGATGTCGTAAGTAGTATCCAGAATATTGCTAATGTTGTTGTCAGCAGCAGCAGTTAAAGCAACTGTAAATGATGTCATTGTCGGCACTCTCAGAGCGTGAGCTGCTCTCGTGCTCTCTTCGCTTCGCTCCGTCATTTAGTGTTTGTGCTTTTGCAGCCTTTTTGGTTTTGCTATTGCCGTCTCACCTCACCGCACCGCACCGCACCTCATTATACCTCATCATATCACATCACAACACACCTCGGCTCGCTGCTCACCACTCTGGCTGTCGCTCTCTCTCTGTTGCTCCCACTCTCCCACAACGTTAGGGAACGAAAAGTCAGCTGTCAATGCGCTGCTGACGCCATCGCTTTGGAGTTACTCACCCAGCGGCGACTCCCAAGTTCGCTCGCGTTTGCTAAAAAGAAAAACACATTTTGTTGTTGTTATCGTTTTTGTTTGTGCGATTAGAAATATTTACTACCAAGTGCTACCTACATACAAACGTATGTATGTACATGCGAACACAACATTTATGTACAGATTTGAGAGCAGTTCTTCATTTGTGTTTTACGGTCTCTTCGGTCAGCTGACTTATTAATCGCCAAAACTGACAACTGACACTCAAAGACTTTGACCTTATCTTGTCTTGTCTTGTCCCTTTTTTGTAATGCTCGCCCACTGTAAGAACTTTAAAGCCCTAACATCAAATCAACAATCTTGAAACTTTTTAACGATCTCACATATCAGATTTATACACAAATATGGATCAATAACCGCATTGAGACTAAGCCCAGACAGACAGGTAACCTACAGCTTTGGCTCTATTGACTCATCATTTTCTACATGAAAATATTTATGTGTGTGTTGAGTACTCACATACATATATATATCATTTATGGGGTCACTAAGTGTTTAAGTAGAGCATAAACAGTCTTAACGTATATAATAAACAAATTTAGATTTTCGCTGATACAATCGAACTTCCATAGAACGATCTTCCCTATAACGAAGTTTTCTTTCGTTTCAATTAAAAACCCATTCTATATTACGAATTTTCTTCGCCAAAAGAATAATACTATATAAAAAGTTATCTGTTATTATCAATGTAAAGTTTTTTCATATCTTTTAAATCCGATATTATTACTTTTGAAGTGCATTACTGCTGTCAGTACAGCTGACAAAACTTTGCTCATGCGGCAATCCATGCTACACCTAAAGTTACCTTGAGGTAGATAGGAATTTGGCAACTGTTTGCAGTTGTTGCTCGCCTGATATGCTAAATTCTCGTAATCAAATACGACGGACATCTAATCGACAATTGTTTGCAATTTAAATTCACGCTCATTTCTCTTTTTATTTCTTTGTACTTTTTTTTTGAGATAAAATTTGCAAAAATAAATTTAAAAAAAAAAAACCTGTATGCCAGGGCGTTATTACTCTGACATTTGGTCGTTTTCGTTGCACTTAAAAAAATATGAGGGGATATTCTTTTGAAATTTCTTTAAAAAAATTAAAAATCATTTACACAAATTCTAATTTTTACTTTAACATATTAAAGATCTAAAAGTTACTTTAGTTTTCGAATTAAGTGAAAGAAAGAAAAAAAAAGCTCAAACATTTTTTGGGTTCAGGATTCTACGCATTATAAGCAAGAACAATTGATCCTAAATTATCCTGACCAAAAACTAGTTGTAATATTTAAAATTAACATTAATTTTTGTTGACTGCAACATTAATGATGGCCCATTTGGCGCCGGCTCCGTTACAATCAGCGATGCAACTGCCATTGCATTTGCCCTTTAGAACCTATCGATAACGAAAACTGGCTTTGTGTTTGGGGCTCGCTAACGTACCGAACCCGATGACTACTACTATACTGCTTGATTTGTTTGATCAATAAATTTTAGCGCCCCCCTTAATCAACGACAAACGTTCTTGAGGTTGCCTCATCGCTCAACTTAACTTGACGCAATTTGTAGGGTTTTATTAATGAACTCTTTTTCAGTCTTTATGAAATTTGATTGTGTCATGTCTCTAGCTAGGTGATGCATCAGGGAGAAACATTGGTTCGTTTGGGGGACACTGGGATGCGATAAACATAGGCATAGCTTCTAGCTCCCTTAAGTCCCAGTAAACTAATCCATATACTCTAGCAAACAGTTTAAGTATTGTTCTAAGAAAGAAGCATGTAATGTTTTTGGTTTCGCTTAACAATTCCCGGTACTTCTATGTCGTCCCCTAAAGACCAGTTTAAGCTCAAGTTGTTCCAAAAATTTGTATTTATCAAGTACGCCAGCTCAATTTAAAGGGTATATTTGCAGCGCATTTAGTTTTCTTCTTGTTTAACATTGGCCTTGAAATTCGCTTGGGAGTTCTTAGTGAGAGACAAAGGGAAATTGCGTGTCGACGGGCCATCTAATTTCGAATTAAGCCCGTTTCGAAATGTTGGTTGGGTTTAGTTGAAACAGTCAATACTATGACGTGACTATGACGTGACTAGCAGCGTGTCAGGCCGGCTTTCTGCCTTGTGCTAATCATCCAAATGGCAAGAGTTGATATTTGTGGTTAACATTGGACTGGTTTTGATTTATGTTAGCGCCAAATCGAATTCTAATTTTGTTTTCCCTACTACTTGCTCCTCAGACCACTGGAATTGACGCCCGGCGTGTCGCCATATTGCAAGGGTTTCTGGATCGCAAAGAGCACAAAGAAACAGCCGGTACTCGATTCGGACGATGAGGTAGCCAAGATCGAGTCCGATCTCAAAGAGCAAAGCTCGCTGGATAAGAAGAATGAGGATGAAAAACTTGTGCTCGATCAAATCAAATCACAGCCATCGGAAATGGATTCAGAGCAGGAGGCGCGCCAACAGCAGGCAATGGCTGAGCGTGCCGAAATGGAAAGGCAAAAGCAGATCGTTGCCGAATGTCGTGTCCAACATCAGCTGGCCGAAATGATGAAATCGGAGCAGGAGGTGACCCAGCGTCTGCTTAAGAAGGCAAAGGAAGCTAAAAAATTGGCCGAAAAGCAGGCACGCGGTGAACAACAGCTGCCGGCTCAAGTTGACATCAATAATAATGCGCAAGATCTGCAAGTCAATAATGTTTTAGTGCCACTGCCCCCAACTCCGAGGGCAAACATTAATTTTGATTATCTGCTAGACGCAGACCAGCAACGCCAGCAATACGAAGCGCGTTGCCAACAACACCCTTTGTATAACACTCCCCTTTTCCCGGAACCCTGGAACTTATTTACTGAGTAAGTTCGCTCTTCTCTATCTTATCGAACAGTGTTTATGATAAAACTTGTTTCTGCAGCATTAGCTATAGTCTTAGTACGCAACTTATGGAAGATATTGACGCTGAAATCCATCGTAGCATTGTCAACGTCCTTAAAGAAATGGTGGAAGATGAAATCCGTGCGGCCAGGCGACCCCATTAAAAAAAAAGCAACTCCCATTCAAGCATATTTTCAAAACCTGACTTTAATCTAACTTTAGACAACCGATAAATTATATGTCCGTGACTATATTATTGGCCCTTGTTTATGCCAAGAACTCAATAATAAATTAGTATAATAACACCAACTGATTTCACTTAATTAACTTTATAGGAGTATAGCAAAATACATTCACTTTAATTATACAATCAGCGCAAAAGTATGCAACACTTTTATGTCATGAGAAAAATTCCGTGTTTTTGTTTTTATTATGTATGTATATATTAGTATTAGTATTGCTCTGAAGAGTTCATTAAGTTCAATTTATACAGTGGGGTCAATGCACTTATCAACTAACTATAACTAGAATTACACACTATAGACCTATGGAATATGTCGTCGATTAGGAATACATTCGTATTTTAAGTTGTTCTTTACATTTCTAGTATATAGTATTAAGCGAAATCTTCACGATTCCAAAGATGCAATTTAAAAGTACACAATGCATTGATTGTCAATTTGTGAGTGTGCGTGTGTGTGTTTTTGTTTATGTGATGTCAACAGTGGTTTTTTTGTCGCTTTATATGTTAACGAACGTGTTTAAAACTAAAACTAAGTTTACAGCTAAAAATACAAACTAAATATAGCGCGTTATTTTTGTGTGGCATAACTCTTCATTTCGGTGTCTGTGTGTGCGTGTGTGTTGGTGTGTGTATTCTTGGATATAAAAAAAAGTACAATAAATATGTGGCTGAACTAAGGAATATTGTACACACAGTACATGATGTTTATAGAGTCATGCGGCATGTGCTCTTGCAACCAGCTCACAGTAAATTGGAGCAACTGATTTCGGATGCGGCACAATTTGTAGAACGTGGCAGAAATTGTATATGCTGCCAAGTGGCGTTGAAACTACATCAAAACGAAAGAGACAAAAGCAGTTAGTGAAATGGTTGCTAGCGCTTAGCATTATTTTGATAAAACTTACAGATATCTTTCAGCCAATTGTTGCTCGACGTGCGGCTTAATACGTGCATAGTCCTTGTCCGCAATCGTTGTGCTGCAATGCTGTTGCATATAGGTGAGCGTGAATAGCTCATTCTCATTGTAGGAACGCAGGCCAGGCAAACGCAAACGCCGGGTCAAACCCAACGCCTCATATGTGGCCACCTGATCGATGCCAGCACCCTCAATGGCGCTGCCCGCATCGATGGCTGTCACAAAGCTGCTCAACGCACGTGCCGCAGTCCGAGCTGCACTCAGCGTAACATGGAAACTCTTGAGCGCATCTGGTGACAGATTGCGCAGCTCATGCGCCAGACGCGGCGGTTGTCCGGCCGACAGGCAGTTAATATCCGGCTGGGCGTACTGTATATCTGGCACAGCGTCGCTTAGATCCGTACTCTGGGCATTGAATTGCAGCAGAAACGTGGCAAAATTGTTGATCATCGCCTCCAAGATGTCAGTGCCGATGCGTGCAAAATTCACTGCACTGCAAAACGTATTAAATGAATCTTAGTTATGGAGTTTGAACAAAAAAAAAAAAAAATAGACAGATAAACATACACTGGATAGCGATAATCGTAATAGTTGTTGTTGACAAGCACTCGAGAGATTAGCAACATGTTCAGCTTGTTCGAATAGGCAATAGGTTGCGTATGTTCCTTTGTGTACATCTCCGAAACAATGCTATCAAAACGAAACGAAAACGAATGAGAATTTGAATTCTGTTACTCATGCAAATGCTTAACTTTAACTTACACATCCAACATTGATAATGGTTTAAGCTTAGCCTCCATGCGCGATCGACGGAATTTCCAAATCGACTCCAAATGTTCTACAAAGTTCAGATTGCTCAACAGCAGATCATTGTAGTAATTGCTTATGTAATCGGCCTGATCGAGCACTTCGCTCGGTATGCCAAATTGTAGACGAATCGCCGCTAGTTTCTTGTGCAGAAACTTTTTGGCTGTCGGCTCGAGCCAGTGCGCCTGCGCCAATGAATCCTGCAGTTGGTTACGCAAACTGTAGAACATTAACTGCAAGAATTTTTCGTTGCCAACCGTTTTGTTAACGTTGGGCTCATTGCTAATGCGACTGCGATGCATTGTCTCAAACTGTTGCTTGGGCGGCTGTTGCTGCAGTGCATCCACCGCAAATGGCAACCACTCGCGCACCACCCTACTGCAAAAGAGCCAACGCGGATAGCTGGCCGTGCGCCCATAAATCGAATGATCAAAATGCTCGGACAGAGTACGATACTCCTTGGACAGATGCGGCAGCATTTGTCGTGCCAACGACCATATTATAAAGTTGTTTATCGGTCTGCAAAACAAGACTTATTAGTATATGTATATATATATATATATTTTAAAGTATTACTCACTTTTTGTCCGATGTGGCGATCAGCGTAGATAGTTCATGAAAAACTTCAACATCGCGCACCAGCACTTCCGTGTCATCTGTAAACTTTGTTTTGGTAAAGATAGCCTGAAGTGACTCCTGAATAGGTAGCTGTAGTATATAAAAAGTACAATAACATTTATATATCAAAATCTTATATAAAAGTTTATCATAACAAGAAATTTTTAACAGATTTTTAAAGTTAATTTGGCAAATTCAAATGTCCAGAAAAGTTTTCAATTACGTATCGTTAATCATTTTATACATTTCAGTTTGACTCATGTTATATATGTATATGGATATACAGATATATATCCGAAACATATACTACTTAGAATTTGTTATAAACTTCTTTTGCTTTAGGTTTACAGAACTTTCTTGACATTTGGTTTATGTGCTATCCACAAATAAGTACAATTTGTGCTATATTGAAAACTCAATAGAGTTATTGGGCAATCACATTGAGTAGTTAGTTCGGTGTCGTTATTGTTGCCTTACCGATGGCGCAATGCTCTTTAGCTCGGCAAGACGAAGTAATTTGTTTTGCTGATGTTCTCCGCCTGCCTTGGCGGCTTCAATGTGATTGACAATGCGGCGTTCATAGTGAAAAATGTCATCCGCAAAGAGATCCGCTTCACGTGCAACGAGACCTACAATACAAAAGAAGTACATAATGAACACCAAAGTCAAAAAGAATGTTATTCTCTGTGAGACATTAACATACCCATGTTGATGGCAAAATCGCGCAACAGCAGCTTATAGCCACGCACCACTTCCTCGTCTGCATCGTTGCCATAGAAGTATTTGTCTGGTAGTCCCAGCTGGCCCTCGTCCAGTGTGATTATATAATCGTAGGGTATATTATAGCTATTTTCCACGCTCACGCGATAATAGGGAAAGATGCCAAACTTGGCATGCAGATGCTTTAAGGCGCTTTTATAGTCCCAGTTCTGTAAACGATTCGTGGCCGGAAATCCCTGCCAGCCACCTGAGAATAAGATAGAATAGTTAAGATATGGGAATTAGTACTATGCGGTAATTCCGGTATCCGGTATGGTATGAAATTCCACAAAAGCACTGGCCTATGTCTGTTTGCCAAAAAAATTAAAGCAAATACAAAAGCATGTGGATATAAACTTAATAAATATTTTATGTATATATCGATATTTATAACAATTAAAGGCGCTAAAATGTTTGGCTGCAATCTCGTGGAAATTCCATGTCATAAACATAAACATAACATGTATAAAACCGAACACAGTATGCTCTACTTTACAATATGGAGGAATCTAATAATCATTTCAGATATTTCAACTAGAAACAAACTCTTTTCCAAATTGCAATGTCAGGTTGTAGGCAATCGAACTTTGTCATAAGTGAAGGTTTGTTAAAGTTCAAGGAACAAACTTGATTTATGTTGGTACTCCCAACCAAGCCCTTTGGTAATCCCTTCGAGTTGAGCATCAATCTGAATCTTGTGGAATTTTTGTGGTTTTTGGGACATGGCCAAGTGTCGTCGGTCAGCTGATGATCGTGGCGGCATTTTGAGCCATCGATTGTGTCAGCAATGGTTGTTTGCTGTAGTAATTAGCGCCTGGCAAGCGACACACACACACTAAAAAATCAATAAATGAAAAACAACTAAACAACAGCTAAAAATATTAAATCTAACTTCCCAGCCGGATTTTGTATGATGGTGTTATAGTTTGGGCATTTGATTGTTTTTGTGTTTTTAACAATTTATTGCAAATCAATGCGAGCAAATTAATTAACTTCAATTAAAGCCATTTCTCGCCACATCACAACTATAAAAACTGAACGCAGTCTTCAAACAGGGCATCAATCCAGTGCAGCATCTTCATCAGCGCTAAGCTTCATCCCTTTTTAGCATGAACAAATTTGTGGTAAGTTTTGATGATGGACGACTCTAGGCAAAATGCAAAAGCCATTTCTTATCGTTCGATCCTTTCTGCAGTACTTTGCCTGCCTGGCAGTGCTTGGCTGTGCCACAGCGCGTCCTGATCTCAGCCGTCAGCAGGCTTATCGCTATGACATTGGCCAGAACGAGAATGTTGTCAACACCGGTGTAGTGTCCACTCCCGTGATTAGCTCAAGCAGCTCATATCAGCCAACGGCATCGGGCAGCTCCTACTATAACAGTGGTCCTTCGGTCGGTCAAGTGACGCTAGTGGGCAATTCGGGTCTTGTGCCCGCCACACAGATCAGCTCTGTGAACGGTGTTCAGTATACGGGACGCACCACATACTCCAATGGCGTCGGCGGCGGCGGCGGTGCTGGCATCAACTACGGTAATGGCGGTGACAGCGGCAGTTACTCCTCCTCCAATGGCGCTTACAACACCGTTGGCAACGTTGGCCAGACTGTTGTGAACGATAACATCGGTCTGACTGGCATTCATCCGGGCCCAACCATCAACTACAAGGAGCAGGAGGCGTACATTAGCCATTTGGCCAATTTCCAGCCACCGGTGATTAGCAAGCATTTCTATTTGCACACCGCACCCGAGGATCACGATGACCAGCAGATTGTGCGCTATGTGAATGTGGGCAGGCCACAAAAGAACTATCGCGTAGTGTTCATCAATGCGCCCGCCTCGACCACCAGCAAGGCCAAGATCATTGCTAATGTGGCACCCGTTGAGGAGAAGACCGCCATCTATGTGCTGTCCAAGAAATCGAATGCTCTGGATGTTAGCGCCGAGGTGGTTACACAGCGTCCCGTCAACCACAAGCCAGAGGTATTCTTCATCAAGTATAAGACACCAGCAGAGGCGGCTCATGCCCAGCAGACCATTCAATGTGAGTTTCAAGCCGCAAAAATCGTCGAAAGATATCTTAACTCTGTCTTCATTCGCTTTTTTGTTTAGCCAACTATGATGCGTTGGGCGGCAGCTCTCAGCTTACTGATGAGGGTCTTGTGCCCGTCTCTTCGGTCATCAACAGCCTGGGCGACAATGGCGCTTCCGGTGTTCTGGCCGATGGTTCGGGTGGCATCAACATTATTGGCACTGGCGGTGCACCCGCCGTTTTGGAAAGCAATAATGCTGGCGGCTCCCAGCAATACGACGTCAATGGCAGCGGCAGCAGCAATACTCAAACAGCTGTTGATGCTGGCAATTCCATTAATGGGGGCAATAACTATATCCAGACCTCTTATCTGCCCGCCAAGCCAATCAGATCGGTCCACTACTAAGTACTTGAGCCGCCTGCACCACTTCGCCCAGAAAAACCACAGCCAGCCAGCCTTGCTTCTAATCAAATAATCGCTTTGGCGATTATTTTGCTAGAATTTGTTAAATGTAACGATCTTGCGATATTCTTTAAGTTTATATATATTAGTATTTTTGTGATCTATGCAAAAACACAATTTTAATTCCAATTTTTTTTTTTTTTTTTTAATAAAAGTTAAGGATTTCTTTAAGCATTCATAAACAATTTCAAAGACAAGAAGTACTTTTTTAAGGCTTAAAAAAATCGGGTGCTTTTTTCACTTAAAAAGATTAGAAAGGACATTCAGCTGAGTAAAAAAAAGAAGAAAGAAGCTGCCGATGCTCAAGAAAATAAATGAAGAATTGCTTTAGTTTAAGAAAAAACGATAATCAAATCAAATATAAAGTCAGCATTAAAAAAAAAAAACAGTCAAATTTTGGTTTGTGAAGCAAGTTTAATAATATGTGTTAATGTTAGAATTAGCCAAAAACCCCAACTTGGCATTAAAAAAAAAAAACAAATAATTTAATTTTGTGCCTTGCACAAGCTGGCGCCCAACTTAATTCCATCTTATAGCCCGTCGTTCCAAGCTGACGACAAATCAACTTAACTATTTGGCAAGCTCTTCATAATTGTTGAAACTGCAACAACAACAACAACAAAACTAAGTATAGATAAAACTCTGACGAAGCGACGACCACCAACCACAAAACGATGGCAAATAAATTAGCGTCTTAAATACAAAAAAAAAAAAACAAAATACAAAAAACAATAATCAAGAAACTCAAACTAAACGAAAAGAAACAAACTCAAATCAAATCGAATCAAATCGGAATCGGAATCGGAGGAGAGCAGCAATGCGCTGCAAGGTCGATTTGCCAATGCAACGCATTAAAATACCAGAAAAATATTCAAATCCAAAAAAGAAACAAGCTAGATATGTATGATATTTATGTGCCACGCCCCAAAACTGTATGACAGCAAACGCCCCAACAATAATAAAATGAAAAATTTATGGATTACAACGCTGCTATGCAGGTGCTACCTGGTACTATGTATTTTGGTATTTAATATTTGAAAACTTTTGGTATCTTCTGCATCGAAAAAACAAAATAACCAAAACCAAAACCAAAACAAAAGTATCTGCATATAAATGAAGTTGCGATCTTAGCATAAAGATAATCACACCTACTAAATAAACGATACGATCTGTTTTGGTCCAGCCGAGTCGAACCGAACCGAATCGAATCGAGTCGAGTCGAGTCGAATTTGAACATTTGTCCCTCGGTTTTTACTGTCAGCGCCCATAAAAAGTTACATAAATTTCTTGTTAAGGTTTTTTTTTTATGAAATTATGGATATGGAATGCCTAATTGATAATTATCGTTGTGTTTGCCTTTGAAAAAGCTAGCTATAGCTACTAATATAACACAACTATTGCGTTCGCTTTGAGAAGTGCTTATAAGACGTTCTATAGTTGACATTTGGCACTCTTATTTTATCAACAGTATCATCATCACCATTTATCATCAAAAGTAAAGCTCATTTATCGTTTCGACCATATGCAAATCATTGTGCTTCCACATTTGGCCAAATTATGTTTTATGGCGCTTTTTTGTCGTCGTGACCTTCAAATGATCCCACCAGGTGAATGTGTCGCATTTGTGCACTCGCTAAGCGACTGACTCATCGTCAGCTACATATAATATTATATAGTATAGTATAGTATATAAGAAATAAATGCATATATGGTTGCATATTAAATCCATCTATTTGCTTGTTGCTGGCTGAGTGGTTTAGGAGGCCACCATATTAAGCATTGTTCGGCTGAAGAATAAAAATCGATACAAAAACCAAAAAAACATAAAAAACAAAAGAAGATGATTGCTATTTGGAATTCCATTCCAACTAATGATAATGTGTCCAACACTTAAACATTTTGTATAGACTGATTGATATACATTTTAATTGCGAAACTTGGTATTCAGGAAGTTGTAAATTGAAATACATGGCAGCAAAATCTGAATAGTTCCAATTAAATCGGTTTATATATCACAATCTCATTTTTGTGTATAGGTTAAAGAGTTGTGTTTGTTTCTTCATGAAACTCAACGATCCACTTGATATTTAAATTACAATAGGATTGGATTCAGATGTAACAGTTTCTTAAACTGATCTCTTATCTTATCTCATCTTTATCTTAAGGAACTTCTTTATAACGAAACCTGCAATTTCTAGAACCCTGCAATTTATTTCAATCGAAAAGCTATTCTATATTTAATAAACTTTTCTTTTGCCCTTGAGATTCATTTTATGGAAATTCAACGGCACTAACAAATCCCAGCGGTACTGGTTGTGGGGATTGACAACGCATGAACTACCTACTCCACTGTTTTCTACACTTCCTACAAGGGTAGTTCAGTAAGCTATTCCTATATGGTTAGTTCAGTAAGAACGCGTAGTAAACAAACGTCGAACCACCCAAAAAAAACAAATCAAAGTAGCTCAACAGCTAAGGCACTTGCCGAATAAACGAAAGACCTCAATTTCAAAACCCGCCACGGTACGTCTCATAAATTTAGGCAAGTAGGAAAACTTCCTTCGAGAAAAACCCTACAAGAAATAACTCTAAACTTTAAACATTAAGCCTGAAGCCATTACAATATTGCGCTACTGAAACCTTTACTTAACTTCAATCTTTGATAAGTGATATATGATATATGTATATACATCGTACATACAAACAAACCCATTGAAAGCCTTTTTGATGAGGGTTAAGGGTTGCTTAAGTATAAAGTTGCGGTAGGTTATTAAACCACCCACGAACTACTGCCTGGTACTGCAGGGATATAGTATAGCAAAGATGCATATGAGGTGGTTTCATTTAACATCAACAAGTCATCTATTCGTTATGAATTTTGTTTTCTAAAAATAGAAAAAAATTAATATTTAAATGTATAAAATAAATATTTACTATGATGACAGTCTGATAGATATATATATATATATATATATATATATATACAAACACCATATAGATTAAGATGTATGAAATCATTTTATAAACTGTTGCAAATTTGCAAATTGGTCGATCAGTTTTGCTGATGGACAGCTTAGCATTACTTTGGGCCAAATTATCACAAAAAAAAAAAAGTGAAGAAGACAAGAAAAACCCAGGCAAACAAGTTTGACGATTGTTTAATGTGTTGAAGATCGGAGGCCTAAAGTTGAGGTGGCGTTTAATGAGATGCAAACGGCCCGTAGAGCCTACAAAACTGGCAAATTGTGCTGTATATCAAGCCGATCGATCTATGAATTTATTAATAATCCACTCAACGTCAGACAATTATCTATATCTATATATATATATATATATATATATGTACAAAAGTATATAGTTAATACAAAGCGAAATAGGCAATCGGCTTTTGTCTTTATTAAATGTAAACCATGGCTACAAGAATTAGCCACGCCCCAAAAACCCCTACTAACTAACTAACTAACTAACTGTTTGCTGTTCAAGCTGAGCTGACTCAACACGCATCTGTGAGATAGATAGACTTTTGTGTTTTGTGCATTCGATGGATTTGAATATATTTTTGGGGCAACAACTATCTGGCTTCGGGCCTATACTATGAATCTTGTATATTGAATGTTCAATTTTGTTATTGCGATCTGTGTTGTGTTGTTGTTGTTGTTGTGATGACAACCACGCTGGGCCAAAAGCAAATGCCGCTGGCGATTTACATATATTACAACAACAAGAAGAAGTAGCAGCTAACGTTAGCAGCGCAGCCAGCATAATGTTGGGCGGCAGCGCATATAAGTCAAGTGGAGCGACAAGAAATGCAACCATTGCCCTCAAGCGATTCAAACCAAGTGAACGAACGAACGCGACGCGACAAAAAAGCAACTTAAGCTACACAAGGATTAAACACAAAAACACAAACCCAAAAACACATACAACTTAAAAAAAAAAACAATCAAAAATAATAATCAAAAATGCGCTGCATATCAACTCAACTAGTGCTGGCTGCGAGCTGTATCGCCGCCATGTTTATCCTGGCCGAGGCACGTCCTCAATATGGCTATGAGCAGCCACAGCCCGGCGATTCACTTGTCGGCGGCGGCGGCGGTGGCAGCAACACCATTGGCTTGCCAAGTGCCGGACAACTAGCGGGACATCGCGGCGGTGATAAATATTTGCCGCCTGCCAGCACCACGCCAGCACCGCTTATCAACAAGAAGTTCTATTTGGTATCGGCGCCCGAGGATCGCAGCAACGATGGCAAAGTTAAGCATTTGGTTCTCGGCCGTCCGCAGAAGAACTACCGGGTGGTGTTCATTAAGGCGCCAGCTGGTGACAATGCCAATGTTAAGTATTCGGCTGAGTTTGCGCCGCAAGAGGAGAAGACCGTCATCTATGTGCTGAGCAAGAAGGACAACGATGTGGATGCCAACGATATTGCAACACCGGCACCAACGCAGCCCAGCAAACCCGAGGTCTTCTTCATCAAGTACAAGACCGACGATGAGGCCAACCAGGCACAGAAGGAGATTCAGGGACAATACGACAAATTGGGCGGCACCAACGAATACCAGGAGGAAAACAATGCACCAATCACCTCGGTTGTCGGCAGCCTCGATGGCCTCAATCCCGATGGCAGCTACAACTATCGCCAGATCAATCGTCCCAACAACCAGACCCCAGCCTCCCAGTATCTGCCCAGTAACCTGAAGTTTTAAGAGGATCGCTTTTAACTACCGACTCTTATTTTTTTAAACTGACTTTCTTGTTATGTGTTGTTTAGTTTTAAATTCACAACTTTTTTTTTTTGTATGGAATATTATTTTTTTTTTGTTTTTGTTTTATGTTGTTAATGAAAAAAAAGAAGAGGACAAATAAATGAACTGTATATATAAAAAGTACGCAACGATGTTTTTTCTCAAAATTTTATTCGTTTGTAAAGGTCGTCGTCGCGAAGTTTCCGCACTATAAAATGCCATTTAAAAAATTAATAAAAATGCCATAAATAAATTAAAATGTTGCTCAAAAAAAAAACAAGCCAAGCAGCTAATAAAATGAGTAGAAAAAAAAAATACGGTCCAATGCAAATTAATAAAAAAAAAAAATCAAACGTCCAAATGTTCAACACTCTGCAAAGCACTCCGGCGCCTGAAATAGCTCAAAATTAGCTTAAATGAAGTGAGAAATCAAAATAAGCTAATAAAATTTAATTATAATTGAATTAAACAGCGCATCTCTTTCTATCTTGATCGATCGTTAAACCGACGCCGCATCACAAAATACAACAAGTCAATTGAATGTCAAATCAGCTGCGAAGTGAACTAAAAAAGATAAGTTAATGAAAAAAACGAAAAAAACAAATCGCATTTTCTAATAAAAAATAATAAAGCTAGAGTGCAATAGCGATTTGATATAAATTATATGAAGAACAAACAGACTTTAATATATGTATATATATTTTTTTTTTAATTGGAGCAGTTGAATTCAAGCTTTAGATAAACAATATTTTATTTAAAATCAAAGAAAGTTCATTTATTTGTTTTCGATTTCACAAAAAAATTATTTAATTAAGTGTTGCCATTTTTATTAAATTAACTAAGACATATTTCTGAAATAAAAACTCTAAAAAGGCATATTAGAATCGTTAAAAATCTAACAATTTGGTATTAGAATAGTATTTTAAATAGTTGTAGATCTATAAAAGTCAAGCAAAACTTAAAAGAGTTTTAATAAAGAAATGCATTTGCCTTTGAAAATATATATACAAAAATATATACTAAAGCGGTAAGTGTTCCTTAAATCCTAATTCCATATATCCTCAAAAGTTTATTGAAATTCCCAAATTTACTATGTATTATCCACTCAAAAATAAGAAAAGAAAAACGACAAAAAAATCGATCCACGCAAAACCAAAAAAAAAAATAAATAAAATAAAACCTTCAAATGACAAGCGTCGAGACCAATGCGACATCTGTATCAGTTTGCATGGCTCTTTCCGCCCGCCCGCCAACGATCGTGGCAATTTTTCTTAATAAAAATGATCATAAATCAAATTAGTTGTACCATTTTGCCAAATGCGACATGAAAGTGTGGGAATTACGCGTCAATTTATGTAAATCGATGCGCATCGAGGCCTGAATCGAAAACGATGTCAAATTCTCGACAAAAAAAAAAAACGAGAGAGAGAGACAAACGTACCGCCATTGATATTTTAATTGTGTCGACTTGTTGACAACGCACAGCCAAGCCAAAACGAATTAATCTACTAATCAGCAACGAGGCTGCGCAACGCACAAACAAAATATATATATATATAAAAAACTACGACTATGTTTTAAATAAATTAATTATTAAGTTTTACATTTTTTTTCTTTTTGTTTCTTACTTTGGCAAAGGCTGTGAATTCAGCAGTTTGCTAGCCCAAATTAGATCTAATCATTATTAAAAAAAAAAAGATATTCAAAAAAAAAAGATATGCGAGGGCGTTGAATGATGTTGGCCGCTAGATAATCAATGGCTATTTTTATTTTTGGTCAACAAGGTATAATAAATGAGACGTTGCCTTAAATAAACTGCTAAGGAATGTCTGCTTTGATGACTTTTAATTAATCTAACTGACATTTATTTAAGGATTTTACGCAATTAAAGCTGGATTAAAGTTTATTTCCATTAATAACGAATTAAAACTAAGATCTTGGCAAGAAAAAAAAACTCAACATTTAAAATCTAGTTTGTATCTTTTTAAACGGCGCTTTTGCTTGCACCAAATGGCCACATTAAATGCTCAAGTTTGCTGCCTAAGTCTTTTGATTTCCACCCACTAATTGGACAATGGAAAAAATAACGACAACTATGCTAAAATTCTGCTAGGTCAGCTGCCACACTCGCGATTTTAGCATACCACAACAAGCAGAATGTTGCAGCATGTTCATGTTGCCTTTGTTCGGTTTGGTATTAATATTTTCTATTCTCGGGCAGGCACAAGTGCCACCACGATTCTATCTTCCACTAACGGCACCGACACCAATCATCACTAAACAGTTCTTTGGCAAATCAGCTAACGAGGATTCAGAGGAGCAGCTGCAAACACGCACTAAGCCTTTAATAATTGGACGATTAGCACGCAACTATCGTGTGATCTTCGTGCTTGCACCCAGTGCACAAAGTGAGGCAGGTGTCAGGTATACGGCTGAGTTGGTGCCGAGACCGAGACTTTCTTTATACGCTTCAGGACGAGCGACTGTTTAGCGAAATATTGAAATATGCTGCTCTGTCTGGATGCAACGATGCCGCAACAGCCATCAAACAGCTAACCCAGCCGACGATTACGATAATCAAAAGTAGTAGAGTAGTAGTAAAGATCTGCAGTTAATAGCTAGATACTTAGTTTTGTGGCTTTTGGGTGGTGTCAATTTAACGATCGAACCACGTGTATACCACTAAATATCTAATTAACATTGCTGAGTAGCAGCATTTGCATAAAACTGATAAGCGTCAAAAATTTAGACAATACCGATTTAAAAATAAAAAAAAAAAAAAACCTCAAAAATTCGTATGCAAACGTATAAACAACACCAACAATCATCATAAAACATAGACGAACGCTCAATTAAAAAAAAAGTTTGTGAATATTTTTTATTTTTTTCTCACTTTATGCAAACATTTTTATATTTTTGCTAAAACCATTAGAAATTTTTACAAAATGGTAGCTCAAGCTGTGCATATATGTTGGCCACAAGTTTTTTGAGTAACCATCGAATAAGTTAAATACTTAAATAAGAGAGCAAAAAAAAACACAGGGTATCTGTTTCACTAGCTTTTGAAGACAGTTGATTCTTTATTTATTTATTGTGCATATTTTCCTCTTTTGCTAAGTGCTTTGACCCTGTGCCAAACGAGGCAAATTGGCGTTAAAAGCCAAAGTGCAGAGCATATAGAAAATATGAATGCAGTGAAAAGAAAACTTTTCTTCCTATTTTTCTAAGAATTCAACTTTACATTTTTTCAGGGTTCTGCATTTTAAAATAATAAACGAGATAATGAAAAAGACAAATCCATTCATTGCATAAGTTTTTGTTCTATGTCATTTGCTTTGACCCTTGACAGTCACACACACACACACACACACACACACACACACTCGCACTGCTTAATTGATATACATACGTACGTACATTTGGATATTGTTAAAAATAGAAGATGAAACAGCAACCTGACTAAATAAGTAAGTATAGTATTTGGTGGGCCTGATTTCAATCGGCTTTTTTTCAAGGTGGCTTTAAGCCGCGCATAAATCATATCATTTTAGCCATATAAAATGTTGGTATTAAGTAAACGCAAGCCGCCGCAACGCCGCCGCCGCCGACAAAGCTCGCCCCAAAGCGCATTTAAATTATGCCAATTATAATAAAATTTTTGTATATATATTTATTTTTTTCTTCAATAATAAATAAATAAATACAAAGTAAATAAAAAATAAGACAATTTGGAATTTTGGCTTTTAGCCCCGCTATCCAAAAATATACAAAAGTGACACAACATAATCGAGTCATCTTTTTGTTTAGATGCTTGCCGACACACACACACACACACAGCGTTTGGGCGCTTATCAAATGGAAATGGAAATGCTTTAATGTTTGGTAAGACCAACCAATCGTCTGGGCCAAAGTCGCGACAAGTGTGACCAGTATACAGTATACCCACATAAATACATATGTCATCATTGAATCTTATCCAACTAGCTGTGACCATGTAACTTACACATATCTAATATAGATCCATGCCTAATGCCAATCAAACTAGTTGTATAGCATTCAACAAAATTTATAGCATTTCAATGAAAGGTTACAATAATATTTGATTAGTTAAATATGCTGCAATATTTTTTTTTTTTTTTTTTTTGATGTTAACAAAACGATAAAAGTTTCAAATTTATAGAATTTATGCATTTTACAAATTATAACAGCAACAACAAAAAATATAGGGAAAATGATTGTATAATACAAACAAGTTTTACCAAAACAGTTGAGAAATTAAAAATCAATTTAAAGACAACACAAAAAACGATACCAAAGTAAGGTCTTGTTAACAACTGACTGATGCTTTATTTTGTAATTTTCAAACGAATTTTTAGTATATGCATTAAAGAATCTTAAGCTATACGAATAAATTTTTGATAAACATAATAAACTAGCTATACCGGTGCGCTTTGCTGCCCCACAAACACACATCCGACTGACATTGTCCGTTCTCAACGTTCATGGGACCGATGACAACTAATGCATCTTCAGCGTAATTAATTTCCGGTGTATAATGGAATGCAATGCTTTCGTATGGTACGAAAACATTTTGACGATTTCGTGCAATTCGTCCAAGATCAACTATATTTCGATCTTGATGGGCTTCTGGTGTTTCGGCTGCACGTGTTTCAATCATCCTTATGCGCCTACTTTCAATCCGAGCCACATTTTGTTCACTGGTTTCATTGGCGCGTTTACGTTGAGCGCGGCGTCGTTCGATGTTTAAACGATCATTTCGCTGCTCATTAGTTTGACTTAAACGTGCCTGCTCTGTTTGCAATTGATTTCTTTCATTTCGTTGTAATCGTTGCTGTTCACTTTCATTTGCACGTGCAACTGCCCCTCCAACTGATGCGCGAGTGTTTCGACCCGGCCTGCCGCTTTGGAGGCATATTTCAGTTTTGAAATTGAGAAAAATCAAAATTGAAAAATATTTTTCATAATTGTTATTCATTTTGTTTTTCACATTAAGCAATTGTGTATTTCACATGTTGCAGCACGCTTAATGTCATTGTTTTGTTGTTTTACTCACAATGTGTTGCAGTTTTATTTTTAATCGATATTTAATACAAAAATACACATACATATTGAAATATATGATCGGTTGTGCACAGCACAGCGCAGCACCGACAACAATCCACACGCGGCACGACAAAAATCAAATTCACAGCAAAAGATTGTATTTCACCATAATTAAAAATGAGTACCGTTACTGGACAGCGTCTCTGTATCAACGGTTGTTGTATGGAATGAAAAGACACAAACTTTATAAACAACCACAACGTCTAGTAAACGAATACCGTTTTGGATAAGAATCGAATATTCTTATTTGAATACCGTTTTTGATAAGAATCGAATATTCAAAAAAGACTATATACATTTATATACACAGTCGGTGCACGCTACACAGCTCCGTTGATGTAGAGAGAAACGAAGATCGAATCTTATATATAAAAATCAATTTCTGTTTATTTGTGTATGTTTTATAGACTCGAAAACTAAACAACCGATTGACTCCAAATTTTACAGAAACATCACAGACACCGAGACAAACATATCCTAAAAATTTGGAGTCAATCGGTTGTTTAGTTTTTGAGTCTATAAAACATACACAAATAAACAGAAATTGATTTTTATATATAAGATTGTAACCCAATCATGCTTCTTTTTTCCTGTGACTTACTAGTCTACCTCAATGGGATAGTCTAGAATCTGTATTCGAAAGTAAGCGGAAGTAGGCAGACAAGAACATCTATAAGAACAACCGCTTCTTAGGACATTAATCGATTGTCAAATGCACAAAAATTTAGCAAAGTAGAAATAAAAATATGACTTGTCAATTTTCCATCGTATTATTAACTAATTTGTTTATGTATTAAATCACTCAAAAGCAGAACTAGGTTTTTTTTTTGAGAATTAGTTAATTTCATAATTTTGTAGCCGAGCTTCGTCATTCTGACGCCAATTACAAAATATATATAACAGGCCTATGTGGCCTTCGTAGGTCTAAAATATATATCATTAAAAAAGCTAAGCCCACAGGCAAGTTTAAATTGTATTCTGTATCTTTGTTACTCGCGCTTTGAAGCTAACACATAATTAAATACTTATTAGTTAAGACACAACACGTCAAATCAAACAAAAAAATCCTATTGCGGAAGTAGAAGAAGAAACCAAAACAGAAAGAATTTTTTCGAGCTGACCATTTGAAAAAATTCATTAAAAAAAAAATAAAAAAAAATATTGGGTAATAATGTGAGAGCGAGAGTGTTTGAAAGATGATAAACATATATATTAAATATACATAATATTTTTAATTTATTTATTATTTATCACTGATAGCCAAATCAATTTTTGTTGACTTTAAGAAATTCGCGATTGAGTCGATCGATCAATGTGAAAAAGATCTCAACGATTTTGCATTTAGCTGCAACGGAAACTAAGTTGATTATTATAATCCTCGGATTTTGATGCGTTGTCAATAGATTGATGAGAAGAGTTGCAAACTGAACAGTTGAAGCCATGATTTATGACAAACGATAAGCAGAAGCAACAACAAGCCATCAAACAACAGGTCGCACATCAAAAGGAAGCTAAAGAAGTAGAAGTAGAGAAGCGAAAGAGTTATGAAGCCGAGTGTGAATGAGATAGATGCCTTCAAGGCATCATCAAATCAACTGTCAGAGTTGTTGGCATAGCCAAATAATTGAGCAATTAATTAGCCACAATATTATAAAAGAATATTAACAACAGCAATAATATTTCTTCGTTGTTTTACTGTTTGGGAATTGTATCTGCTCTGGGGCCTTAAAATATTCGACTATAAAAGCCCAAACGGCAGCTAGGAGTAGCAACAGTTATCCACCAACTCAAATCCAACCAACTTGAGCTATGCGTCTCTTTGTGGTAAGGACAATAACAACCAGGATTACCAAATAAAATATCTTAATCATTTTGTTTTTTTTTTTCAAACATTTCTTTAGACTTTTTGCTCGCTGCTTGTGCTGGCGCAAGCTAAGCCACAAGGCTACAACTATGGCAGCGGCGTCTCCGGAATATTGACAACAACAACCGGCGGCAATGGAGGCTATGTAAGTGCACCCAGCAATGCCCACAATGTGGCTAGCTATGGACCATTGGGTGCGTTCCAAAGCGCCAGTGTTGGTTCACTGCTGAGCAATTCTGGCTCAAGTCCTGGCTTTGGCTTTGGCAGTGGCTCATCATCATCATCCAACTTTGGTGGCGCTGCTCCAGCTTATACACAAAGCGGTGGCGGACGCACTTCTTCCGGCTTTGGTAGCTCCCCTTCGTCTGGTAGTACCAGCCAGACATTTGCTGGCTTTGGACCAACGCCCAACATAGGCTTTGGTAATCTGGCTGGCTATCAGGCGCCCAGCTATCAGCAGCAGGAGGAGGTGGAGCAGCATGCTGCCTTTGAGGCGCCACTTGTGCACAAACAGTTCATTACAGTCGCCGCACCCGAGGAGCACGATAATCTCGAACGTGTCAAGCATTTGGTGATTGGTCGTCCACAGAAAAACTATCGTGTTGTCTTCATTAAGGCGCCATCGTCGAGCAGCGCCAATGTCAAATTGTCCGCCGAGTATGCGCCCAAGGAGGAGAGGACTGTCATCTATGTGCTCAGCAAGAAGGATTCGTCATTGGAGGTCAACGATATTGCCACACCAGCACCCACAATTCCCAGCAAGCCTGAGGTCTTCTTTATCAAATACAAAACCGACGCAGAGGCTTCCCATGCCCAGCAACAGATTCAAGGTAAGCTACAAAATGATTATAAGCAAAGATGTTTCAATTACAGAATGCATTTATCCATCTATAGCCGAATATGATCGCATCGAGGGCAGCTCGGAGCACACAGATGGTGGCGTTGCACTAGCACAGTCTGTCGTTGGCATTCTTGATGGTGGCGGCAGCAGCAGTGGCAGCAGTTTAAGCCACGATCACATTGACAGTGGCAGCCAAAATGCCATTACCACTGGCAGCAGTGGAAGCAGCGAAAGCATTGGAAGCAATGGCAGCAACTTGGTGCATGGTGGCAGCCATGGTTTCAGCAGCAGCTCCACAGGCAGCGGCAACGCTGGCATTGATGAGACCATAGTTCACAAAACCACTCAAAGCTCTACATACTTGCCACCAAGCCACTAATTAGATCTCCGAAATTTTCCAACAGCAGCTAACAGTTTTTTTTTTATTATTATTTATATACAAAAGTTGCTATAGTCTAAATAATATTTTAATTCTTTTTTTTTTGCTCATAAATAAAAACGCTCTGCGTTGAAGAAGATATTTTCCAAGAGGCAGAGTTAAGCCACGAATTGAAGCCGTTTGATTTTAACAATAAAAGTTTAAACAAACAGAAAAGTCAACAAATATGCATAACAAAAAAAAACCCAAATAAAAATCGACAATTATTTCGAAAAGAGTTTTCAAAAACTCGAGTTTCTGCATCAATCGATTATTCAAATTGGCAGCAAGTTAGGAGTTTTATTTTTTAAGAAAGTTTTTGTTAAAAAAACCGGCAAAACAAACTGAACCGATAAAAACTCAGCAAGGGTCTCAACATCACATAAGAAAGTTTAACTTTTGCATCGATTCTACCAGTTTCTTGCCTCGAACAAATATCCTCAAAATGAACCTAAGAAAAATCTCCCATTAAAGTTCAAATCCTTATTTGCAGTTTATCCAAGTTTTTTTTCGAAAATAATTGTCGAATTCAAGTTCAGTTTCCGTTGCCCGACAAATGTTGTACAGTTTAATAAAGGCTTACTCCAAAACTGCTGTGTATTTCCTTTAAATATAAAAGAAGGATAATATTATCACTACTATATCATAAACATATCAAATACCTTGTTTTCAAGTCGATTGAAAGCAAAGAACAGAAACGAAAGGAAATACAAACGCTTACTCCAATCCATGATACAAACTAAGGCTACAAAGTTTCAGGTCAAAAGTTCTCAAATTGAATAACGTTCTTTACATATTTGCATAATGGCAAGAAACATTGCAGTGCTGTACGAACTGCCTGCCTATATAGACATTGAATTTGTTGTTTGCCGCTATTGCCCTGCGAAGGTTATTAAACCATAATTCGTTATCGTTGGCAATGCAACTTACCCACAGATTTGATGGCCTGCTTGAGCAACAGATCCGATTGACTCTTGTCCAAGCCATCGATGTCGCGACAATTACGATACAGACTGCCTATGGTGGACTCAACCGAGTAGGCACCCTCGGCAGCATTTGGCAGCATGGATATAAAGCGATTCAGTTCGTTGAGCTCTGCAAAAGTGTAATATAAATTATCAGTTATAAACACAAAAGTAATGATCATATAGCAAAAAAGAAAAACGCTTACCCTGATACTCATTGTAAGTCTTGTAGTTCCATTCGCCGCGCTTGATTACATAGTAATCACCATCGGCATACTCGCGAGCAAAGTTGCCACATGCCCAATCATAGGTCTCGTGGCAGGCACTCTTCGTGGTATTGGCCCATAACAATAGCTGACGGCTGCTCTTGAGGCACTCCCGTTGCAGGCAAAGTGGCGCTCGCATATGGAATGGCACCTCGGGCCAAAATGCCAACAGCATACAGATGATGATCATGAGCAGGGCGCACAGGCAGGCGGTTGCCACATACAGAATGCGACGCTTTCGTGACAAACTCATCAGAGCATCAAACGATCGGCGTCCTGGAAGCAGCAAAGCTTCGTTGTTGTGGTTTTTTTTTAATGTTCCCAAAACAATAAGTGCAAAACGGCGCATGTAAATGAGATGTGTATGAAATGTGATAACGATTAAAATGAATGCTCTATTGAATGTTATGTTAAATAATATGACAAATGTGACATTTGACAATGTAATTAACATACATACAAGTCGGCTTAATATTAATGCAACAATCTCTTCAACCGTCCGCTCACCTCTCAGTCCATTTGCTGATGCATGCGTTGAGTTTGGTGTATTTGCTGTGGGCGTAACACCGCCAACCGCAGCACTGGCATCGTTTAGGGCCTCCTTGCGTGCCGCTTCCAGCTCTTTGGGCGTGAGTCCAGCATCATCGATATGTAGCTTCTGTTGATTGGTTGTCAATGGCGCCGTTTCGCTGCCCTCGATCTGCTGTTTACTGCCCAGGCCACCGATGCGCTCATCATCCTGGCCGGCATGCAGCTTATAGCTGCGATCGTCCACCTCATCGACGGCACAGATAGTCGGCTTGTATTTGCCCTGATTCAGGGCCATGTCCAGGTCTCGCAAAATATATATACTCGCTTTGATTTTAGTTTTTGCGCAAATTTGAGCGCATTTTAAGCTTAACTGCGAATAGAAAAACAAAAATGCATAAATCATTCAAATCTCAGACTCAACACTTGTCAATTGGCCACAACTAGTAGTATGGTCAATGCACTTTATGAATACGAATATTAAAAAGTACTACATACTATATGGCAATTGATAATCATTGTAGTTACTCAGTCAGGTTTATCAGCAGCAAAGAGCAAAGAGAGCTTAACGTAACGCTTGATTATTTCAAAGATTACCTTGAGACATATGATATATGTATATACACAAAAACACTCTCTGTATATGTATGTAGAACATCGCAGATAAGTTAAAAATCGCACTTAGATAGCGCCCACTTACATACATTCTTATAAAGCAACGTGCGTGCTTTCAAGATCCATGTCTACTATACTATAAGCACTTCAAGTACATATTCCTGTCCAACATTTGACTTCTTTTCAATTTTAAATTGACAACAATTGCTGCCAATTTGCGAACAACTCAGGCGACCGTCTTTGTTTCGCATTTTGCCATATATATTTCTCTTGAGAGATTTTCACTTGAAAGTCTCGCGTTTGTCTTTATATATAAAGCGGATTTGGGTTTTTGTTCTAGTGACAAATGTGCATAAATTTTAATTGACAAAAATTATCTTCAAAGTAATTACAAATGCAGCAATCATAATTGCCCATTGACATTAAAATGTTCTAGATTTCTCAATTGATCTAGATTATCAATCTGTATTAAACGTAAAAAATATGATTAAAAGGTTGCTTTTAAAGACGAATATCAACTCACGGGTTAATTTTTTATTTCATTCTTTACCCTAACCGAATAGATCATATTGTTACCAGCTCGTTTTTAGGGCGGCAACGTTGCGCTTCGTCTGCGCTTCCTAACACATTTGAATACTGAAATATTATAGCAAACTTGTCATATAATAAGCCACCCACGTCAGCAAGAGAAAAAAAATTATTGAAAAAGCAATGGAAAAGCTCTGAAACTGTGTTAAGACGATCCAGTACAGATATAGACTGAGGAATTCAACAAAAACTTGTAATTTTAACAAAATGATTAATCCATTATCAGATAAACAAATAATTTCTTGAGAAATGAGTTGAGTTTCTTAATGTTTTTTTTTAACTTTTTCTGTTTAGAATAGTTTAAAACAAATAGTAACTTATGCTTTATTTTGATGACGATAATGTACAAAACTTAAAAGAATTATCATATCAATGCAAATGCCGTTAAAGCTTCTGTCAACGCGATAAGTGTTGGTCAGTTTGAGACATGAGGCTTGCAGCGGATTATGCACTCGTCCCTGGCCAAAGCGAATGAAAGTAACAGCCAAGTTAGGCAAGGCAGCAAGCAACTTTAAAGCGTTTTGTGCTATCTTATCAGCCCAGCGATTATTGCTTAATTCACATCAAAACTTTTCACAACTCATTGGCACCGAGCAATCAAGAATGCCTCTATCTGGCCGTTTTAATGTAGCAATCTCAGATAACTTTCTGGCCAAACTGTAAACTAAATTGAATACATTTTGTGGCTGCCATCAACAGCAAGCTAGTTAAATGAAGTTCGACCAAGTTTTAAATCTTTTTGTTTCGTTTAATTAAATACATGTATGTGGGTGTGTGTGTGTGTGTGTGTGTGTGTGTGTGTGTGTATGTGTTTGTGTGTGTGTGTGTGTGTGTGTGTGTGTGTGTGTGTGTGTGTGTGTGTGTGTGTGTGTGTGTGTGTGTGTGTGTGTGTGTGTGTCTATCTCTAGCTACAACCAAGGGCCAATTGAAAAGACTTGGCCCAAAAGACGTCAGGCTGTTGAGTAATAGCCAGATAAGTTTTTAACTCAGTTAGAAGTCATATAAACAAATAAGTGTTCATAAAAACACACACAGACACACACACACATACGTGTTGATTATGAGATCATCTTTCATATACATATTTTAATTGGTGTCACAAGAAATTTGAGAAGATAATCATTAAAAGACAGAAGTGAGAAAAAAAAAGATGAGGCCGTGCGAGTGCCTAAGTCTACTTCATTATGTTTTCCAATGAAGTGTCTTGATAGATCTGATGTTGTTTGCCAAAGGAATGACTTAAAATGGTCTATATTGCTTTCTCATATTGATATCTTCAACCAAGTCCAGCGGAGCAACATGATCGGGAAACAAGCGCGCCTTAATCTTGGGCACCTGCACAAGATAACGTTCGCAAAACTTTGGATTACGTTTTATAAGAACTTCTTTGAGTATCTCATAATTAGAAAAGTGTTTTGCAATAATCAAACAGCGCTGTTCACCCTCGCCACAAAGATAAGAACGCAGTCCATATTTGATAGCAGCGTGATTAAAAAAAGCTCGATCTTCTCTGGAAAAGGATCGATCAAACTGTAAGTCGCGCATGTCATCTGAATTCGCATAGTTACAAATGATTCTGCGATAACGCCCTAATTTGGGCTGCGGTTGGGCTGATCCCAAGCCCATGCGATTCCTTTTGACCATGCAACTGAAATAAGCGATATACATATAATAATAGGCAGCCCTTATAAATGTTTTTAAAGGGGACCTACCCAACTGGTTCTTCGTGGCCCTGTTCAAAGCGACCCAAACCACCGCCTGTCCAGCCCATAGAAGTCATCATATTGTAGCCCTTGTTATTCTTATCCAACTTTGGTACAGTGGAGATGTCCGGCGTTTGCTTGGTGATGTCCTTCAAATTCTTCTTCTTGTCAACCTTAATCGGGGCAAGCGACGTATTCACCTTAATGGTATAACAGTGCGCTTGAAGCAATGGCATCGCCTGCTTATAGGCAAATAGTTGAGACTCCTTTACAGACTGCGACATTCCGATGGCTACTAGGTTATCATTCATATAGATTTCCACCGAATTGTCCTTACACTGCCGCTTATCGTATTTGATGCCGGCCGCGTGGCAGTAATAGCCAAGGCAATCGCGATTATCGCTAATATCAATAACAACATTGCCATAGCGAAGGCCTTCAAAGAGATCAATCTTTCCAAAACGCCTGCGCTTCTTTTTAATAACTCTCTTATTGTTATCAGGAGCACGAGATGGAGCACCGCTACGTTCTACGGCACGCTGCTCCGGTGCATCCGATGCAGAGTCAAATGTGCGCACTAAGCGCAATGCGCGATTTTCACGATACTCTTCGACGATGTCTTTCGACAATTCCGCAACTAAGAGCATGACATCTGGGGGATACTTACAGCCCGTAAATTCCACGTCAATGAATTGTTGTCCCAGGCATACGAGGCGCTCTTCGCCAAAACGATCCTTGTGGGCAACCATAAAGCGGCGTCGTAGCTCCCAAAGCTCCTCGCTCTCGTCTTCTTTTTTATACTTATCAACGTTCCACTCTGTGGAAAATTCACCACTATTTTCTGCTTCGTCATTCAGAATCTTACCGACGTTAGGGCTTGCCTTTGAGGTGCTGGCCGTCTCATCTGTAATAACTTGAGGTTTGGCTACGTTTGCCATTTTAATCGACTTATCTTTTTTTTTTTTTTAAAGTATTTATTTTTTGTTAATTGTAAAATTCCGGCACGCTTAGCTCGAGAACAGCAACGAAAGTGAATTGACAAAAAAAAAAAGGATACATATAATTTCTTGACATTTGTTTTTTGACAACAAAAATTTAAGATCCGGCAACCTTAGCTCATTAACGATAGCACCGTAAGTGAATTGTCAAAAAAAAGTATACATATAATTTCTTGGCTTTTTTTCCCCTCCAATTTTCGAGTTTACTGAATATTTAAATAATAATCAAATATATGTATATATATATATTTTTTTTTTTTTTTTTATATGTCAATGCTTAAGTTTAAGAGTTTTTATTATCTAAGATATATTAAGTCAAAACACTTAAGATGCTTTAATGATCTTGCCACGAAACTAACCGTTTATAATTTATGCTCAATGATTTGTCACTTTATGAATTTCCGCATTTTTTTTTTTAATCAAATTTGCAGTTGTTTTTTTTAGTTTTGCACTTTGCGGCTTAAGCTGAGCATGGCGCAAAATTATAGTAGAAAAATGCAAATGAAAGATGGTTTTTAATGGGTCGCCGCAATGACGGTGAACGACGCGTCGCGACGTTCATCAAAGCCAAATTGCCGAATCGGCACTTTTTGCGAAAATTGGCACATTCGCACATTTGCTTATACATATGTATGGTGAAATGAAGTGATATTAATTGATTGCATTATTATTATTAATGGCATACATTGAAGTTTTTTTTAATGGGCGCAAAGCGTGCAAAGTGTTCCAGTTAAATGCTCATTTCCCATAACGCGAATGGGTTCAATTCATTTTGACTTTGCTATTTTTACCCTGATCCAATTATATGGTATAATGAAAAGAAAAAGTACAAAAAAAGATTGAAAAGTCGTGGATTTATTTAAAATAGGTTTATTATTTTGCCAACTAATAAAGTTTTTTTCTACACCTACTTCAACTTTAGCGGCCCAGTTTTTTTCTTGTATACTTCAATGTAATCGTGTCAAAAACAAAATCAGCCCACACATTAACACATTCAGTTGATATCTACTTTCCCATACCATAAATGCGTCCATCCGTAGAACAACTTCATTCAATGCTGACCATATTAGATTAATTATGTCAAATTGCTGGCGGTCACAGAGGTCTGACCACAAAAAAATATATGTATGTATATATTAGACACGCTACCCACACAAACGAATTAGCAAACGAAAAACATTCAATAATGTTTCAACATTAAAAATTTGGAAAATTTATCTCATGGAAATCACATTTATTTAATTTTTTGACTGCCATCAGATTTGTGTAAAGGCCTGTTGTCACATACACCGTAAACCGAAACCGAAACCGAATTCAGTACATTTGCGACTGCGATAGAAACTGCAACCGAAACATCGGTATTTTTCAGTTGCTAGCAATAGTAATCGAATTCAGTACATTAGCAACTGAAACCAAAACAAGTACTTTTGACTTTATTCGGTTGCTGTTAACCGACGATCACCTGTTTTCTACAAACGCAGATAACTTAACGCTGGTCAATTCTTTGTGCCATCGATATTTTTGTTTCGGTTTCGGTTTCGGTTTACGGTGTATGTGACATCAGGCCTTAAGTTCGAAATTTAGTCAAGGTTAAGTACAGGATTTTTAATCTTAGTCTACCAACTTTCACAGTGTAGTCTTAATTTCATTTGATGCTCAGAGATTGTTGTTGCTATTGACATTTAATTTGTCAATAATGGAGCACCGAACATCGTCCCCCATTATCAAAATGTTATTTCAAGATACTGGCAACTAGTATTTGACGTTTGCGTTGGGCAGACCCTGCCTTGCCAGCTGATAACCTTGCTTGCTGCTGTCGGCCCGGCTTGCACAACGCCAACTAACTAAACAGCGATCTAAATTGCTGATGATGGTGTTGTTGTTGTTGGAATAAATGTGTCAAGCACTAGCAGCGCCAGCGACAGCGACTGCGGCAGATGCAGTGCATTTTACGCTCAGCTGTGCACAATGCAATGTCAGTTTTTAATGTGTTTGATTAGCTCTTATTGATTAGGGAATATGCAGCGAACAATAATTAAAAAAAAATAACGTGCTCAAATACAATGTTTATTTGCATGAACTTTGAATTTAAAAACTTATAAAATAAAATATGTCTGATGATCCTAAGTACAGTGACTATAGTTTTTCTAAAGATATGAAAACACTTAAGAACATGCACTCTGCTTATCTTTACAGACGAGAGTACACCGAAACAAAAATTAAGTTCTTATTTTATGAATTTTATTAAAGAGCTAACTCGATTCGTACTTGGTATATTTTCTAACAACGAATGGAGTATTTCATACTCAGTTAAAGATATCTCGATAGTATCGAGTCGATACTTTATTCAAGAATTAATAATCTCTAAATTATTATCACACAAAAAAATATTTTAGCTTATTTAAAGCCAAAAACGTATTTTCAAGTTTCGAATATTTTTAAGCGAATTGCAAAACAAGTCAAATAAAAACCTTTAAAATTAACTGGCATACAGTACAAAAAATGATTAACGGCATTGCATCAACGATGTTGCCTTTGGCTGTTAAGTGAAGCGTAAATCAGAAGTTCAAACGCCTAACGGGAAAAGGTGCGGTTAGTTGCCATATTAAAGTACGTATGTAAGTTGTATGTATGTTCATACGAAAGCAATAAGGTGTGTGCACACTGTAGACAAAGATCAATTAGTTTTGAAATTAAGTAAATAAAATACTCTTCCAAATTAAAAAAATATGCTGAAACACAAAACTATAATGCCAGAAATTATTAGTTTTCTGCACAAATAACTTGTACCAAATAGCGATCCGTTTATGTGATTAGCAAATGTTCTAACATAACTATAAGGCTATCCTTCAAAAGAGTATAAAAAAAAAAACGCGTGCAGAAGCAAGCGGATACTAAGCAAAGCGATTCAATGATGCGGGCAAAAGGTAACTATTAAAACGGTGGGGTTGAAAAATGTGCTGGGGTGTGGGGAGATTCGTGGTGTGCGTGAGCGCCACAATGCACAAATGCAAAACCAGTCTCACAAAATACAACAACAAGCAACACAAATAAAAAGTAACTAACGGCATTCAAAAGCCAAAAGTGGCGCGTGTAAAAACAACAGCAGCAGCGACAGCGACATCCAAGTGAAAGAAGCGGAAACGTCGTCACCGTCAGATATGAGAACAGATCTGTGTATGCACATGCACACACACACACACACACACAGTTACACGTGTGTTCAAGTGTGGTGACTATGATTAACAGTTATTGCACATCCCCAGATCGCAGGCGACAACGCAGCTGCTCTGAAACCTCGACACTGTTACGCATTAATTATGGGAATTTCTTATGATTCGGGTAATACGCGCACACAGCACAGCACAGCACATGTGGCGTGTATGCGTGTGGGTGTGAGGCGCATGTCAAAAGCAACCACCACAAAATAAAATCACAAAACATACTGCGCTGCAGCATCACAAGCAACAAAAACGACGCAAGCGATGCTGTTGCCGTTGTTGCTGTCTGCGCAACATTGACATTGGCTCTACTATGCTTCTACTCTTCGGCTTCTCTTCTTTTTCTTCAACGTCTTCTCATTGCTATTATTGCTGTTGTTTTTGTTTTTGTTGTTGCTGCTGCTGCTGGTCTTGGTTTGGTGACTTGACGAACCGGTTGTGCCGGCATTTCTCACAAAACAAAAAACACAGGCGCACAAACACACACACACTGATGAGCACAAATACAGGGACACTTTTGACTACGGCTTGAAAGTGCGCTCTTTACTTTGAACCGAATGTACTCGCTCCTTATGTAGATGTTGGTGTTTCTTGCATTCCACACACACACACACACACACACACACACACACAGAGGCACCTGAAGCCCAGCTTAAACTCTTTTTGGTTTTACCTTTGTGTATTTTGTTGTTGCTCCCACACTATTCAATTATTGTTACAAAAAGAAAATATGATATATAAGCAATCACTTAGCATCATTTAATTAACATTTCATTCACGAACGACGCACTTTAAATACACGCTTAAATTTTGCTTTTATTGTTGCGTCGTGAAATTTTCGCACACTTTGTTAGAGTGGCTTACACGCATTTAACATTGCCACAGCCACAAAGTGTCAGCTTCAACTTCCACTCAAAACAAAAACAACACTTCTTTTTCACTTGCGTTTGTTTTTGAATTAAAAAAAAGAAAAAGAAAACAGTTGCCGTTTTACGCGCACAACTAGCTGAACAATAATAACAACAACGTCCGTCAACTGCGCAGCACACGTCGCGCAACGTTGCTTTCTCAATGATTACTAAAGAGAAAAGTAGAACAAAATGAATACCGCAATTACCGTTCTATGTATCGTGTAACGTATTCGAAATTCGAATGCACTTCGAGGTCTGTTCGTCTGCCGATAAAGTAGATCAATGCGCTCTCTTACTTAATACTACAATAACATGTACAAGAATATTTAATGGTTTCAATTTCACGTAATGTCACAGTAATAAGCATAAAATATGCACAACTTCAATTTCGAATAAATTACGTGTAGTTGCAAGCGCGCTGCTAAGCCAGTACACCAACCAACGTGAGCTAAGACGTAAGCGCAGCAAGAGCAACGTTAACGCAAAGGGATCAATATTATCGAAATGCTTCGGTCGATAAGCAGCAAGTCGTGAGAGTCAATCAGTGCCGATGGCTTGCCGTTTTTTTTTTAAATTTCAATCTGAAATAAATGTTAGGTCCGAGTATATTGAAATTTATTTGCAGTTGATTTTTTACAATTCGACCGTCGTTTTATTTTTATAGTAAAAATTAAATTTATTACAAAAATTAGCAAAAAGAAAATTAAAATAATAAAAAAAACACGCATTAATATAAGTACAGTTAATAAATTAAACAATAGCGAGTTGTGTTTAAGTAAAGTGTATAAATAATGGGTAACAAGCTATTAAGATACACTACCCAATGTTTATTTCGAGAGTACACTCAAAGAAGTCGGTCTGCGCTTCTTACGGTGTAGTATAGAAATAAATGCATTTTAATTAATTGAACGCCTTAAATATTTTTGTTTTTTTCGATGACATTTTTTTTTTTTGTTTTGTTTTGTAATTTTTAGTATATACACAAAGAATTTTAAGATTACAAGAAGAACAATTTATTGTATCATTTAATAGTTTAACATTAACACATTTTGGCGTTGCATGTTCCTCAATAAGCAAACTTTGAGTTTGGCAAACAATTTACAAAATTTAAAACCGAAAACTTTCTCACATGAAAATTTTCAAAATTATGTGTTAATATGTGGGGGGAACTAGGAAAGTTAAAAACATATGAGTAGCACCTATTATTTGATATATATTTATTTATATATGCTACTACTGGCTGCTGGCGCCAGTGGGCGTGGCAGTATGACACCTCTCGAAGCTTCTCTGCGGGCAGCATTTTTTTTGTTTGTGTCTAAAATTAAAATTCATTTATTCATTGTATTTTTTTCTTTCTTTTTGTGGTCTCTTTTTTTTCGATATTAACTAAGAAAAAACACTTAAAACAGTCACTCAAAAACAACTCACACATACAAATACATTGACATACACGCACACAGTCACACTTACTTAACATATAGTAGTTTTATCTTTAGTACAGATTAATATAGCACTTGTAACTCGTTATAATTTGCAAGTTTCTTTAAAAAAAATTGTACATATATATTTATATATATATATATATATATATATACATATATATATTATTAAAATAACTAAAAACAAAAGAAAAAAATAATTAAAACCCTTTTCGCATTAGAAAGTTCTTAATTTCGTGACTAGGCAAGTTTTATGTGATATTTTTTTTTGCTTATAAAAAAAATTCATCGCAACATCGCACTTTACTTTTTGTTTTTGTATACTTTCAGATTTTGTTGCTGTTGTCGTTGGCGAGCGTTTTAAAAACGCAAGCGCGGCTTGAAACTTGGCTAAGCGCGTTCATTGTTTAGTTAATATTTGTTGTTTTAGAACCGTTGTTTGTTTTTTTTTTTCCTTGATTTTAGTACGTTGTTTAGTGCGATGTTAATTGTTCGTATGTGTATGTGTGTGTGTGTGGGTTTCGTTAATTCCCTTTTTGTTGCTGCTCTCCTTACAGATGCTCATCGCCATGGTAACCGTTCCGCAACGGTTGTCGCTCCTGCGAGTGATCCGCAGGCCGGTTACGTTTAAAGAAACCGCACTAAAAAGAGAACAAAAGAGTTGCATTCAATTTGGTTTGTGTATTGGCTGCACAATCGTTTCGAAACTTCAACGGGTTTCAAATTCGAAATTGAGCGCGAGCGACGTAGACAACTCACCTTATAGAGTAAAAGTACGAGCAGTAGAAAGATGAGAGCACCAGCACAGGCAGCCAACACAACGACCCACAGTGGCACCACATCAGGCACTTGCAGTGGCTCCGGCTGCGCCTTGTAGAAGATCTCATGCGTCTTCACAATCTGCTCCATGGGCTGGCCAATGAACGGCAGCAGCGTTACATTTGCCACAGCCAATGTGGACACATTCAGTGGCACAGTGGGTGCCAGTTTCTCCATGGTGCTAGCGACCATGCGAGCACGTATCGCCACAAAAGCGGCATCGGCATCCTCATAGCCCAAATTCTGAACATAGCAACGCAGACGGCGACATTTGACGCCCAAACATGGCGAGGTGCCATTGGCCAATCTCATTTCGATTGTGGTTGGCTTGTCGCGCTTAAAGCGCCGCTGCGTTGAACTCGAACTGGAGCTTGTCCACTGACGCTGACCAGGTATTTGAGATTGAGATTGAGTTTGTGCCTGCATTTTTTGCTGCTGATTATCCTCATCGTAGAAGTCTTCGTTTTCCCGGCCGTAATAGGGTTTGTTGCCGGAACTGTAAACGACTTGATGTTGCACATGGCCTGGTTGTCTATATTGCATTTGATTCTGGTGCAAATCGTTGTCCACATTGCCACGATTCACTGTACCCAAATCCAAAGTGCCAGCATGGAAGTTGCCACTGTTTCCGCCATACATGGACTTGTCGTTCAATCCACCACCACCACCTCCAGCCAAATAGAGCTGCTGCTGTTGTTGTTGAGGTCGCGTTTGGTAGCTGGAACTAGAGCTGGATCCTCCCACTTGGGGATTGGCCATCTGGATGTGTCCATGTGTGCTGTGTCCACGCAGCTCTGCCTGGCTGGGCACAACGCCGCCCACCATGAACTGCGAACGATTGCTCGATTGGTTGATGTTGGCCAGCTCCTGTTCGGCATCGGCTTGGTTGGCACGATCTAAATGCACATAGGAGGCATCACCTGTAGCATCCTGAGCATCCTCACGCTCTAGCAGCTCCTTCTGCTTGGGTGTTAGACTGCGTTGATTGTCGGTGCCAACGGTGACGCCAATTGTGCCGCCAGTTTGTGTTCCATGAGAGATCTCCAAATGACCACCACCGCCATCAGCTCCCGAAGCATCGTTCCCCGTCTCCAGTTGCACCGAGTTGCTAATGGCGCCCTGAGCATGCAGATAGGATTTGTTCTTCATCTTCTCATTCAATTTCAGTCGGAGCTCATTGACCTCGATCAGCTCGCAACGGATTTTGCCACCCGTTTCGGGCTGATTCAGCACATACATCAAAGGTTCACCGGCCTCGGTTTGGTAGGGATAATAGATGTCAACGATGGCGCCCTCAATGAACGAGCTGAGATTATTGCGCAGCTCATAGATGTGCACCACCTGGGGTCCGATCTCGTCCTCGGTGGTGGCATTACCTGGTGCCTTATAATCGGCCGCCTTGTACACCTGATAGTCGGGCAATGAAGTTCCCTTGATCGTTAGATCCGTTTCGACCCAGACACCAATGCTCTTGCTTCCAATATTGTCAAATTTGGAGTCCTTTCGCTCGGGATTTGTGGAATTCGCCTCCCAATAGAAATCATAGCTAGACGACTTTGTATGCTTCTCTGCCGGCACAAAACTGACAGCAAAGTGTGTCTGCAAAAGGATAAAACACATTAGATAGAGAAACAGAAAGAAGGATAAAGAGCTTAGCTTACCATATTGCCACCCTTAAGAGGATTGCCAATTTCACATTTGAGGGTGTAATTGTTGCTGCCATCGGGAGCTGAACAAGTGATGGGCATATCGATTTTCTCGCCAAGCTGTTGCAACTTGGTGAACTGCAAATCCTTTGGCGTTGTCATATAGAAAGCAGCCTCAAAAGCATCCTCGTTGTTGTTCTTGATGAGCACCTCAATGGTCAACGGCTCTCCCGACACAAACAAATACTTCTCGACGGCACTAAGAGTTCAAAATAAAATAAATATAATATTTAATGCAAATTGACTTTAAAAACCAACTCACATAACGGTCAACGCCAGATCCGGTTCACAAATATTGTCGGGTCCGCAGTTCTTTTGAATATTGATCGCATCGCGAAGAATGATCTCACGATTCTGATCGATAACTGGCTCGAGTGCTTCGCGACGTCGTCGTACCAAGGATTCAAGTGGACGACTGCTTCGCAGGTTGTAGCGTGCCTCAACTTCCAGTGGTGTCAACTTATCCTGCACACCATCCATAAGGTAGACCGTCTCATTTAAGCAATAAATCTGACCGTGGGTCAAGCGTATAGTCTGATTCCGTATATTCTTGCCCTCGTCGCGCAGGAAGAACATGCGGGGATTACGCGTCTTCTTTGCGTCCAGCAGCCAAGACACCTCAAAGTCCAGTTGATTGGGCAAAAAGCGACCGGTGTAGCTCCAGCAGGTGCTCAATGGCATGCAGGGCACTCTCTTGTGGTCCCGCTGCAGCTGACAGCTGCGATCCTCCAAACTAATCAGTTTCGTGTTGCTGGCAAAGACCGTCTCAGCGTTGACAGCGGCAACGGGGCGAGACTTGAAGATGTAAACCTGATCGGAGGCATAGGCACCAACGGCCAAATCGGGATATGTATTGCCGTCCATGTCAACCCCACCGGACAGTGCAAAGCCAAAGGTGCGCGGATACGGAGTTGACTCTACAAGCTGCTCAGCCTTAATGATCTGCGATGGTTTGGCTAGCGGACCCAGCGCGGAGCCATGATAGATATAGACAATGCCACGACCCTCGGGTCCATCGTAGGGTGCACCGACAGCAAAGTCACCATAGCCATCACCATTGACATCACCCAATGTGGTTAGCGATAGACCGAAACGACCCTTCGTATGGAAACCGTCACGTATATGCTCTCTCGTCCAACGTTCCGACTGTTGAACCACAATTAATACACACGCAACGTTAGTAAGGGTCAAAATGGAAGTACCTAGGACTTTAGGACTTACCGCTGTTGTGCCTCCCTGAAGCAATACGTAGACACGTCCCACATCGTACTTGCCCTCAACATTGCCCGGCTCCGTGTACATGGGTGCACCAATGATCAGATCATCGAGGCCATCACCATCCACATCGCTGGTTGCCAGAGCATAGCCAAAGTATTCACCGATCTGGCGACCCGTTATATTGAATATATTCGCCATATTCCAGCGATTGACAACAATCTTGCCGGTTAGATTTGCGCCACGTGGCATACCGATGGCAACATCCTCGCTACGATCGGCATCAAAGTCACCGGTGATCATTGAGTAACCCAAATAGGAATCATCATTGACCGATGTGCTCTCAGCCGTGGAGAACACTTGATTCTCCGGCTTGGTCACATCCTGCGATATCGCTTGACCTGTGAATATTGTTGGTAAAGTGGGTGAGTTTGGTCGATTTGCAGATCGATTCTGTTTTTAATTGATTTTTTTTTTTGTGAAATGTGAGTTTTTAATTTAGCTACGATTAAAAAAGAGCGGCATGCCGGATGACAAAAATTAACAATAACAACGAAAAATAAACAATAACAACAACAATAATAAAAATAAGAAGTAGCAAATAGAACAAATCAAATCAAACAACAAGACAAAAAATTATAGTTTCACTAGTTCTACAGTGGCTACATAATTACTTCAACTACAGTGTGAACTACCGCTAGATAGATATAGATTTAGAAAGATTAGTTTAGACTCGGTTCCAGGTGAAGAGGCATGCTTGAGGCGGATGCATTTTTGGTTGACATATCCTCAACCTATAGGAACTACGACTACTTGGTTAGTAAGAATACCCAAAACCCAAATCAAAGTTCATGAGCAGCTTTAAAAAGTACTTAACTTAAAGCTTAGTGTAATATGTACTATGTATGTATGTATGTTTGTATGCGAACGGTTAACGCAGATTCTTTATTAATTTACTGCGTTTACGAAAACTCAAATCAAGATTATTTACTTATTGTACATTTAAATACATATTTATCAACTTAACAATCAAATTTCAACCATTCAGGTTATACTTTCAAATAAATAGAAAGCATCAAATTTCAGAATGAAAAGTGCTTGTAAATTTGTCGTTAACTTTTCTCGAACTAACGGTAATTGTACATAATTAAGCGATCTGGCAGCACAAAGTAATTTGCATTTGTGCGTGTTAAGTTGGCTGCGCTTAAATAAACATTTCCCATTGTCATGCATAAATGCAGTATGTATGTACTACTTAATCTTGCTTTAACCGTGCTCATAAATAAGTTGAGATCATAAATGTGATTACCATACTTTTGTATGATTTTTGCTACCTATATACATAGTAGTAGCATATGTACTAAGTACCATGTTTTGTGGCATGGAGGCATTGCTTGGTGTTGACAACAACAACCAAATGCTGCAATTTTGTGCTCCTGGGGCGTGACGAGGCATTTCGGGTAACGCTTTCTGTGGAAACGTTTGTGCGGTTTTTACGTTGCCCTCGTTGCACTCGTTGTTAGCGAAGCGTTCGATGATATAGACAGACACAAAGAGTGTGCGAGAGAGAGAGAGAGAGAGAGAGAGTGTGTGATGTTTCAGGTTGTACGGGTGGGTGGGTGTGAGCGATCTTTTTGTTGTTGTAGCGATCGCTGTCAAATCGTGGACAACGGCGACTTTCTGACCCGACTTGACAGCTTCAGCGCACAGTTGATAAGTTTCGAGTTGTAGTAGTACTTATTATCACACACACCATTATGTAAGGTTGGGGATTTCGGGGGTGGAAAAGCAATATTAAGTTTGCGCCATTTGTTTTTTTTTTTTTTTTAATATTCAGGTAATTTGTACAGTTTGGTTTTATTGTTTCATTGATGTTTTTTTTTTTTTTTGGCACTTGGGTTAATGTTGATCAATGTTGTAGATAAGGTTGGCTGAGTTTTTTTTTTTTTTTGTTTTTTTTTGCAGTGTGAGAAGCTTATTTGCGTATTATTATTATTACCTCCAGTGCCGAAGGGCTGATAATAAGGCGGCTTAAATGGAAACTCGGCATCGGGCGGTATTGAGTAGGTTTGTCCTTTTTTTTTTTTTTTTTTGTTTTTTATGTATTCGGATTATAATAGCAGAAGTTTTTGGTATCAAGTTTAAAGGTTTGATGTGTATTTTATGTTCGGTTTCGGTATCGGTTTTGGTTGTGGTTGGGTTGAACAACAGACGCAGGTCATGGCGTTCGGTACAGAATGCATAGATGGTAATTTATTTTTTTCAGTTTGTTTTTTTTGGTACAAAATTGCATGCATTTTGCGCCGAGGCAGAATATGTGAATAGGAGCAAAAAGAAAAAGAGAAAGAGAGAGAGAGAGAGTATATAAAAAGAGAATACGTAATACATATTAATCAAAATGAGACAAAAAAAGAGTTCGACTAGGAAATAATGACGACGCGTTATACGGTACAGGTAAAGGTAACAGGTACAGTTATCGTTATCGTTATCGTTAAAGTTATATAATTATAGTTAACGTTACGATTACAATCACGATTACAATTACAATTACAATTAAAATAATATTTATATGTATATATATATAGAAATACGGTACAATAAATGCAGCTAAAAAAATTCGTTTCGGTTAATTTACGATACATTACAATAATTATCGATAATTCAACTGTCTACATGATAAACTTAACATTTGGTTAGTTATCTGCAGCACTTTGCTGTCGAGTTGTACATGGTATAGAGTTAGCTCTGAATGGGTTTTGGTTTTGGTTTTGGTTTTACTAGTAGCAGCGACAACACTAACAACAATAAGTCCAATTCTGTAATAATTTTGGATAGTAACAACAAGAACAACTCGACAACACTTAAATTATAGTAACTCATTGCTTAAATAACTAAACTTAAGCTAAGTAGAAAACTATCGATAGTTTTAATTGTGATATTAAGTAATGTTTATCGATAGTTATACCGTTTCAATACTTTGTTTATAAATATATCTACGCTTGGACCTTGAGATCAAGAATTCAAGATGTTAGGGTCGATAAAACTTTTAAGGCTTAGAGTTTGGTTCACACTCCAGTCCCAAAATAAATACTCTAATACTATTGCTCAGACGTTAATTTGTATCTGTGGATTATTATTTGGTTTTTCTTGTTGAGGTTAGGGACGATCTAAGTTCTAAAGATGCTCAAAATTAAACACAACTGAAACTAAAATAAATTAACATAAAAAAAAGTTCAAGAGTTTTCGTATGCAAAAATATCATTTTTAATTGGGATGGACCGTAAAGTGTGGATGGGTGGCGGGGGGACGGGTACAAAAAAAAGGGCCAAAGAACTAATGCAAAATCAAGGCAACATTTTGCAACTATATCAAAGTAGGAAAAATATGAAATCATTAAAAAAAAATTAGGTTCTATTTATCAAACCATAAACTACATTGTGTGTCTGTGTTTGTTTGTGTGTGTGTGTGTGTATATGGGAGATATAGGGTTCGGCTCACATTGGCTAGGAATTAAATACTTAAAGGTCTAACTTAAGCTAAATACAATGGATAAGAGTAGCTGTTGTATTTAAAGGTAGTACGAATACAACAATTTCAAAATACATACAGTATACAAATAGAGCTTGTCTTTACAAATATATAATTTTTTTTATTTGTTTATTTCTTTTATTTTTGTATTTCCTCATAATAAATGCAAACGGTAAATGGTTAAAAAACGTGCTCTTACCTTGCCAATACCAGCTGCCAGGTGCACCAATGAATAAACGCGATCCATTCTGCAAATGCGAAATAAGCGAATAAACTTCAGTTTTTGTTTATGCAAATATTATGCCACGATCACAACAAGGTGCCAACTAAACGTGCTCTCGCCAAATTCCCCCATACGCAAAGCACCAAGCCCCAAAAACTCAAAAAAAATCCAAGCCCCTATGCAAGCCCACAAACAAAAAAAGTAAGCCTATTCCTGGCAAGCAAATAATAACTTAATGCACCCAAAATAAAAAATTTAAATAATGCGACGGAAAAATTAATTCACTTGACAAAGTTGACGGAAAAATACTCTATGGTTATATTATGGAATTTTTTCAAAAATTTTTTTCAGCTTTTTCTTAAACTTTGCATCAAAAAATCTATACAAAATTTAAAATAATAATAAGATAAATCAAATTTAACCCAAAATTTTATGCCCTAACATATGTGACATATAATCAAATTGAAAACAACCTAGAAACGTGTTTAATATATTTTAGAAATATTAAATTTAAACTAAAAAGTTACTAAGAAATCTATCTTGTAGAATGGCAATTTGTAAGCTTTTATTAAGCTGTTAAAAGTATCTTCAACGATCTGCTAGCCTTTTTCGTAACATGAAAATAGCTAATATGCCCTATTCAATGATACTTACACTGTTGACAGCCGCACTGAAGCCAGCCTGACACGAGCCCTGTCGATGATATCCCCAGTTGTCTGCGAAAAAAGTGAAGAAAAGATACATTTGAAAGAGTTACAGTTTGAGTAAATGCTTATTATGCCAATATGTATTGTAATTTTATTATATAATGTTGCTGCTGGAGACGGTAGAGGGTAGAGAGAGAGAGAGAGAGAGGGAGGGCGGCAATAAATTGCAAATAATTACCAAAGCAATGCAATAAATTGCGCCAGTGATTTGTCAGGCAAAAACATTCAAACAGGCAACGCAACGCAACGACAACAACATAAAAGGATTAGAGCGCAGCTCGCGCCTTCAGGGCAGCAGCAAAAAACAAACTGAGAATTGTGAAGCTAAGGCAAACTGCCAGACGATGGACATTGAAATGAAAATAGTACTACAATAAACAACAACAGCGGCAGATCGCCAAACAAAAGCCTTTAGACGACAGTCCCAAGCCAAAGGCCAACAGCAACAACAACAGCAACAACAAAAGCAAAACTAAAATCCAATCTGGTGACCACAAGCTCCACATCCTTTAGTTGGCCGTCGTTTTTGTGTGTTGTGTGCTATTGTCCGAACCAACTGTCTGTCCGCAAAATGTTTGCTACCAAATAAAAAAATCACGCAATGCTCGCGGCAACAACAGCAACAGCAACTTGTTTTTTTGCAGCTGAGCACAAAATCAACAGCCAGATCGTGCGTTTGATCAAATTAAACGATAACAATTTGTCTCCGAAGTGTTTCAATTTGAACGTTCAGCGAGAACAACAGCAACAGCAGCATGTTGCTGGCGTGTTTGTTGCTATTGGCCGCAACGCAGCAACCTTCTCGCATAATTCAACTTTTAAGGCACACCGTTGACACACACACACACACACACACACATATATGCAGAGAGACAGAGAGACAGCAACATGGGCAATGGGCATTGTGCGTTGCTGTTGCTGTTGTTGTTGTTGTGCAGTTGTAGTAATTCCCATAATAAAATCGCCCCCGTCTTGAATTACAATTAGTTTGAGCTTGCTCGAGCAAGGGCAAAACGAAGTCGTATCGGAATATCGCACTCAAACTCAAAACTCAAACTTGGACTCCAGGCTACAGCAATAGCTACAGCAACAGCTACAGCTCCAGCTACTCGGACATGGGGTTTCGGACGGTTTGGGACACTTGGACTCAGCTCTCAGCTCACTTCTCAACGATTGTTGCTCTCTTGGGCCGCTTTTTGTTGGGCCGCGTCATTTGTTTGAATTTTTACCCCTTTTTCCCTGCTCATTTATTCAGTTGTTTTTTGTTGTTTGTTGTTGCTGTTGTTGTTGCTGTTGTTGTTCTTTATTCGTCTTAACTATTAGTTTGGTATTTTGTGCGTTAAGTTGGTATTTATTGCTTTCAGTAATGTCGGAATGTGCTGGCCCAACTGTCATGTGATGAGTAGCTGTTGCCGCTGCTGCTAATCATTTCACAACAACAACCAAACAACATTAATAACGCAACAGCAACCAGCAATGGGAATTCAGGCAGCGCCGGGCAATGCGTTTAGAATTATTAAATTGGCCTTGGTTCGATTAGTGGGCAACAGCAATTGAGCAATATCGTTTCGATATGCCCAGAAATCACTTTTCAATGTTTAAAACATTCAAACATTTCTAAAAACATTTTCAATATTGATGCTTTCATCTTAGCATTCTATTAAAGATCAATTTTAATAGGTTTCTAAAGAGCAAAAGTATTTCTCAAAATCCCCCAAATTTGTTTAATTTGATTTAATAATAATTATTATTATTATTCGAAAATACATTTTTAGACATTTTTAAATATTTCTTTACTTTCAGTTGAACCATTTAAAGCATCCTTTAACAACTTTTTTCCATTTTCGTTTTTCATCGAATTTTTAAGTAGAAACGGAAAGTTGGAAACAAATCAAAGATAGATTTCCTTAAAAGCAAAAAAAGCTTTTATGAAATAAATCAAAAGTTGATTTTAATCAACGAGAAATGTAATTGAATTAATGATCAATAAATTCAAAAAAGCCTTCAAGTACTTAATAACACATTTGTAGTTTTTCTTATAGTACATATGTTATCATTAAACGGCCAAATCTTGATAAGTTGGATCTTAACAAATTGAATCTATTGGTAAGAAATACACATGTATTTTTGAATAGGTAAATACATACATATTTATGTATATGTATATATATTTTATATCGTCTATTCAATATGTATGTTTATATGTTCTGCATCTGTTGGCGATGCTAAAAATAAGCTCGTGGCCGTGCCACATGTGTCTACATGTCCAGCTATATGTGGGGGCAAATACATACATATGTATATGTATATATGTTTGTGTATACCTTAACATATATACATAGAAGCTATGACTAAGCAAACAAATTGGCAGGCAGCACTAAATTTACCGAAAAACAAAAAAAAAAATAATACCATCAAACGTATTGCAGTTTAGATTTCTTTTTTTTTTTCCTCGAGCATTGCATATAAAGTTTGTATTTTGTAGCCACTTTTTAGACTTCTAAAGACATCAAAAACTACATTAATAGACATGTTTTAGTTTAGGGAATACATATTTGTTTCAATTCATAGCCCATTGAGTGCCATAAATCTTTCGCCCTTTGCCGCGCATGCAGTCTAGTCGAGTTTGGTAGGAAAAAGAAAACAAAAACTCTAGGAATCTGTCGATAAGATATTACATTAAAAACTAAAAATATCTATTTTCGATACAAATTGTTCAATTAAATTGATTATGATATGAGTAAAAGTCATTATTATTTTTATGATTTTTCAAGAAGTATGAAACGAAATCTTTTTTTTAACGAATATATTTAGTTGAACTTAAAAGGATTGAAAGAGAAATACTTCAAATGCAGTTGTTTTTTCTCTCAAATTCCATTTGATTTTTAATCAAATTTAAATGTTTTTTTTAAGTTGGGAATCTCCTAAAGGATAAAACAGTGTAATGTTCGCCTCAATTGTTATCGGACACCTTTGCATTGTTCTTGCCTTGGCTTTATATCGATGTATGTATGTATGTATGTATGTATGTATGGTATGTATGAGCTGCGACCGTCTTTTTGTTGTCCTTCTTGTTGCTTGTGTAATTTTGCGTTTAAAGGGATTCCCTGCTTGTTTTTAGAGCACAGCTCAAATTACTTAAAAGTGCAAATCACATGCAGTGGCTTGTGATTTTGGATTTTGTCCAGTGGAGGGATGGGGGAGGGTATTGCTACTATAGTAGTAAGTAAAGTGGTCTAATTGTGTGGCGGCGACCCACTTACTTGTACGACACGGCGATATCTCATGGAACTGCTTAAAGTTGTGCGAGGTGAAACAGGTGCCGACCGGATCATAGCGCAGCGCCCTCGATGGCGTCATCGTATGGAAGACGTAGCGTGGTGCGCAGGCCTGCAAGAGACATAGATAGAAAGAGATAGAGAGAATGAGTTATAAGAAGAAGAAAAAAAGAGTATAAACAACATGAGAATTATTTAGCTGCAACAACAAACAACAACAAGTTGTGAAAATGCGAAACAATGGCAGCATCAAACAGATCATGAAATGCTGCACAACCAAAAATGGCCAAGGCGAATTACAAGACGAGACGAGACGGCCACGAAACGGAACGTTGCACAGAAAAAAATCAAATAGTTGACTTTTACTTTGAACTTTTTATCGAAATTTAACAAAATTTTAATGTAAATCAGTTTAAAAATTAAAAAATTTATGGAAATAATAAAATTTGATTATAAAATTATTATAATATTCTTTTTGAATGAACAAAAAATATTTCATTAATATTTATTATTATTATGCATTCATAACTGAATAAGGTTGATTTTAAGTTTTTTGCAAATAAATCAAAAATATAAAAATACTTTAAATGGAATGAAAACTTCATCATACATCGATGGCATCAAGAAATACATTATTCACATTTGAGTTTAAATAAAATAACGTTTAGAGTACTTTGATTTCGCTTCTCTTTGTGTACGATATTATGGTATGGTTTGGGTATGGTACGTTGCGACCCTGGAGCTGTGTCTCCATCTCCAATGGCTTGGCTGAGTCTGTCTATCTGTCTGTCTGTTTGTTTGTTTGTTTGTACTTATACACTATATAGATATATATATATATAGTTTTATAATGTATAAATGGCTGGCAGTTGGACATAAAACACGCACGCTGCCGGCGCTGCTCAACAGACGGCAATACTTGGGCCTATGGCTCATGCCAAATATGGCTGGCATGCAGTTGGCCCGGCTCGGTACGGCTCCGGCACCGGCCCCGGCCCCGGCTTCAGCTCGGGATCGGATCGGACTGGCATTGTTTGATGCTTGCTCTGTGGCACATATGCCTGCAATTACTTTTACAAATTTATACATATTGTGCCTTTTATGGCATTGCCAGTGGCAGGATCGCAAAAGCCAGCAGCTCTATTGACTCTGCACCAACTTCTTCTCCACTTCAGCTCTGCTCTACACAAACACACACCTTACTTCACCGCGCTCTCTCTTCCCTCCTAAACTTTCTGACATAAACTCCAAAATGACGGGCAATCGCCAAAAATGCATGCTGATCACATCATTGCAGCAGCAGCTCCAAGTCTCTCTCTCTCTGATGCTGCTCGGCAGACACGCCCAAACTCATTCAAATAGCCATTGAATCACATAATCTATGCGCTCATACTATTATGCAAGCGACGACTCTTAAAAATCACTGCACAAAAAGCCACCTCAACAAACCAGGGACACAAAACCAACTCCAACCAAATATATTCAACCGTTTTTCAGTCCTTTCTTTATGAGTTTTTAAAGAAACTATCGGAGGAGAATTGAATTATTGTCAAAAATGTTCTAAGAAAACTCACAAAATAAAATACTTTCTAGATGTTGGTGTACTTTTTCAAAATTCACCATTAAAATTCCTTGTAAATTTCAGCTAATATTCAATGGCTTTTTCATAGAAATGTTTTGCTTTGTTCCTCGTAAGAGCCCCAAAAGTAGCATTGTTTAGTTTGGAATTAATATTTATTGTTGGGTTTTGTTGCAACCCTGTCACACACAAAATCTGCATAGTCGCATTCATATCGGTATTTGGAGCGCCTCAGGTGCACTCAGAGCGACCATAAAAATCAAAATAAAGACAATCAGTTTGCCAAAAGGCATTTTGCCCAGTTCCAGGTAGACGTCCAGGTCCAGGTCCAACAGGCCATTAAACAATTCAATTGAATTCATAATGTGCAGCAGCAGGAGGAGCTCCATCGTTGCCCAGGCAAACGTTCAAGTGGAGCTTCGGCTCCCAAGTTGACCAGAGCCCGCCGCGTGCGATCAATAAGTTAATAGCATTTTCCTATTAAAAACTTTATTATCAGAGTCGCATTCGATGCTAAAGAAATCCATGACAGAGAGAGAGAGAGTTCGACTTGACTGTTGTTGCTAGTACTATAGTGTTTGTTGTTGTTGTGTTTCGCGGTAAGATAGTTAGATATGCAAATGGCCTGGAGTCGAAATGAGGACCGGCTAGCTGCTTTGGGCCCAATGTGGCAGAGACTTGACTTAGAACTAAGTGCAAGTATTTTCATTCTTTCTTTTTTTTTTTGTTCATTTCTAGTTTATTAAATTCTCTAATATAAATAAAGAGATTACAGTTAAAAAGGGTTTTTTTAAGGCAACAATAATGAATAAATACTTGATATATTATTATGATTATTATTATTTATAAACAAACAGTTCTAATCGGTTCCAAGCTAAATTCAACTCAATTTTTTTTAGAAAATAAATTGCAAGTCCCTAAAGTTATAGCCGTTGCCTTTACTGTATGGTATTTTCATATAAGGTATTATTATTAATATTTTTTATTTGTCTGTTGTTGTTTTTTTTTTTTGTTGTTGTTGTTTATTGCCCATGTTGGGCACAAAGTGCATACCAAAATGCCAGCGATAAATTTTTGAGACATTAAACTGCACTTTCGCAGACGCAAGCACAGAAACAGAGAAAGAGACAGGGGGAGAGGGATGATGAACGTTGTTGGCTGCCACACACACACACACACTAGCACACACACACAACAAGTAACCACAAAAGTCAAAAGTCAACACGTTTGACATGGTCGACATGCAGACGTTATCATTGCGAATGCAAAAATTTTCACAAGGATCGCAGATCTGAGACCCCAAACCATGGCCCTGTGTGTGTGTGCCGATGCCTGGTGCCTGGTGCCTGATGCCTGTTGCCTGGTCTTGGCCTGTTCTTGGCCTGGCCATATTTGAGTTCAATAGCGCTGGCAATTTCACAGATCGTGTCGATGATCATGTCGCAATCGCAACAACAAACAAAAATGAAACGAGACCGCACGACATGCGGCACATGCCTTAAGAAAAATAAGGCACCCAAAGGCACCCAAACCAAAGTGCCCCAGGGCAACAACGAACATTTGCCACAAAACTCCATTCGAATAAAGCTTACAGCATTCAACGTGCAACGTGGCACATACCGTACGACGGTACGACCACTCCCAAACAAACAAACAACACCATCATCATCCACAATCGCCAATTGTCGATCGGGTTCACAATGATGTCACCACCACCTTGCAACGTACTTATTTAACTCAGATGCCTCCCATTCATCAATTCACACACACACACACACACACACAAACGAAAAAAAAACTGTTAATTTTTCATGGTCATTCGTATCAAATGAATTTGGCATTTTAATAAAATGCGAGAGTTGCTCTATTAATCAAAGTTTCCTAAGAAATCCATTAAAAATCTTTATGCCTATCTGTTCTAATACTCTACTGTAAAGAGTTCTTCATTGAACTCAAAGCTTTTAATCTTTTTGTTATAACTCTTTTAATGTTTTCTTTTGTCTTATCAATTATCCCTTATATAATCTCTGATTGTTGCTGTTATTTAATGGAGATTTGAACTTAAGTCTTGATTTGGGAAATTTCTATTGTAAATTTGATTTAGAGAGAAAAAGTAATGTAAAGTCATATTTATGATATCATATTCGAGCACTCGCATCAACTTTTATTAGTTTTCAAACAATATACTAAAAATAAAGAATAATAAATAAATATTATTAATTTGATAAGTATTCAAATTGTTAGAGTTTTTTTATAGCCAAGAATTTTTCACAAATTTATAACTAAACAAGTAGAAACGTTGCAGTCGGACGCACCCCACTGCGGTATACTCGATACCAGTAGTAAAACAGATTAAAAGAGAGCTGATTGCAATGGTGTGTGGATACGGCAGGGGTGTATGCTGCTGCAGGGGTGTATGCTGCCTCAAAGATTGTCTGGTGCAGATGGGGATGCCAAAAAGCTATCTTCCTTCCAAATTTGGTGATTCTAGCTCAAAGTTAGAAGAATATGGTGCATGGTTGGCTGGAGGAGGTATGAGGGGGGGGGGGGGGCTTGGCATCAAAATTTTAGCTGAAGATCTATTTATGATGTCAATAGCTATTCTCAAACCGAATTTGGTGACTCTAGCTCAAAGTTAGTAGAATTTGGTAGAAGGGGGGCTGGGTGCTGGTATGGGGGGGCGTGGCGTCCAAAGTTTTGCTGCATATCTGTTTATGATGTTAATTGCTATCCTCATACCAAATTTGGTGGCTCTAGCTCGAAGTTAGTAGAATATGGTGGAAGGGGGGCTGGGGGCGGTATGGGTGGGGGGCGCCATCAACTTTTTTTGGGTTTCTTCATCACCTATCTTGGCCCCAAATTTGGCGGCTCTAGCTAAAAAAATGTGGAAAATATAGGCGTTTTTGATTTCAAAATGCAGGGGGCTCGGGATCAGGGGGGGCGTGGCTCCAAAACTTTCATGCAGTTTTTTGGGGATTGTTATTAGCTATCTTCCTACCAAATTTGGTGACTCTAGCCTTAACGCTTTGGAAAATACACGCATTCCCGTTTTTAGTGAAGCATTGGGGCGGTTTGGGGCAGCTTGGTCAGTATGGATTGGCGTGGCATCCAAAGTTTTAATGCATTTATTTTGGGGCTATAATCACCTATTTTGGCACAAAATTTGGTGGCTCTAACTCAAAAACTGTAAAAGATATAAACATTTCTGTTTTTCAACTGCGGGGGGGCTGGGGGCGGAATTGGTGGGTGGGGCTCCAAAACTTTGATGCAGTTTTTGGGGGGTCGTAACCAGTTATCTACCTACCAAATTTTGTGACTCTAGCTCAAACACTATGGAAGATACACGCACTACCGTTTTTAGCGAAGCGTTGGGGTGGTTGAGGGCGGATAGGGCAGTATAGATGGGCGTGGCATCCAAAGTTTTTATGAATTGGGTTCGAGATCGTTACCACCTATCTTGGTACCAAATTTGGAGGGTCTAGCTCAAAAACTGTAGTAGATATGGGCATTTTTAGTGTTAAACTGCGGGGGGGCTGGGGGCGGTATGGGTGGGCGTGGCTCCAAAATTTTTGATGCAGTTTTTTGAAGATTGTTAGTAGCTATTTTCTCCCCAAATTTGGTAGTTCTAGCTGTAAGGGCTTGCGAAATAGCTGGATCTATCGATTATGCGTTATCGAGTTTATCGATTTGCCAGCCCCCTAGTTATCGTAGAACTCCAATCTTGACACTTTAATTTACTATGCCATAGATAAAGACATTTGTAAAGTTTCAAGTCTCTAGCTTGAAGGGTGTGGAAAAAAGTTGCGAACATACAGACGGACGGACAGACACCATGACGGACATTGCACAAACCCAATATACTCTTTACCTTCGGTATCGAGTATAAAAATGCAATCAAAGTAATAAAGTAAACTTTAACTTTAGCCTCAAAGTTTTTCTACACAGCAATAAATTCTTAAATTGTTGCACAATGACTTGTCGTTGTTGTTGCTGTTAGAGCCTTTTGGTGATGATGTAGTTCAAGTCCCGTTGCGCACTTGGTGCAAAACATAGTAAATCGATGGCCTGTTAATGGGCATTTGAAGGCCAGGTCAACAAGGCTGGGTGCGCGCGCGTTGCGGAAGTGACCTGAACATGGACATGGACAACGACATGGACATGGACATGGATGATGGCCAACGAAAAAAAAAACAACGTTAACTGCAACAACACAAACACAAAATGGCAAGCAGTAACTGTAACAATGGGCTATGTGGCGGAGCCATCAATGTTAACGTTTGTTAGCCATTCCATGCCAAATCAAATGGCCCAAATCAAAGTTAATTGAGAACTAAAGTGAAAATCAAATGTTGCTGCGGTCGCCACATTCCCTCTCTCACCCACCCACCCTCTCTCTCTCTCTCTCTTTCTTGTTGGCCAGCTTGTGGGTGGTTGGATTATATGTACCTTAAGCTTTGGCTTGGCCAACGACGCCAACGCAATTAACCAAAGTTGTGACTTCGGCGCACCTTAAACAAAGCACACTCAATAATAGTTGGTAACAGCCAGTATGTGTGTGTGTGTGTGTGTGTGTGTGTGCGGTTTACTTGACGCAATCCAAGCAACGGCCACAAACCACAAAGATGGCAACAACAATAAGAAAAAACAAAGAGAAAAAAACACGCATTGAACTCAAAAATCAAAACGCATTCAGAATTTTTGTTATTGTTTTTTCTTACCAGACCAAACAACAAATCAAATGAAAAATATTAAAACTATTTTTTTCTTTGTTTAAAGAATGCTTAACTAACAGATGCCCTGTTTAGGTTGGTTGTTTTCAAAAAAAAAACCTTCTACAAAAAAAATAACATAAAAAAAAACATATAAATTAAGGAAAATACAATTGTTAAGCTTTTAAGCAAATTTGTATTTTGTTTCAAAACTATTTCACAAACAAATAACGATTTATCATTTAATTTGTATTTTAAAAATGAAACGAATAATATTAAAATGTTTTAAATTATTGTATAAATCATCGGATTTTAAGCATTTTGTAGTACTTAAACATTTTATAATAAATAAAATAAATTTCTTAGCTAAATTTATCGAAACAGTTTTTGTAAAAAACAAAACTCGTTAATCTCTTCAATTTCAGTTAACCAATATCCAAAATATATACCCATTTTTATGTTTAACAATAGACAAAATACATACAAAATTATATTACAATCCATACACAAACACACTCACACACACACACACACACGTGTAAGTATAACGGCATTGCACACCCACCGCAGTTGACATCAAAAAAATTAGAAGAAAAAAAAAACGTAACGGCATTGTAATAAAAAAAAAAAACGACATTTTGGATTTGTTTTTTTCTTACTTTTTTTCAAGTTTCAGTTTCAGTTTGAGTTTGGGCTTGTGTTTGAGACGCCCACACCTGTTTTGGATGGAACGCATCCCTGGTCTGGTCTGGTCTGGTCTGGTTGGTTTGTCTTTCTGTCCCAGCTGTGTTGACTGCGCTTGCACTTTCAATGTGCCCCTGGGATGATGTGCTGTTAATCAGAAATTTAACGAGCTGGCAGTCGTATCGCGTTCGGCGATGATGCCATCAATGCCCATTAAAATCAAACAATCAGACAACAAGAGAAAAAGGGGGGGGGGGGGGAGAAACAGGTGTTATGGTCAGTCAGTGGGTCAACACTGGGCGGTCGCTCGTCACAGAAAATAAGAGTATCTCTTTCGCTTATACTTTCTCAGTTTTTTTTTTGTGTTTTGATGTGTCTCATTAATCTTTGGTTTTACAGCATTGTAGGGCCATAAATAATGCAATAACTGCATGTGGGTTGTGACTACAAAAAATATTCACTTTCCTAATGGAGGTCACTTAAGAACTAGAACTAGAAGAACTTGAAAGTGCAATTTGGTTTTTTAAAGTAAAAGTTTTTTTTTTCTATAATGATATGATAGTCTAACAGCTTTATAAACTCAGTATTCAATAGTAAAATATATATGTATTTAATTTATTTTTTTTGTACTTACCACAACCAAATCGCTGTCGCGTCCGGTGGCCACAGTGGCACCAAGCCACTGATATGACTTGCGATCTATAACTTGGCCCATTGTATTCCGATTGTTACCTTAGAACGAATGAAAGGAACAAATTAGCAAACAGTTTAAACTTTATTACATTAGAAAAATAATAAAAAAAAAACGTGTGCTTTAAATTTATAAGCGTTTCACGTCTAACCGAAAAGAGAGACACAATAAAATTACCAAAAAACAAAGACAAAGACGACGCGTCGACGACGACGGAAATGAAAAATTTGCTGAAATTAATACAGATGTAGTTTTAAGTGGAAACAAAGTCGAGAAAGAAAAGAAGCAGACCAAAAGCAAACTAATTAAGTTGCTCTAAACAGGGCACTTGGCAAATAAGGGCATAATGGCCACTTCCGTTAATGATACCGCAATGATTTATAACGGTACACAAATTTTTGAGAAATGTGTTTGCTAAAGACAAAAACAAAGCGAGAATATTACTTAATGTGTTAGGTGCTGTACTTTGTTTATAAGATGTTGATCAAAAAATTAACAGAAACTTAAAGATCTACTTAAATTAAATGACAAATTGTGTTTTCATAGATTTTTTTATAATTTTTAAAAACAAAAAACAAACATGATTGATAACCAATCTTTGTGTGTTCAAAGTATATATATAAATTTTGAGTTTTGAAATTGAAAAGCGAAAAAAATCAACAAAAAAATGATAACAAATATTTGCTAGACATTTAATTATTTTGCATGATGCATTAAATTTCTTAGAAAATTCATCAGAATTGATTAAAGAATTCTTTGAATTATGAGTTGTTTTTCCCATTGTTTTTTTTTGGGTTTGTGCTTATTTTAATTAAAATGTATTTTGGGCTTGCTTGGTGATAAGTCATAATTGAAGCTGAATATTTTTTGCTAAAATACGGGTGTAGATTAATATGTATGTATTTTTACAATGAAGATGTGATTAATCATTTTGGGCAATGAATGAGTATAAATTTCGTGTGAAAAAAATCGTTGACTAATTTTTTATGAGTGAACCAACCTGCGAGCTGTATGAAGCACCTGTTGACTCCTTATATATATAGTTTTTTTTTTTTGGGTAATTAGCAAGCACATATTTTTATATACGATAAAAGTCAGAGTTGAGAGACGAGCATTTAAATATTTGTTGTTTTCCTTTGGCTTGGCGCTAAGCTAACCCATAACAATTATCAGCTCAATTTATGCATCTCAACACCAGTTGCCCCTCGTGCCCCTCTTGCCCCTCTGTTCACAATTCTCGAATCCTTTCTTGACGAGCCGAGCACGCGTCGGCGATTTGATTTTTTTGAGGTGTTGCCAACAGTTGGAAGCAGCAGCAGCAGCAGCAGCCGTCGCAAAATCAAATTGCATATTTATGGCTCGTATCTCAGAGATGGCCAGCAAATTGTCGACAAGTAACAACAGCAACAACAACAACAACAAACATAATGTACAGTCAAACCTCAGCGTAGACGAACATCTCAAATCATATACTTTATGCCTAACATTAAATTTCTGTAAATTTATCTCATTAGCATTACAGTCAAGCTTAACTAATACAAATTAGTCTTGACTTACTTTAAGTATTTTATTTTTCTCATTAATTTTTTTTATATTTAATAACACTTTATTTTTTTCGTTAATTATTTTATATATTTTTTTATATTTAAGAACCCTTTCGAGTATTTTTATAAGTCCTCTTTTCGAACATTTTTATTTTATGACTTTCAAATATTTTTAATTATAAAGGGAATGTTTTATATATACCTATTTTGGAATTTCTGGGATTTTTATCTCCTTTCATTAAACTAATTATTATTTTTCTTAGTTACTTTCTTAGGCTCTTGCTTCACATAGATTCCTCTTACATTTATTTGAAGTTTTAATTCCCTAACAAATATGACCTCAAAAAAGAAACTCAATTGATTGTCTTGCAGTTTATTGTGTAGATGTTTCGCTGTAGAAGGCACGCCAATGTATGGATTCAACACTATAGACGATGCCACACCACACCACTCGACAGCACCACACCACTCTACTTGAGTAGGCTCCACTGCATTAATATTGCCATCATCGGCATTAACATTAGCATCAACATTCACATTCACATCGTCGTCGTCGTCGTCGTCGTCGTCGTCGTTGTCGTCGACAGGGCGAATAATTTTTATTTGCGCATCCGTCGACGAGTCGAGACGAGGCGAGGCGAGACGAGGCAAAGGATGATGATGATGATGATGGGCATGCAGATGTGGTGGTGGGTGGTTGGGGAGGACCTTGAAAATGGGCGTCGGTTTATATAGTATTTTAGAGGCCGCCTGTTTATCATTTCCGTTTGCGCTTAAGGAAGTCACAAAACAAACAAAAACAACAACTGTCTAAAAATAATAATAAACGTCAGCCGTGCGTAATTTTATGCAGTTTCTTGCTGCTGTTTTGCATTTTTCACAATTCTCTGTCTCTGTTGCATACTTAAAAACGCTACGCATGCGCGTAAGCCATAAATAACTAATTGCATTTGGCGCTGTTGTCACTGGCGCCCCAAAGACTGGGCAACTGGGCGAGCGAGCGAGCGAGAGCGAGAGATGAAGCGTAAGAGATTGCTTGGTTAATGGCGCCAAGCCCATTATTTGCACAAACCCCAAAACAGTTACTCAATTGTATTGACTTACCTTTGGAATCAAATGTTACCAACTGGCAATCATCATCGTTCATTGTACACTTAAATACGGCGCCAGCTTCCACAACATGCTCCTGGTACGTCGATGTATCGAATTTGGGCGCACCCACAACCAAACTGCGAATAAAACAAAGAAATACTAGAATGAAAAAACTTTGATTTCTATAAGTTATAAAGAGAATCATTTAATCATTTATTATTTAAAAATTGGTTTTTGATTTTTAGAAACATCAAACTTTATTTGAACCTAAGGAAACGAACCTTATAATTCCTGCACAATTTTCTTAAAAATAAAAACATAAAAAAAAAACCTAAGAATTTTGTCATACTTTTCGAATACAAATACATTTTTCAAATGAACCACAACCTTTTCTTTATGGTTAGTTCGTAACTTTCTTGAATGTTGCAAATATTCTGTAATGTTGCAATAAAAGATCAAAGCAGCTGACCTAAAGCAACACTTAAATGCTTCATTCCTAATCCATTAAGAGACTTTATACACTTTGTATTCAGTTTGATTGAGAACAATATCGTCGTTTATAGGAAAAAATACAGAGGGAGAGAGCGAGAGGAATCGAGTATGAAAGCCCGCCGATTTGATGTTGCAAGCATCTGTGCGGATTTTTACTTTAGTCAAACGTCAAATTGTTGCATGTGGGCAGCAAGGGGTGGGGTTGCACCAGTAGCAGTAGCAATAGTAGTGACAGGGATGGTGGCAGTAGCAAATAACAGGGCCGTTTTTAATCAACTTTCAAGTGTTTGATTTGCCGTTTGCGGCCGCCAGTTGTTCTTGCTGTTGTTGTTGTTGTTCATTGCTTATATTTATTTTCCGTTTTATTATTATACTCAATTTTAAATGAAGGCCCATTTACTGGCACCCCAGCCACAGCACAAAAGCCAGACGCACAGCAGCCAAGAGCCAAAGGCCCTTCAATGGATTTTTGCCGCGCTTCCGCAATGAATGCTAATGACAGCTGTCAATGTGCGTGCCATGATGTACTACTACTATATGCTACTACTACTATATACATACATACATACTACTATTACTACCCAAATGCAGTAAAATGAAGAATATATATGTATGAAGAACTCCTTTGCGTTGAGGGTGCAAACAATGGCAAATGCTGCATTGGCCAACCACCTTTAGCACCATTTAGTCAAAGACAAAGGCAACAAAAACAACAACAACAACAACAACAACAAAAAAACCAGTCTTTGAAATTCACTTAAGTTGATTCAACAACTCAATTGGGTACTTAGGGTATATATTGCATTTTTTGCAATTTTTATGCGAAATACCATTTTTAAAATTGTTTAACTCTAAACCGGTTCATGAATGTTTGTTAATTTTGATCTAACTAACATTCAAATATATGAGCAATGCAATTGGTATTGGTATTTAGTATGATGTTTTTTAATGTGCTGACATCATATCATTCTCGCTGTATATACTATAATTAAAGATTAACTGTAGGCCAAGAAGCAACAGTGAAAACAGGTTCTCTATTGACTGCCCACGTTTTATTATTTAGTTTTCTCATATGCATATTGTTTTTTTATTCGTATGAGTTCATATTTGAATGAATGAATAAGTCTCAAAAATGACACATTGCAAACAATTCGGCAGAAAAACACTTATGAATCAAATGGAATGCGTTATTAGAATAAAAGTTTGCATCATAATAGAAAATATAAATATATATACATTGTATATAGTATCTTTGTATATATGTGTTAGTCATCATTAGTTGATTTATTTTTGGCAACAATCTTTCATTCTGTACGAAATTAATGAGAAATAATTCAACAGATGCTACAATGTACACAAAAGTACTCGGTAAATATTTACGAAATTTGAATTTAAATGAATAAATAATGTCATGTTAAGAATCTGAAATCAACTTAACTTTGCTCAAAGTCGAACATCTAATTAAAAAAAAGTTTTCTTAGAAACTATTCAAGTTTGAAAGTAGAAAAAATACCAAAAGTGTTTTACTTATAAATATGTTCGTGACATTAATTAAAAATTTGTAGATTTTTAACTAGATATTTTGGAAATAAAATAAAAGTTGTTGCAGACTTAAATTAACTAAATATATTTTCTAAATATTTGCAAACTTTCTGAAAGGATTTTTTTTTAAGAAAATATGTGAGGTTTCATTATAATAGTTTAGTTCTCATAATTTTTTAAGACATTTGATATTTTTTGTAAATTTTTAAAACTCAAGTCTATGATAAAAATCAAACAAATATTTTATTGCCTTTGAAAAAGGTTGCTAAATATTTTTAAATAGTTTGCAAAATAAAAAAAAAAAATGATAAAAGTATATAAAAGATTCTGTTTATTTCAATCCCTTTAAAATATAACATAAAACCGCAACATACATATATAATATACTATATATATGCAACGATCGCAAATGACACAATAGTACTACTCTAATCGTTCTATACTAGAAAGCGGAGCACATTGGGGAACGTGGCTGGCGTAATTTTCAAATTAAGCAGCACGCGTCAATGTGTGCATGTGTCTGTGAGTATCTGTGTGTGTGTGCAATGAACCGCAAACCATAAACATACTACAATCAAACAGACGGAGGCACACACACACAATGGGCTTTATAGAGACGAGTGCACAAAAGTAATCAAAATCAATGCGCTTCAATTAAAAATGGGCAACAGAATAAAAATATAAAAAAAAACAAATACAAGTGACGAAGGCGCCAAAAAAAAATAAAACAAAAAAAAAACAAAACTTCGATACGCGCGTGTCTCAAAAAATTGTTTCAATTGTCTGTTTTTTGTTTGGGACTTGGGCAATGTCTCAATTACAAATGGCCAATAGCCAGAAATGGGACGCAAGGCCGTGCATGGAAATCGAAGCGTAAAAAGCCGCACAATGCATTACAAATTGAACAATTTTCCGCACACATGGCTAACGACAAATACAAATGGTATTATCTAGGGGGAAATTTTTCAAAGACCAAAGAAGCCATAAGGAAAAACAATTTAACTGGAATTGCAACAGGGACAAATGGGAAATAAGAAAAAGGAATAGATGAAAAAGAACCTTTGGTTCTTCTTGGTGTGTCTTAAAGCCGCATCACGCATTGAATTTTAAATCGCCATCGATCGTCGCGTGCAGCAGCAGCAGCAGCCGCAATAAAAATTATGTTAAAAATAAACTTCTCTTTACTTTTTCAAACCATTTATTGTGTACTTGAACACACAGAGAAAAAAAATAACTATGACAAAAAATTGCAAACGAATGTAGCTTGATTTATACTTAAAAGAAAAATATCTAAAATATGTTCAATACTTTTTTGCATTTTTTAAAATAATTTATTTGACAAATTTAAATTTAAAAATAAATTGTTTATTTTTGCTAAGACTTTCAATTCATACTTTATACAAATACTTTGTAAAATTCGAAAATAGCATATTTTCATAAAGATTTTTCTTCTGTTTCAACAGATTATAAGTCATGCCTTTTTCTGAGTGCAACGTTTGCCTGACTTTGACTCCGACGCTGACTTGGACAGCAGAAAAAGAGGGGCAACATATAAAGACAAAAACAACAACAAAAAAACACACACACATGCGCAACATCCGTTCGGCAGGATAGCACGGGCCGTAGCGTATTAAACATCGAATACCCCTAATGCAAGTGGGTGCTGTGCGTGTGAAGCTGCGCATGCTTCCTGCCTGATTCCCTGCTTGACTCTCTGCTTGACTGTTTGCTGACTGTCAAGGCGAAATGTGAATGAAAACGACGTGCACAGTGTTCGCCAACTGTTTTGCAGTTCCAAATTTAAAGGAATTCAACTCAAATTAACTAATGCCACTCATGTCAGCTGGTATTTCAGGCATTTCCTTGTCATTAGTCAATCTGACAATATTCGTTTTTCTTTTTTTCATTTTCATTCATCAAATGTGATTAATTCATTAGGTTACTTAAGTAATGTGTGGTTATTTATACATTATACAATACTAATGAATGTGGTATAAACAGACTGTTGTAAATATTCTTATTGAAAGTTTAATCAATCAATTTTTCCGATTCAAAAAACATCATTACTTTAAATATACAAATATTTTTAATCATTTATTTGTTTTGAGAACAACAAAATTATTTACTGCTTAAGAACTACAACCAAAGAATATGAATTTTTCTTGTTCAGTCATACACAAACCACTTTACACATTTTGATCTTCAGCCAGATAAAAAACTTTTGATTTTTCTTTAAAAATATTTATAATGACAAAATAATTAAACATCTTTGAATATTGCGTTACATGGACATAACAAAAATCAACTCGTTATAATATTTTACCTTATCAAAACTCAAACTAATCATGTACTTAAGATATGCATAATTCAAGAATTCCTATGATCTTTAAACGATCCTATAAGAGAGCTACTACACTATCATAACAAGCATAAGTAGCACAAGAAGCTTATCTTTTTCTTACTATCTCAAGTAATACTATGGTATGCTAAGTGAGTAATCTTATGCAGCATGCTTCTTATCTGGTTACATAGAGCATAGCTCAACTAGCGAACGCATACTTTTAACACGCACTGTACTGCAGAGAGTGTAGTACAACGTTTGGTTGTTAATGTGGGTAATGCACAACGCAAATAAAAGTGCTACGATGAGACAAATATACTAAAAAGGGCTACATTTAATTTACCAAAATCGCTAAGTCATTCCGAAGTCAGTCAACTGAGTGAGACAATGAAGGAAAAAGAGAGAGATAGATGGTAAGGCAGTGAGGGCCAAGTTGAGGGTCGATTGAGATCGGTTCTAGGGTTTTTCATCAACTTCTTCCTTTTCTGCTTTTATTTTTATTATTTATACAAAGCGAGGGCGTTACGGCGCTAAACATGTGCGCGCCTCATTTCGTAGCTCTCTCTCTCTCTGTCAGAGACAAACACAAAAATTCCGTCTGGGAAAAAAGTAACTGTTCACACGTGACGTCGGGCTGCGCCGGCGCTGAACGTGCGACCCTCTCTGTCGAGCCCCGTTGTTGTTTTGTGTGCGGCCAGGCTGCTCATTGAGCCATTTTATTTCACTGTGTGTGTGTGCGCGTGTGTGTGTGTGTTTTACCAACACCTTTTTTTACACATTGACACTTTAATACAAATGAGTTTCGATGCGCACACAGGATGCACACACTAAAAGGTTCTTCGGTAGCATCGTTCGTTGTGTCTGATGTGTGCCATTCCATCTGTATCTATCTATTATATCTATAAGTCGTTGCCAGCCCACATCGTATTTACTTTTCGATGCGATCTTTATCTTTATCGCCGCCACTCGACTCTGCAATCAAGCGGCAATCAATTAAATGGCAGAGCCTGCTAACAACTGCCAAATGCCAAAGTGTATAAAAGTACAGTAAATATTTGAAATCAATTACATTTCATTGTCTGCTGCTGCTGTTGTTGCTGTTTCTGCTGCTGTTGCTGCTGCTGCTGCTGCTGCTGCTTTTTGCAATTTCATAACCACAACAAAGCGACAACCAACAACCGACAACAACAGCGTCGGCGGTGGCGGCGGCGGCGGCAGCTGTCAAATATTGTTGCTGGAGTCCATTTATAGGACGGAGCCGTGAGAGAGAGAGAGAGTACGACGAGGTTAATAGGTGGAACAGCCGCAAATATTGTGCAGCTCAACTCAAAATGATCATCACAAAAGATACTTATTTATTGCTGCCCCAAATTTATATAACTGAAAATTGTTTTCGTTTTTTTTATTATTATTATTATTTTTTTTTTGCCAAAGTTGCAGCAATATTTTTTTGCACTTAGCGAAACGAAATGCAGTTAAAAAAAAACTCTCAAATTAATCACGATTATTTTATTATTATTTGTTTTTTTTTTTAATATATTTTTGTTATAGTATCTGAGCTTATAAAAATCGGTTCTTGTTCTTAAAATTCTCAAAAAAAAAACATATTAAATTTAAGGTTTTTTGAAACAACTTCAAAACTAAAGGGAAATGTTTCTGGACTTCAATAAATATAATTTGAATAGAAATTTCAAATAAGGATAAGCCAACTTATTATTCTGATATTATAAAGAACTTGTTAGTATCTTTCTTATTCAATCTTAAGTTTTTTAGCAAATTCTGACGATTTATTTGAAATATATTCAGTTGAAATACTAATTTAATTATTCATAGAAAAGCAAATTGGATTAGTATGCTTCTGTCATCTGACGGATCTCGATCTCGATGCACACACCCTATATGCATTGAACTAACCCACTTTTGGCACTGTGAACGAGGCCAGGCTAATGAGCAACAAAGCCAATGAATGCTGGCTATATTACAGAGTTGTAGTATAAGGAAACCTGGCAAAACTAACGGTCCATTGAGACGGTTGTTGCAGCAGCTGCTGCCAATGATGACTTATTTGGCCAATTGGGTGAAGCGGACGGCTGGCAACCTTGTGCCAAACACTTGACCGTAAATAGCACACGCACAGCTCCTAACTGTGTCAGCCACACAGATACACTACGTAAGTGTATTAATTGCCGCCGAACCACTCAGCTTCAGGGCAAACCACATTGGCCACATTGGCTTGCCTTATTAACAATATATGAACCACAACAACGACTCGTTACAGACAAAACCACATTACCAACAACACCAGCAACTATTACCACCTTCTTCTTCTTCTTCTTATGTCTTGGAAGCTTTGTTTGCTCGCATTTAAGTGTGTGTGTGTGTTTGTATCAGCAGCATCATTCAGTCAGGTAATTTTCAGCTTTAAGTGCACTTAAACAGACAGAGAGACAGAGAGTAGCGTGGGTCGAGCGTAAAATAGTCATATAATGTTGCATGCCCCTAACGCATCCAGAGTATCACTCAACAAACAAGCGACAAAGTCTTTAAGCTTATGTATGCGTTAATTGCTAAGCAAACCAACAATCATAAAAGATAATATCAACAATAACAATAACCATTAGCCATTAGAGCTTTCTGCTGATGCAAAAGAAAAATGTTTCAATCTGATTGAAATCCAAAAAAAAAAAAAAAGGGTAAAAAGAGCTTTGAAAAAATGCAACAATTGTTATTTGTTTTGTTTGAAATCTAGAACACAACAAAATATTATCGCTGAGCAGCAAATGTTGCAAAGAATCGTGTGTGTTGCAAGCCCGGAAACTTTTTCTTTGTTACTTAAATCTCTGGAAATACGTATTTTTAGCATGAAAATAAACCACAAAAAAAAAAAAAAACACATACACGTAGAGTATTTAGAGTTCTTGTGAACTTGCAACAACTTGCCGCAAAACTGTATCTGCATCTGTATCTGTATCTGTATCTTTAACAGTATCTGTATATGGTAGCTTGAAGATCTTCCCGGCACGCAGCGGGCTTATTTTTTTTTTTTTGTTTTTAGCGTCTGTTTATTGAATTGTAAACATTTTAACGCTGCATTTAAATAACGCATTGTTTCTTTTGTTTTTTAGCTTTTGTTTCTTTTGTGTAAAAGCATTTTGAGTGCACTTAACCCTCTCGATGTTATTTCCTTTTGACTTTGCTTTACAAATTATTCAAATTGCTGAAAATGCAAGTTTGTTTTTTTTTTTTTTTTGAAATACCAGATGTGATAAATGACAGACTTAATGCATAGTTTGACAGTGAAAATCTGTGTTAAAAATATAGGGAATTATTAAGAAAAATAAACAGCAAAACTTTATTGATTTAAAGTAAGGCAAATTTTTTTTTTTTGGTAATTTTTAAGAAACATTTAACAAAAATTCAAATTAAAATGCCATTATTTAAAAATATTTAAATATTAATTATTGTAGAATATTTAGACTTCTTGAAGAACATAATTTTTAAGTTTATTTAAGTCATTATATAATCATATTCCTAGTGTCACGAAATGCTTTCATAAAACTCTCTTCTAATTAAACATTGACATGGTACATACAACAATAACAAGTAAATCGGAGAATTTCATGTATTCTCCACACATGCGATGATTACTTAAAGCTTTCTATTCTCTCATTCTCTCTCTCTCCTTTTGTCTTAAGCATCTTTATCGCTGGCAAGTTGAGGAGCAGCTCTTGCCATGGTTGGATTCATGGTTTCTACTGCGACTATATCTCTGACTCGTCTGCGTCGTCATCTACTACTAAGTATTTTTTGTTGTTGTTGTTGTTGTTCTTCGTAGCAAGTGAACGTGCGAAAAGTCAAAAAGAGGCATGCCAACATCTTTTGCATCTTGTTGCCGGTTGATTAGCACGCTCTTCTATACGAGCAACAAAACACGCTGCTGCTGCTGCTGCTCGTTCCCGTTGACGAACTTTCAAAGTTCAATAGGCTATCTTGAAAAATACTCCCAGCGAATGTGAATGTGAATACGAATACGAATACATGATGAGTTATAGCAGCATATGGAGGCGGCAACTGATCAAAACTGATCGACAGACTGGCAGACATGAGAGAATCTGAATCTCTTCTCTTTTTGTTGCTTATTACTTTTTCATTTGCCACGGGTCAGCGGGATTCGGCTAATAATGTTACGGTTCAAAAGGCACAATGGCCCATTTCCCAGCCGCACGCTTTATAGATGCCACTCTTGAGATTAAAGTAGTCTATATATATATATATATAAACGCTGTCGACCATTAATTTGTGAATGTGCACCTCAGATTGATATTAATGGCATTTTTAGATTTTTAATGGCGTTGACACAAGACACCAGAAACTTATACCATTAAATCGCATCCAACAAACATCAAAAACTTAATTTCTTGAAAGAACACGAATTAAAAATGTGTCAATATGTCATAAAACAAAGGGTGCCTTATCTGTTGATAAGTATATATATATAAATTTGAACTAGATATTCGACTTTAACTTTATTTTTAAACTTTTTATGTATTGCAAGAAACTTTGAATATTTTCTTTATGAAGTTTCTTTCATAAAAATATTAATTCTTTAACATGAATGAATTTTACTAGATTATCTACCTTAACAAAAATAAACCTTAAGCTTTTGAAAAAAACTTTTTTTTAAATTAATTTTGAGCATTTTAATCTTACTCCTCTTAAACTTCAATTGTTTTTCTGTTTTATATCCACTTTTTTACTTTTTTAAGCCATATCAGCAAGCTAGAATCAACTTTGTTTTATATATTTTTTTTTTTCACAAAAATAACATATAATTTATGATAAGTTTAAACATAAATTTGTGTTACGAAACCAAAATAAGTTGATTGTCGACACTTTCGTTATTTTTATTTCTTGATTCATTCAATCATTTTTTTTTATTTTTTAATATGTATATTTATGCATTCGGAGGACAGTTATCAGTGGTCCGTTTGTGTTGCACTTATCACTGGTTATTATCAGCGCCTTCAGCTTCCAACAACTGCCAGAAAGTATTAAAAACAACGATAACTGACTGTCCAAAAAAAAAGAATAAGAATAAGAAGAAGAAGGAAAATGAACCAAGCGACAAAAGTTCTTGTTCAGTTCATCTTTTTTTTTTTGGGTTTCTTTAGTTTTATTGGGGGGAACGTTTAAGTAAAAGATACATTTTTTTTTTTGTTTCTTTGTCGTCATGCTTGATTGTTTCCGGCGCGCATGCGCGTTGTGGCATTGAAATTTCACCGAATATAGACAAAAACACACACACACACACATTTGTATGTGTATGTGTGTATTTACGTTTATGCATATGTCACTGTCACTCTGTTTGGCTATGTCTCGGGTGTCAGAAGGTCGTTCGTTCAATTTACATAAGTACTTTTCGAAAAAACAGTTCAAGTTCGATTTCGATTTCGGTTAATGAACAGTGAAACCTACTTAAAATAGGCACATCGACATTTAAGTATTTCGAAGTAGATAACGACTTTGACAGTTAATAAAAAGTATTTCAAAATAGATATAAAACAAAAATAATTGTTTTGTCTTGGCCAATGAAATTGGATAGATGCATTTGGATTTTGTTTGTATAAGCAAATTTAAGATTCTTCAGAATTTTAGCAACATTAGTATTGAAATTGGTCTATTCGGGCAAAAAAAACCAATACTGACTTTTCGAAAATAAAAACCATCGAGATGAGACAAATTAATTAAAATTAATCAAGTATTTAATTCGATTTTTAATTCCGATTTATTCAAGAACTGTCATTTGGAATATTTAAAAATTAAAAATTTGGTAAATACCTCAACTCAATATTATTCTCAAAATTATTTAAATATTTTTTGTTATTTTTTAATTTAAAAAATTTACTGCACTCGTACATTATAGTTAATGTTGACTGTTAGTGGCGGGATAATTTGTATTTACTTACGAATTGAAGTTGGTATAATCGTTGCGGGCCTTATGCAATGCAATGCTGAAGCCGAACATGGAATTGCCCGCTTGTCGATGCCGCACATAGCTTGGCAGATCGATGTTGTAGGCGTTTGTGGCCGGGTGCCTGCTGCACTGCATCATCATCATGAGCAGCAGCAGCAGCAGTGTGCAACGCCAACTGCTGATCATGATGTGTGGCTGATTGTTGTTGTTGTTGTTGCTGTAAGCTCCTTATTGTTGTTGTTGTTAGTTCGTTTTGATTGTTGTTTTTGCTATTGTTGTTAAGTTTTGTTTTTTTTTTTTTTTGGCACTTTTATTGCATTTTCGTTGGTATTATTGTTGTTGGTGTTGTTATTAGCTTTAACTGTGCAATAAATTGAACATTAAACGTTGCAAATCTTACATATGGTCAACACAAAAACTAACACACACACACAGACACACGCACCCACACACACACTAATACATACATTAGCTTTATTTATTTTATGATCTCAAGTTGTCGCTTGTCGGCAACCTTGGCCGAAATGACTTAAGAAAACGCTCAGCTCAGCGAAATTAAAAAGCTGCCGCCAGTGGCAAGAACTGAGACAAACCAAAAACTCACACACACGCACACACACGCACACACATAGATACAGTCGGCTCGCTCGCATAGCACAATTGAAAATCAAGTTTTTGGACAGATTTTTGGCATTTTGTTATTTGTGCGGTGCTTCGCAGTCGCTTGTCTTCTTGTTTGTTTACATACATACATATGTATTATATTCACATGTGTTAGTTTGTTCTTAGATGTTTTTATTTTTGTTCTCTCTCTATGCTTGTCACCGCAGCAGCAACAACAACATTAACGCACCAGTTGCTCTTCTCAGCGCATGCTGACGTAACACGCATACACACAGCACACACACATTGATAAACAGGTTGCCAAAAATTCAAATAATGAGCGCCCTTTAGTCAAGTTGCAAACCTATAAGAGCATGCAAGGCAAAAATTGCGAATGTATTCAAATTGCAATGTGGGCGGTGGCGTTGGCGTTTGACGTTGACGTTGACGTCGACGTTTGACGTTGGCGTTTTTATGTTGGGAGCGCAGCTAGCGCAGGTAACATTTGACAAGTGGGCAACATGCACATTTTGCACATGAGTTTGCGAGTATGTATCTCATACGAGAGTGTGCCTTTGTGTGTGTGTGTGTGTGTGCGTATGTGTGGGCGCCACACCGACAAATTCAAGCTCATTGATAGTTGTTGCCATTCATTTAAAAACACTACTCGACGTTGAGAAAAATTAAATTGCGGTAAACGCGCCATATGGCCAACGATATTCGTTTGAGCACACATACATACGTATCAATTCTGCATTGATATGCTGGGCATGACTGAGGGTTTGTGAATGTGCTAATAAAAACCGTTAAATTGAAGAGCTTCATAAAGTAGCAAAGCTTGTGTGTGCTCTTTTTTGGAAGTACCGTTATATGCTGAAAAGTGAAAAGTGCAAGTCGTCAGAGTACAGCAGCACCTCACAAGCACACACATGCACGTTAAGTCAATACACACGATCGCTAGTCTAAATATAAATGTGACTGAGAGTGCGACAGAGAGCGAGAGAGAGAGGGAGAGCCCGTACGAGAAATGAGGGCCAGATGCTAGAATCGCTGATCCCAAAGATACGATGCGTACGCCCAGTAAAGATATTCCATAGACGTGTGGTATATGTATATATATATATTAATACACATACACACGTGCTTGTGTGCTGTCTGTGTGTTAAATACATACATACATACACACAAGCATATGTACGGGCAGATACCTAGAGCTACTATGCATTAGTCAGCGGAGACTGTTTTAAAAATAAGCATCTCGAGCTAAACGCTTCAATTGCAGGCAAACTCTACAATGTGCAACCAAAATTGTTGTTGGCCATTAGCCCAAGTTGCAAGGCGGCTGTGGCTGTCGCTGTCGCTGCGGCTCCAATAACCAAACAGCTGAGACAACAAATTTTAACCAAAAAAATATAACCAATTTAAATATCGAAAATAACAAGCACAATAAGATTATTATTACGTTTGCTCGAAACTTACAGCTAGCACGCGGGAATATGAGTGTATGTGTGTTCCATATGTGTGTGTGTGTATGGGTGTGTGAAGGTTAAAGCTTGAAACCGAAATTGATTAGCTTTTAATCAACCTGTATACCCTGTAAGTTATTAGAAATAGTTTAAACAATCAAAGATGCTTCCATTGAGAAAACTCTTATGGCAAGTCAAAGTTGTTCGTTTATTTGTATGTTGTTAATATGATTCATTTTTGAACTAGAGTTGCATTTAACAGTAAAGTTTATTGTTTTTATGTAGTTGTAGAATTTATATTCCGGTTTTTAAAAAATATTATAAAAAATATTTCACTGTTCAAAAACATTCACATATTTTCACATTATGTTTGTTATCAAACTTTTTTTTTTTTGGAAAATATAAATATATTTGTTCACTTGAGAAATGGTTATATCGTACTTTTCAATCATGCATATCTTTTGCACTTATTTTTTCCCCCATCTCTCATTCTGCTTAACAATATTTTTACAATACTATTTTAATTTATGCGTCACTTTGAATTATCGCACATATTTTCAACCAAAAAAACAAATTTACTCAATTAAATGTCAAAAAATAATGAAAAAAAAAATCGAACAAAAACTATTAATTATACATTTGCGCGCCACGTGCCCCGTTTAATGTATTTTTGTAAAAATTTTATTTGTTTGTTTAAGCTTCAATTGGTTTTTAATTAATACATGCTTGGCTTCAGAACGCAGCAGAATTTGAACAACGACTGCCGAGCAGGCAAAAGCAATTTTGTAGTAGCCTCAAAGAACACATATCAAACGAAAACGAAAAATGAAAAAAAAAAAAAAACTTTAGCTAACATGCCAAATGTATCTATTAGATGTGTCTCAATGTATCTGTATCTGTTGCTGCTGTAGCTGTAGCTGTGAGTTGGCTGTCGTTGTACCTGCGATCGCCTACTCACTAAAAACAGCGAGAGAATTAAAAAAATGAGAGGGCAAGAGAGCAAACGATCTGAAAGCTCTTAGCAAACATTGATAGCAAGAGCCAAAGTTTTATTAACTGGCAGATTGGTAGATGAATTTTTGTTGTTGTTGTTGTTGTTTTGTTTTTGTTTTGGGCTGCTGTGTGGGCTGTGCATATAATCATATGTAGATAGATAGATAGATATGTGTTTGTTGTTCTTCGCGCTGTTGCTGTTTCGAGTAGGCAGTCTAACATTTGAATGTAATTTACTTTGGCAAAAGATTCATATCTTTTACTTTTTGCTTAACAAAACAAATCAATATATAACACACAACTGTGTTGATGTGTCATTTTTGTTTAAATTGTGCCCAACATACATACATATATGTATATACATATGCATGCATAGCAACGCCCACGCAAGCGTAAAACATATTCAGGTGATCTAAAGATCTTTAAATTATAAAAATTTACTATGTAGATATAAAAAAAAATCTAGATCACAGCGATTAAAAAATATATAATGCAAATAATGCTTATTTCCGGAAACTCAAAGATTTAATGGTAAACTTGATAACTCTCTAAGATTTTGTAATTGATTTAATTTTGAACTGACCCTGCTTTAGATCTATTGAGTTTCATGCATGGAACATTAAAGTATACTTTAAAAAGTATGAAGCATACGCAACGTATGCCAGCACATTAACAGAAACTCAAACAAATAGCAACGCGAATTATTTGAGTGTATGCAGCTTTTTATTATTCTGCAATACAAACAATGTAGCGTTTTTGACGAGCATTTGCATGGCAGGGAATGTGATATGTTGTGGGTGGCTGCAAAGGATGGAAGGGGTGCAAAGCTAGGGCGCGACGCGACGCGATCTTTAAGTAAATGCGGCGGGCAGCTTTGACAGTTTAAACTGCAGAGCTTGGCGATCAAATTGAAAGCAGCTGCTGGCAGCAGAAAGTAATTGGTTGTAATGCGGTCGATGAGATTGTAATTAAGATGAAGCATTTATTGTAATATTAATTTTAGCACTAAACACACACAGACACAAAACACACGACAAAAAAAAAAAAAACAAAGTTAAGACCCAAAAAAAATATAAACAACGATACTAACAATTAAAATGCATTCAGCTGTGTGCAATGCAAACCATTTATTAATTTATTCTTAAATAGTTCGTAACGGTCTTTGAATTTTTGCGCTGAATCGAAACTGGCGGCCCAGCAAGTGCAAAGCGCGCGCACACAACTGTCAGGTTTTGCTGTACGCGACCGAATAACGTAAGCGAAACATTGTTCATAGTTGGCGGGCCAGATAACTGGCCTCTCAGCTGGCAGGGTTCAATCGATATGGCAACTCTATTCTTTTCCATATGGTTCATTGTTCAGCCCTGGCAATTGAGAATTTATCTTTCGCGCGTTTATTTGATAACGTACTTACATTTTTAATATTTGCTTAAAGCAGTAGCTGCATAGCGTATTTAGTTAGTGCCTGAGGCAAACAATGGTTTAATCTATAATTCAAATCAAAAAGCAAATATATACATAACATTTTTGTAACTTTTGGCTAGCTGCATATGCATTGCATTCATAGCAAAACACCGTTATGTCAATCAACAACATGCATTAATTCCCAAACTCACTGTCACTTAAAGAGAATAATTTCATATATAATGATGGACATGCAATATATTCGGAAACTGAACTTGGCAATATATGTAAATTAATCGATAAGCCAACACAAATATAAGCGTTGCCACGCTGTTATAACTAGCAGCTGCTCGGCCCTAGTAAGAATATTTTTGCATTTTGTTTTGACTGCAGTTTGTTGTACTTTATTGTTCAAGTGTAGGAGCAACAGAGCAGAAGCAAATCGTGCGCGAAAGGTTACCTGGTGACACTGCAAAAGGTTACAAACCAAACAAAAAAAAAAATCGCTAAGTATAATGGAGCAAAAACAAAGTAAAGTTAATAAGGCGAAGCCAATACACAAGGAAGTGCTAAATCCTGGCAATAAATACGTTGAACTCATCCCAGGCACCAGAGTAAGCAAATAATATCAAATGCAAGCAGGCAACAGTTGTGCTGCAAAACGACTCCCACGCAAATTAAACTAGGCCAAGGCCAGTCCGGGCCGCTGGCTGCTAATGACACAGTTTCAATTTTACAGGTGAAATTTCACTTCAAAACTCGTCGGGCAAACGATGTCCGTATTATAGATGACAGCAGGAAAATTAACAAGCCCATGGAGCTGGTCCTGGGCAAGAAATTCAAACTTGAAGTGTGGGAGGTCATCGTGCAAAAAATGTCACTTAACGAGGTGGCCAAATTTACAGTTTACAAATCGGTAAGTGCATTTGTTTCCAATAAATCATTCCAATGAACTTTTGGTTTCTGGAATGTGGTCAAGCCAATTCTATAGGTGTTTGTCTTGTTTACCTGATATCTTGAATTTTATTCTTGCTAGAATGCTTAAAATTATATCTAAATAGTCAAATACATTTGAATGTGTTTATGTGTTTTGCACTCAAGTAAAGTAAAAAAAGAAAATATGCAAATCGCTCAAAGCACATAATTTCTGGAAGGAACTTGCCCTATTCATTCCAATTGACCTTTTGGGTCAACTTCAATCAAATCAAACCATTTGATTGCATAATCACATCTGTTGATTGCTAAATACTTTTAAATAATTAGTAGTAAACTTAACTTTCTTTTCGAACATTTCAGTTTTGTACTCAATATCCGTTTATTTCGAAAACACTGCGCGATATTGGCAAGAAGCCCGAAGAGCGTCGTCATTGCTGCGGCATGACTCTACAGAACGAGGGCATGGGCTATGAGGATCTGGATGAGCTACTACAACGTCCCGTCGATCTAGAGTTTATCATTGAATTGATTTCAATTGAGCTGCCCGAGCAGTACGAAAAGGAGCGCTGGCAAATGAGCGATGATGAAAAAATGCTTGCAACTCATACGCTGCGGGAGCGTGGCAATCGCCACTATAAGGCACTGGAGTATGGTGCTGCAGAGATTTGTTATCGCGATGCCGTCGGAATGATCGAGCAGCTAATGCTTAAGGAGAAGCCACACGATGCCGAGTGGCAACAGTTGGCTGCGATTAAGACACCGCTGCTATTAAACTATGCTCAATGCCGTCTTATTGCTGGTGACTATTATGCAGTGATTGAGCATTGCAACGAGGTGCTGAATCTGGATCCACGCAATGTCAAGGCATTATTTCGACGTGCAAAGGCACATGCTGGCGCCTGGAATCCGACTCAGGCACGTCGCGATTTCATGGACGCACTGGGACTGGATGGCACGCTCAAGACGACAGTGGCTCGCGAATTGAAATCGATTGAGGAGCAACAGCAGGAGCGCAATATTCAGGATCGTATTCATATGCAGAAGCTCTTCTAGAATATAAGTTGCGCTAACGTACTGCTCATGCTCCTTGTTTATTGGAGCAGCTATACGCAGCGTTAACAGTTAGCCTCCGCATTTTTCTTATGGCTGAAAAGCACCTATCCCTATATTTTATCTAAATACTGCGCTCGGTTATTTATTGTGCTTTTGGCGCTATTCAATTTGTATTTTTGCTGTATGGCTTTATACAGGACGGTGCGTCTGGAGTTTCGACGGCGGCGCAAACTACGGCGTGCCACAATACGATTGCGTGCATTCCTATTGCATGGATTGAGAAGAATATGAATATATCGCTCGCTCGCTCGCTCACTCACTCACTTGCTCTATCTCTTTGTCTCTGTTGCATTCGTACTTTCATGCGAAATGGTTTCCAAAAAAGATAAACAACAAAAACCATAAATATGCCTAAGTATTAAAGGCAAACTCAACTAAGTAATTTGAATAAACGTATTTGTATATGTGTGTATATTATAAAAGTTGTATAAGAATGTATTTTTGCCCTTGCAAAATGCCGAAAGAAAATTGTAATTAATGTTGATGTAAAACAAAAACAAAATGTAAAAAACATCCATGCATTTATGCATGTCTGTACAATTGTTTTTTTGTTGTATGTATATGTGTACTAGTCCTAGTTCTACAGTAGAATTTCTACTATATAGACTCATAAGCTCTAGCTAATTAATATGTGTGTGCATGCATGTGCAATAAATGTAATGCCTAGTTGTTGTCTTCTATACTTTCTTCTTTTTAACTTACAAAAAAAGTTAATTCATTCGTGGAAACTTCTTTGCAATTTGAAGAACTTTATTAAATATATATGAATTCAATTACAGGATTTACCTAATCATTAATATGATAAATATGCATGTATGTTATAAGTGTACTTGGTTATTTATATTTAAATATACATATTGACTTACTGGAATCGACTGAAATTTAAATATTTTTAAGAGCTATGCTCAAAATTTGAAAGTTTTGCTATACGCTATAAATTATTTAAGCTATTAACACAACCTTATAACCGACGACGGAGAGTTGATCCTAAATGAATTTATAATATTAGTTAATTATAATATGAAACCAGATCTTTTGTTTAAAAGAAAATATGCAAATTAATCAAAACTTATCAATCAAATGTTTAAAATATACCATAAAGAATTTAACCAAATTTTCAATAGCGTTATTTTAATTAAAACTTATTGTAGTTTGTTATCAAACAAATTTGTGTTAAATTGGTTCAAGTTACAAACAATATTTTGACATTGGTAAGCAAGTTAATTTTTATTTATTACACATAGTTTCAGTTCCGAATGAATAAGAATGCTAATTCTTAAGATACATATATATGCACGAGACCTGCAAAAACAACATTATCCGATTAAACCTTATTAACAAATTCAACACGCACAATTAGCTAATCCTTGTACAAACAATACAATTCGATTACATAAATACTAGTTAATATACACAATTAAATAGAGTTACAAGATACAAGTTAGACTAATAACACAAAACTAAGTATCTTTGGAAGAAAATCAATTGAGTGGAGCGCCTACAGACGCCACAGGCGATTACTGTTGCCTCCAGCGGCGCCTTCCGCCTCGCCACGCAGCTTATTATCATCGGTGCGCCAAACGAAAGGCTCCAAACGATCGTCGTCATCCAGGAAATTATTGATTGATTCCAAACTGTCGATATTCTCATGCAACAGCGAATTGCAACGGCTCAGTTGCTGCGACACTCCTCGTATTTTGGCAAATTGCTCCGCATAAGAAGCATACGTTTTCTGCATATCCACAAAGCTGGCGAAGAGCGTCGTTATCGAATTGCTGACGACCTTAGTGCGCTCAACCAAATGATTCTGTTCGCTGGCCACATGATTGGCACACAGATTCAAATGCGTCTGCATTCGGCCGCATATGTTTAGCAAATGCTGCGATTGCAAACGCTCCAATATTTCGGTATCGCGTGTATATGTTGCTGAGCTAATGGACTCACGCAGTACGGGTAAAAATTGGGGAATGCTGCGCAAACGTGTCAAGTCCGGATCGATATCGTCGTGGGTATCACGTGCACCCGGTTTGACAATCACAATATTATGACTGGAGGCCGTCGACTGTGGACGCTTCGGTTTAATGGTAGTTGTTATGCCGCCGGGATGCGATTTGCGAGCAGCGGCACGACTAGCGCTACTCTGTTGCAGCATGTGGGCGGGCCGATTGCGTATCTTTGGCGAATCGCCTATGGGTCGATCCGTATAGGACACATAGGGCAAATCGGAGCATACGCTCAGCGGCGGCGATGGCGGCCGACTCAGCTCAGAGCTGGTCGGCGAGGCAGTATCCGAAATGATCTGTTTGCTAGCAATAACAATGCTCGCTGGTCCATGTGGCAGTGCTTGTTGATGCTGTTGCTGTAATTGCTGTCGCTGCTGAACGGCACCGCCGCGACGCTTATTGGTTGCTGCTGCAGCAGCCGCTGCTAGGGCGAGCGCGCTGCCATCGCTCATCGCACGGGCTTCGAAAGGCGTCGGGTCGCGTCTCTCAAAGATTTCATGGCCATCAGCCTCGATGCGCTGCTGCGAGTGCTCGGCACCCATTGCGCTGGCTGTGTATTGATTTTATTTTAGCAGCGCAGCTGTATTTTTATGTACTGCAGGCCCAGCTCTAACTGGGTTTTTTTTTTTTGTTTGAGTTCCTCAATAAAACAACAACTTTCCTCCTTAAATGTGTTAAGATATGCGGGCATATCTCTCGTTTTCAATTTATTTTATTTGGTTTCTTTTGTTGTTTTCCTATCCCTTTTGTGCTATTTTAATCGATATAATAGTTGCTTTAGCGATACATCGATATAAATTGTGTAACACTTCTACAATTGTGAATACATTATAACGGGGCTTTCCTGCGATAGCCGTGGCTCAACTGTCAGTTTGCATTTGCTGTTTTGTTATATTATTAAATAATTTGCTTTTAATATTGTGCAAATATTATAAAATAAAACATGCACCATTGTTTATTTAAAAATCAATTCAGATGACCAATTATAGCACTGAATTAATAATTATGAAAACTAACAGTCTATGTTAAACTGTTATTGACGTTTTTGACGCACCTGTCATATTTTAATCGATTACATAAACGAACGGGATCTTGCACCGGAAACTCATCCTTTCCTTTATAAGCTGTCGTCGGACAAACACGGTGCTCCGAGACTTATGATTTTAATAAATTTTTATTTGATTATATCCTTGTAGTTTAGCTGTTTAAATTTTTTTTTTTTTTTTGTTTTGTGCTGTTCAACCTCACTGCGTCTAGTAAGTACCAAATAATTTGATGGAATTCATTATAAGTTGCATTTAATACATTCTTAAATAATTTTTTGTGATATAAAAAGAGTAGTTTTCGCTTGCGAACACGACTATGTATGGAAATTCGGCGATGCCTGCACCGTTTAACGGTTCAACACCACGCATAATGCAAAATAGTCGGCCCATATGGATGCCACCTCAAATGTATTACGCACCGCAGCCGCTGATGGCACCGATGGCGACGGCAATTCCATGGATGACGCGGCCACCAAACTGTATGCCGCTACCACCAAATTGTATGCCGCGGCTACCGCATTGTGTGCCGCTCCCGCATTCTATGCCGCGTCCACCACATTGTTTGCCGGTTCCACCACATAGTTTGCCGCGTCCACCGCATAGTTTGCCGCTTCCACCACATTGTTTGCCGCATCCACCGCATAGTTTGCCGCGTCCACCGCATAGTTTGCCGCGTCCACCGCATAGTTTGCCGCTTCCACCGCATAGTTTGCCGCGTCCACCGCATAGTTTGCCGCTTCCACCGCATAGTTTGCCGCGTCCACCGCATAGTTTGCCGCGTCCCCCGAATCTTAAGCCGCCACCACCGGGAATGTCCCAGCCGATGCCGGGCCCAATGCATTCGCCGTGTAGATTTCACTTTTGTTCACACGAATCGCCATCGCCGTTGGAGCGTGAGATGCGAAAGCAAGGATTGTTCAACTGTTATCCCAATACACCGCCAATATACGCATCGGATGATGATTTTTATGCCAATGCGATGCAGTTAAGAATGAATGCTGTGCAGTTGGAGAGAAATGCAGATAAGAATTTGCGCAATATACTCCGTACCGGCGCACGTGAACGTGTTGATAATATTCCACGAGAGCGTGTATTACTCATTGGCGATTTACTACGCGATAATCCATTAGGTCTTAGCAGACTTTCAGATCTTAACAAAGACATTAACCATCCAATAGATCTGAATGTGTCAGGTCGTCGCGCATCGATCGAAAATAATCTACGAGATATTTCCGATAGTTTTGGCGACCTACTATGGAGTCTTCCATCCATTTACAATTCGATGACTAAAAATAATTATGTCGAATGGGCTCAAGCGTATGCACTCGAGCTTCTAGTGGAGGAACCCCTCGGCCACAGATCTTCTGTGAACGGCACAGTTTATGATGATAAACAGCAAACGTTTTTTAACATCGAGCATGCACGTGCCACCATACGCGATGTGTTGCGTGCAACCAATGTCGAAATCCCAGACCCAACGCCGCAAACTGTTTCGAACAGTAACTACGCACCCATGAAAGATGTAAGATAATAAACAAAACAAGTTAGTTCAGCTATTCATCTACACAAAATACTTTTAAATTGCAGACCATGCCACCGCTTAATGGCATTTGCTTCAAAAATCCAACGTTTAAGCCGTTGGGCAGTGGTGAAGAAAAAAACCTGGTCAAGAAAGCAAACGGGCCAGCTCCACGAGCGGATGATTCAAAGCCATCAACGAGCAGTCCTCGAAAACCAGAGTCTACAGAGCCCGCCAACGGCTTGACTACAGCACTTGAAACTCCAACGAGCTTGGCTACACTGCAAGGAACTTCAGTGCCACCATCAGGCTCTGCTCCAAACGAGGCAATTTCAGAGCTATCATCGAGCGATGATTCGCAACCAACAACATCAAAGTTACCGCAGAACAACGAACGTGCAACCAAACAGAAGGTTAATCAGGATAACAGTTTGGTGCCAGATGACAACTCTAATGTGCCTGTGTCACCACCGTTAAAGAGAAAGCTTCGTCCTCGTGGATACACTCAATCCTTTGGTATTGTAGCACCAAACAAACGTAATAACAAGGCTGCCAAGGCTAACGAGACCGTTGCCGATTCGGTTCTTTCGTTATTCGATAAGAATTTGCCAATCCGCTGTGAAGCTGACGTTGATAATCGAGATTCTGAAAATCCCATTGGATTTTATTGCTCACCTAAATAATTCATTGATTTGAAGATTTCCTCAGCATGAAAAATGTTTTAATCAAATTTTTACACATTTTTACAAAAAAAAATCCTAACGATTTTCAATATATTTATACACTAAATTGTAAAGCTCATATGATCCAGGCTAAAAACAAAAACCATAATGTTTGGCTGTGACTTAAAGAATATTTAATGGTGACAATTTTGTGTTACAAAAAATGTTCAACTACTTTCATCAACTTTAATAATCAAAATTATATATAAAGAGCAGAGCAAAAATAAATGAACATTAAACATATTCTTCTGTTGTAAACTTATAAGTCTTTGAAAATGCTGATGCCTTTTGCAAATCTTGTAATAAAGCTCTTCAACAAATAAAAAAAGATTAAGGACTGTCACACAGATTCAAACGCGTCTGCATTCGACTGCATATGTTTAGGGCAAATAAGCGAGTCGGCGAGGCAGTATCTGTTCGCTAGCAATAACAATGCTTGCTGGTTTATATGAAAGTGCTTGTTGATGCTGTTGCTGTCGCTGCTAAACGGCACCGCCGCGACGATTCTTTTTCTTCTTCAGGTTTTCGAATGCAGCAGCCGATGCCAGGGCGAGCGCGCTGAAATCGCTCATTGCACTGGCTTCGATAGACGTCGGGTCGCCTTTGTAAGTTTTTAGTTATTTATATCGATTGAATAGTTGCTTCATCGATGCATCGCTATAAATTGTGTGACACTTCTACAATAGTGAACTACATTATAACGGGGCTTTTGTGCGATAGCATAAACTCAACTGTCAGTTTGCATGTGCTGTTAAGTTATATTATTAAATAATTTGCTTTTAATATTGTGCAACTATTCTAGAATAAAACGTGCGCCATTATTAATATAAAAGTCAATTCAGAAGTTCAGTTATAGCAATGAATTGATAATTATAAGAACTAACAGTCTATGTTAAACTGTTATTGACGTTTTTGACGCACCTGTCATATTTTAATCGATTACATAAACGAACGGCATCTTGCACCGGATATTCTTTCTTTCCTTTATAAGCAGTCGTCGGACGAACACGGTGCTCCGACACTTATACTTTTAATAAATTTTTATTTGATTTGATTTTTTTTTTGTGCTTTTAAACCTCACTGCTTCATCAGGTAAGTACCAAATAATTTAATGCAATTGCTTATAAATTGTATATTATGTAAATACTTTTTTGTGGTATAAAAACCTTCGTTTTCGCTTGCGAACACGTGTTTAGTATGGTTGGACAGTCGAAACACTCGGCAAACGCACAGCCTCAAAATAGATCGCGAAGTTTAAGACGGCCCGTGAGGGTGCCACAGCCGATAACGCCGCCGACTCCGACGTCACTTCCATTACATTCTGCGCCGCGACCACCGCTGCGTACAGGGCAAACGATGCCGAGGTCAACGCGTTCGCAGTCTAGGTTAAACCAAAGTATACAAGATATGGAATCGCCAATGTATACGCCAGGTACACTGGAGAACGTTTTTTACGTCCAAACGATGAATTTAAGCAGAAGTGTTGCGCAGATGGAGATAGATGCAAATAACACACGCCTTGCCGAGGAACGTGAACGTGTTGATAGTTTTCTTCTATCTGAGTTGGTCCGTAATCCACAAGAGCGTGTCCCACTCAGCAATTCACCAAGTGATGCTCCATTAGGTATTAGCGGTCCTGTGACCTTCCCAATAGATCTTAGCAGAGCACTTGATATGAATATATCAGGACGTCGGCTAATGATGGACAATTATATACGTGATATTACCGATAATGATAGCGACCGCGGCGACCTATTGTGGAATCTTCCATCCACTAACAATTCGATGAGTGAAAATGATTATCTCCAATGGGCTCAAGCGTATGTATTCGAGCTTCTACCGGAGGGAACTCCCGGTCGTAGATCATCTGTGAATAATCCAGCTTATGAAGATCGGCTGCGTACGTTTTTTAACATGGAGCATGTAACTGCCACCATATGCTCCGCGTTGCGTACAACCCATACTCGAGTCCGAGTGCCACGACAGCAAACTGTTTCGACTAGTAACAACGCACCCATTAAAGTTGTAAGATAATAACAAAATAAGTTAAATCAGTTATTCATCGACATAAAATACTTTTAATTGCAGCCCATGCCATCAACAAGCAGTGCTTCAAAATCAGAGTCTACAAAGCCCGCCAACGGCTTGGCTACACTTCAAGGAACTTCAGTGCCACCATCAGGCTCTGCTTCAAACGAGACAATTAAAGATCTATCATCGAGCGGTGTATCGAAACCAACAACATCAATGTTATCGAAGAAACCCAGACGTGCAACCAACTCTAATTGCAACGCACCCATGGAAGTTGTAAGATAATAACAAAATAAGTTAGTTCAGTTATTCATCGACATAAAATACTTTTAAGTTGCAGCCCATGCCAACAACGAGCAGTGCTTCAAAATCAGAGTCTACAAAGCCCGCCAACGGCTTGGCTACACTTCAAGGAACTTCAGTGCCACCATCAGGCTCTGCTTCAAACGAGACAATTAAAGATCTATCATCGAGCGGTGTATCGAAACCAACAACATCAATGTTATCGAAGAAACCCAGACGTGCAACCAACTCTAATTGCAACGCACCCATGGAAGTTGTAAGATAATAACAAAATAAGTTAGTTCAGTTATTCATCGACATAAAATACTTTTAAGTTGCAGCCCATGCCAACAACGAGCAGTGCTTCAAAATCAGAGTCTACAAAGCCCGCCAACGGCTTGGCTACACTTCAAGGAACTTCAGTGCCACCATCAGGCTCTGCTTCAAACGAGACAATTAAAGATCTATCATCGAGCGGTGTATCGAAACCAACAACATCAATGTTATCGAAGAAACCCAGACGTGCAACCAACTCTAATTGCAACGCACCCATGGAAGTTGTAAGATAATAACAAAATAAGTTAGTTCAGTTATTCATCGACATAAAATACTTTTAAGTTGCAGCCCATGCCAACAACGAGCAGTGCTTCAAAATCAGAGTCTACAAAGCCCGCCAACGGCTTGGCTACACTTCAAGGAACTTCAGTGCCATCATCAGGCTCTGCTCCAAACGATGTATTAATTATTGACATATTATCGAGCGATGAGTCGGGACCAACAACTCCGAATTCATCTCAAAAAACCAGACGTACAACCAAACGTCGGGCTAATCAGGATAACAGTTCGGTCCTAGATCAAAACTCTAATTACTCTGCTCCAAACGGTGTATTAATTATTGACATATTATCGAGCGATGAGTCGGGACCAACAACTCCGAATTCATCTCAAAAAACCAGACGTACAACCAAACGTCGGGCTAATCAGGATAACAGTTCGGTCCTAGATCAAAACTCTAATTACTCTGCTCCAAACGGTGTATTAATTATTGACATATTATCGAGCGATGAGTCGGGACCAACAACTCCGAATTCATCTCAAAAAACCAGACGTACAACCAAACGTCGGGCTAATCAGGATAACAGTTCGGTCCTAGATCAAAACTCTAATTACTCTGCTCCAAACGGTGTATTAATTATTGACATATTATCGAGCGATGAGTCGGGACCAACAACTCCGAATTCATCGCAGATTCCAAGACGTGCAACCAAACGGCTGGATAATCAGGATAACAGTTCGGTGCCAGACGACAACTCTAATTGCAACGCACCCATGGAAGTTGTAAGATAATAACAAAATAAGTTAGTTCAGTTATTCATCTACATAAAATACTTTTAAGTTGCAGCCCATGCCATCAACAAGCAGTGCTTCAAAATCAGAGTCTACAAAGCCCGCCAACGGCTTGGCTACACTTCAAGGAACTTCAGTGCCATCATCAGGCTCTGCTCCAAACGAGACAGTTAAAGATCTATCATCGAGCGATGTATCGAAACCAAAAACTCCGACACTGTTATCCCAGAGAACCAGAAGTGCTACCAAAAAACGGCTGGCTGAGGTTGAGGATAACAGATCGGTGACAGATGACAACTCTAATGTGCTTGTATCAGCCCCATTAACGAGGCAGCCTCGTAAACGTGGCCGCACTCCAAACAATGACAGTCAAGAACCTAAAAAGACTAATAAGAAATCTAAAAAGGAACCTAAAAAGGAAGATTCTGATAAATCCCAATGAGCTTAATTGCCCACCTAAATAATCCGTTGATTGGGAAAACATTTTAAACAAATTTTTACACACGAAACAAATATTTATTCAACATTCTCTAAACCAAAACAAAATGTTATAACAAGAACAAAACACACAGAATCTCTAAAGAATTATTAACATATTTATACACAAATTTTAAAGCCCACAAGATCCTGAGTAACAACGAGAACAAAAACACTGAGAAACTCGAAAGAACTTTCGACACTCAACTTATACTCTTTATATATGATTTAACACTTATACCACATCACTTTACAAACAAAAGCCCACAAAAATTGTCTACACTGATATACATTGTATAGCCTATAAGATCCAGGCTAACCACGACGACAAAAATAACTCATATAATCACTGGCTGTGACTTGAGTGATATTTGTTTTTACCACATCACTTTACAAACAAAAGCCCACAAAAATTGTCTACACTGATATACATTGTATAGCCTATAAGATCCAGGCTAACCACGACGACAAAAACAACAAAATAATTCATATAATCACTGGCTGTGTATTGAGTGATATTTTTTTTACCACACCACTTTACAAACAAAAGCCCACAAAAATTGTCTACACTGATATACATTGTATAGCCAATAAGATCCAGGCTAACCACGACGACAAAAACAACAAAAGAACTCATATAATCTCTGGCTGTGACTTGAGTGGTACCATTTTTCTGATATTTATTCTTCAAAATTATATGCAACACAATAAACAAATTCAAATCAAAAATACATATTCTCTTCTGTTCTTATATTATTTATGGAATTTTTAATGCCTTTATCAAAATCTCCTTTGAACGAAATCAAAACGAATAAGGATATAGCTACTGTTGCCTACACAAGTTTATGGAAGATACAAAACTACAATTAATTCTTATACTTATTTTTAATGTTCATTGTTTGAACTAATTTTTGCACTCAACATCTAAAGAATATTTTCAACACATGTATGATTCTTTTTCAGAAAATATGATCCTTTATTGCTTGTTAATTTCTTTGTTTTTTTGTCTTTTTTTTTTGTATATTTATAATATTAGTTAATTGGTTTGATGAATTTTTCGTTGACTTGTTTATGGTTGCCGTTTTAAACTAGATCTCGTGGCGCAGGCCGTGATAGGAGATCTGCTTCTGGGCGGGTGTACGCTTGCCAAATGGACTCTTCGCATTGACCTCCAGAATGTAATCACCCTGCAGATCAAAATCGGCCCATATTCCCATATAGGTGCGCTTGCCGAAGCCATCGTTCTGCTTGTACTGCTTTAGGGACTTGGCGGCAACGGCTGGGAAGTTGCGCTCATTGCCTGGACGCACTGACTCGGCAAAGTAGCGGGTGGCACGCATAACGGCCTCAATCACATTCTGTGCACCGGGAACACCCTGGGTGAGTCCATTGGGATAGAAGTCAACATCACCGGAACGCTTTGGAGTGCCCATGGACAGGCTGGATGTGTGGATGACATCGACGAAGTCAGCATCACCGCGGGCCAGACCAACAATGACGTCGCGACGCTTGGACAGCAGCTTGGCGGGATCAAGACCAGTAATGCGACGCAGCTTGTGGCCAGTTTGTGCGGTAAACTCTTGACCGGCAGCGCCAGCAACATGAGCAGCAATACCCTGTCCAATCACATGGATAATCTCATAGGGCACACCCTTGTTGGTCAGCTCAATCAGAGTCTGGGCAACCATGGCACCGGTGCTGGCCACATCCAACATGGCGTAACGCTTGAAGCTAGTCAAAGTTGAGCCCAAGTCAATAATCTGCATAAATACAACAATTTAAAACTCATTGCATAGGTTAATTAAAAAGAACAAAAAAAGAAAGCTTACGATCAAATTGCCGCTGGTGGTCTTGGCCATTTTCCACTCATCCGAGGATTCCTCGCTGGATGTGGACTCGTAGTCATTGTTCTTCTGCTGCTGCTGCTGCTGTTGAGCATTCTTTTGCTGCTGCTGCATATTGTAGCGCTGAATGTAAGCCTGCTCCAGCTTGCGCATGGCCTTCTTGATTGTGGGTGTGGTTTGGGGCAGACCGGTCAGCATAATAGTGACCTCATCCTCACCGAAATCGGACTGAGCCTTTGCCTTCTCCACATAGTTGTTTAGCTTAGCCTCCACACGTTCGCCATTGGACTTGAAGATGGTAACGGGAATGTTGCTTGGGCTGGGCACAAAGTTTGGTGTCAGATCGTGCTTAATGTGAGAAATGTGATCTGTCAAGATTGAGAAAGAGATAGTAAAAAATGATTTGATTTCAGCAAGCAATAAATGAACACATACACAACTTCTCCAGCAACTGGGCGCCTTTTTGCAGTGGCATATTCTCCAAACGCTCAAACGTGATGTCGTTCAAGGATGGCATGTTTTCCAGCTCGGCGGCACTCAGCCATTTCGTGGGCTTCAGCTCATCCTTGGAGGCACAAGCGGCCACAATCAGGCATGCCAACAGGCAAAATCTCAGGGACATGACGCAGTTCTTTTCGGCTAAAACAGCTTTCTGAGAAGTAAGGTGTTCAAACGTTGATCGGCGTTTGATAATTACTACGCCACAACGTTTGCTTTTTATAGGTAGCGCCTACGATGCACTATGCTGATGTTTAGGTGTCAGGTTGTTTTACATTTTTGCTGATCTTGGCAAGCGTGTGTCGCAAAGCTTAATTACGTAGACCAAAAACTGTATAAGTATACATATGTACATATATATGTATACAAACATACTTGAATACTTGCAAGCAAACAAATAAGCTTGCTCTAGTCGAATTTACTTGGCTAGAATATATTTTTATTTGAGTCATAATTTAATATAAGAAAAAATGGCGGCTTTTTTGTCTACTCTCTTGATTGTATGCACACACTTGCACATCAACACTTATACATACAGCTCAAACGTACATACATATTATGTACATACATATAAACAGAGCCGGAAAGCAAGAGAACGCAGGAAGTAAGGAATTCAAACTTTATAAAAAAACAACGACTATCGATATGCAAATACTTATCGACTTATAAATATAAAATAAAAGTATCGTCATGTTTGCATGCATATTTTGTCGTGAGAAGCAGGGATACGCAGTTTTTTAAACCATTTTGAGATATATGTATAACCATGGATATTTAAACTGAGCTCCCGTAGCCGGGTTACTCACATGTTCACATTCCTTTATAAGATAATACACCCTTTAAATCAGCAACGGGGTATTAAATGCAAATGCCGCAAAACCAGGTTCCTTATCGTAGTGCCCTTGAGGGCCCAGTTTTTTGAACCCAATCGCTTAAGCGCTGATTACTGATTTTAATAGTGATTATAAAAACATCTTGCAACTAAGTAACTCATTCTGATTCGAGATTGCGACCACGTTTCTTATTACTTTGTCGATTCTAAAATTGTTATGCAACCTGCCCAAAACAATTAGCTTAAAAAAAAACTGCTATGTTGCTTTAAATGGATAGGCTTTTTTTTCATAAAAAATATCTATCTCAACAACTTATTTTTATATTGTCACACAATTGCATAATATTGTTTATAATTTCATGCAGTTGGCAAATCGGAACCAATTTACCAGAAATTTTTTTTTTATAATTTGCTTCGATTGCATTTTTATATAATTGCTTTAAATGGATAATACATACATATGAATGTACAAATACAAGAAGCTTATATGCACACATATTTACATATTAAAATAACCTTTAATACAAAAAGTTTCTTATCAAATTAATGTAAATTACAAATTTATTGGTTTTGAATGATGCATCTAGATTATGGCTATGTATTTATGACAAGTCTACAATACACGTTTACTAATATTAGTGTAGCCAATGCCAACACATGTCATTAAAACCTTTTGTGCACCACGCACATCTTCTTCATCATCGTCATCGGCCACGGGATTCTCCAGCTTAAATGTTATAGAGAAAAAGTCACGCAGATGCTGTAAAAAGTGCACAGTATATGTAGAAAGAGCACCTGAAAGATATACATATGTGATTGGAAGTAAGAAATGTTACATAGTATCTGTGCATAACACAACACACCGGTTAGAAATTTGGAAACGTGTTTTTGTCCCAGAGACATGAATAGGGCAGCCAGCCATTGATAGGCAGAATCACAGCAGCCACCGCGATATATTTCATCCAAAAGACGCAAGGCGACATCTCGTCCCATGTCCTCTGGTATGGATGGCATATCCTGCAAAATCAAATTGTATGTCATTTTGGAAACAACACACGAAGCTGTTTTGTCAGCTGCTTACCGACTCCTCTCTGGTGCTGGATATGCTATCGGCAGCAAAGCAAACACCGTCCGTTGTCTCAGCCAGCAGGCAGATGCCAAAGCCCGGTGAATTGCCAGACATTTTTCCACGATTTTGATCTGTATAGATGTACACATCAGGCAGAAACTTAAGCATACACCCCTTGGCCGATTCTACAGTGCGATTGGCCATCGCTGGTGACACTTTGCAAGCGTAAACGGTTCCGCGGATGCGCTTCACCATGCCCTGCTGTTGAAACTGTATAGCGCGTAGGCTTTTGCGAACGGGACAGCTGAAGATGACCTCGCCTCCACCATTTGGAGCAACACCGCGACGCACTACACGCAAATCTAGTCCATCGTCAACCAACAGGAATCGTTTTAGCAAAGATAATGCAGCACCCTTTACATGGTCGACCGAAGGCGAATCTTTGCTGTTTGTTACGCCGCGCAGTATACACTGCAGCGGCAATTTGCAGAATGGACCCAGCGCAATCAGTGCATCCAAATAATATCCAATTCCACGCTGCACAGAACAATCGTGATGCAACTGACCACCATGGAGCAAACCAGGAGTAAACATGACACTTGTGCCTGCTGGATTGAGTTCAATTTTGGTTCCGTTTGTCAACTTGTCGAGCAGACGGATGAGGCTTATCTCATATTCTCGCAAGCCTGGCGCTCGTTCATCTTCAGCGCGGATTTGCGTAATTTTCACTGGCTTGCCGCTAAGGCAGGAGAGCACAAGGCGCTGCTTTAGAAAATTGCTGCCTCGATATATAAGACAATTGCCCTCTTGCGCAACAGGCGGCATGCTTGTTAATATTATATTTATGCGAATATAAAATTAATGAAAAGCCCACGCGTGTTTTCACGTGCGTCCAAATTGTAAACAACCAGGGGTGAACAAGACATCGATATATCGAGCTGGTCAGCCTCCAAAGAAACGATGTATTTAACTTGCATCCATCGATACAAATTAAATCAACATACTGAACAATCGATACTAGTGTTACTTTACTGCGGCTTTCTTCTTTAGGTGATCAACTGCCTGAACCCGTTACTTGAAAAATTGTCCGTCGGAGTAGACTGTCTAGTAGACTGTAACTAAAAATGTCGAAATATCCTGAAATCAAATGCGAACAAAAATTAGTTCAATGTCCGTTCAACAAAACGCATTGCTTGCTAGTCAACCGTTTGCCAAAACACATTATCCGGTGTGTTCGGAACTACCCGAACACAAAATTGAAGCGCTGCCCATTTGACTCTACTCATTGGTTTGAGCCTGCAGACATGCCGGTTTGTATTATCATGGCATTCACAGGTTAAATCATTATGTACATTATCGTTATTACAGGCGCATTTGAAGGAGTGCGAGGCTGCTTCCATTGTTGCTGCCCGGGTTTCTACGCTCGAATTTCTAAGTTCGGACGCAGGTGCGTCTCCGGTGGACTTATGCACGTCGAGTGAAAATTGGGATGATGATCCGCCAGTTCCCACTTATAACCCAAAAGAATTTTGCGAGAAAAATCCAGTTATTCTAAAGCCAAATGGTTTATCTAAATCTGAGCGTGTTGCATTTCGCATAGCCGAGCGCCAGCGTCACCGTGATTTGGACAATTTAAGCACTAATGCAGCTACTAATGAAGATGAAAAACTAACAAGCAACTAATGCGAATGACTGTCCATTAACATTGATTAATGCTAAAAATAATAATAAATGGCGTATTTCAATTGCGCATTTAATAAATTGGCGGGCATCCGCAAGTGGCAACGCTAAAAGAAAAAGGTGTGACCACCAGTTGTATTTTTGTACTTGTGCTGGTATATTTTCTTGAGGTATGCCCAACAGAAGAATCTGTAAACTGACGAAATCAGCCTTAAGTCACACCGACAAACAGATGTTGTTACTCTTAGTGGATTGTTTGTCGAGTTCGCTTCGTTACGGATATTGGAATTTTATTTTTCAAGCATCAACTCATATTATAATTCAAATTTTGCACCAACCTCAAACTAAGTTTACATACAATTGCGCAAATAATAAAAGAAACATTTTATATACTATTGCTAAAGCTCGAATTGGAACACGAGCTTCCAGCGCGTTTATTAAGCCCTTTCATACATACCAAAATATGTGTGTATAAGTGCATTGTTGGTTCCAATATTTTGATTCGCGTGTGTTTGATGTTCAATTTTTTTTTTTACCACACATATTTTCACATTTGTACAAAGTGAATATTTTAAGTACTAAAAAAAATACGGTTAAATCGCTGTTTTCCAATTGCATTTTGTGTGCACATTATCCCCGCATAGCAGAGAACAAAACCAAAACCATACATATATACCTACGAATTTCGAAGTGAAAAGCAAGTTGCCAAACCAAAAAAAACAGGCTTAAGCGATTGCAGCGCGCCAACATCGCTGCATTTTGGTGTGGTTGTGGATTCCGCGAGTGTAGGCCGCCAACGGACAAGAAGCACAAAAGATAATCGAAAAGTATACACGCAGTGGTAAGTGATAAAAAAAGGCACTTATGATATGCACAAATGCACATCCATGCGCAAACATACATGCATTTGTTCTTATTAGTATTTATATACATACATATGAATAAAAATACTACTAATAAAAAAAATAACATTGAACGTTAAAATTTAAAACAAAACCGGCATGAACCGGCAAATGCCACAAAGCAGAAACAGAAATGAGTTGAAAATAAGAAGCAAATAATTGCACATGCATACACACAGTATTCAAACATATTCACATGTACGTATGAACGTACATCAGCAAAAGTACAATATAAAACTGTGCTGCTGTGTCATTTTTTATGTGCAGCAAACTACGCACTTTCCAATCAGATTTCAAATTGTAAGGGCCCACGAGATTTAAGTGTGTGTGTATGTATGTTGTGTGTGGCGTACGTGATAATTTCGGCCGGCATGCACGCATACTAGCAATCAGCTGCGGGGGCAAGGCGACCAGAGAGCACAAACATGCGTCGACTTGTTTTTCTTCTTGCTCTGTTTATGTACTACATAAAAACATACATACATACATGTATGCTCGCTGTATTTATTTTTTCGGCTACCTTCCAGCTCATTCCATTTTGATGTGTCTGTTGTTGCTTTCTGGCGTTGCCACTGTCGCAAATTTATTTTTGTACTCATCGTCATTTTATTCACTCTGTTCGTGAACATTGTGATTGGCCCCCATCAATTATGCTTATGCTGTTCTTTATATACATACACATACACATTTGGATATATTTATGTACGTACGTATGTATGCAGAAGCACTGTCGCTGGAAATATAAGTTCTCAAAAATCCGTTATTTATAACGCTTCAGTAAAAATCTTAGTATTCAGCTCGAGATTGGTTTTAATACGAATTCTACCCGAATACAGATTTTCAAAGGAAAGAAATCAATAAAGGGGCTACTAATATTTACTACCCGCACTGTTTCCATGCAAAACCCAATGTTTTTATTGTTATTGTTGTACTGCAGCCGATGCTGCTTCTGCAAACTTGTCGCCCAATTGAGCATTCCAATTTTGCGACGCTATTTCGGCATAGGTTACGATCATAAAAGAATTTCTTAATATACATACATACATATGTAATAATAAGCACGACAATAACATTCATATGTATATGTATGTACGCGTAAATATATTTGTATGTATGTATGTATGTATGCTTATGTGTATGTATTTATATACTGCGTATTAAAGCTGTAAACATTGCCAAAAAAAAATTCGACGTGCCATTTGCTCTAACTCTCGCAACGAGGGAGCGCACAACAAGTGCAAAACAGAAGCAAAAGCAGTAATAATAACATAGAAAGTTTGTAAGGGGGAATAATTTTCAAGGTTAAGCCGGGCAAAACAAACATAAAACCGGTTACAGCATATAAATACATATGTATGTACATATGTACATATGCTGGTATGTATAAATTGAAAGGAAAAGGAGAAACATGCGACAACAGCGACGCAATAACATGCGCACACACACACAACAATATGAGCTTGTACGTTTACATGTACATATGTATAAGTATATACATATGTATGTACATATTGAACAAAGTAAATCGGACAAAAGCTGACAAAAACGGTAAAGTTGTCTTTGGATTGTTTCAAATTGAAATGTTGATGTATGTATGTATGTATGCGTTATATACATATGTATATATTGAAAGGTAGAGAACTCAGCTGGACATGTACGATAACTCCGCTTAAAGTTCTCTTATTGGAAGCAAACCAGATAGCAATACCGTTAGTCAATAAGCTGAGCGAGCGAGCAGTAGGGGTTGCAAACGGTAGCTGTTATGCTCTTTTTAAGAGTGTGTTTGTGTACGTACATATATGTGACCTTGAAATTGTTCTATGGACCTAAGGGAGTTTTTATTGCGTTGCTGCCCGACAGAAATGTTACTGCATGCAGTATGCTTAACCCAATGCCGTCAAGAGATCGGCTATTGACTTCCGCGTATGACATCGCTGTGTCAGTGTTAGGTGCACGGCTTGTTCTAAAGGCGGCTGATATTAGAAACAGCAAACATTCAAAAACACAAATGTGTTGACGGCAACGCCAAAATGATGTGCTCTTAGACGTTTGACGTACATATGTACATATGTATGTATTTGTAAATATGAGCTCTAGTCCTGCACTATTGTTCTTTTTGGTAAAGATGGCAACTGCGACTGACTTCGCTCAGCAAATATGTACCTACTACATACATATATCACATTTGCCGTTATCCTTTCTCCCTCAAACTCTTACTTTACTGCTTGTTCAAAGTGGAAGCAAAATGCAAAGGGCAGAATACAAAAGTGAGATGTGAGGATCAAACAAGCAATAACAACAACTAAAATTTACCGCTGATCGTTTTGCTTTACATGCTTTGTGTGTAAAGGGAAGAGCGAGCAAAGCGCGAGAAGAAATAAAAATGCGTTAAATGTACATACATACATACATATGTGTTGTATGCGTATGTGTGTATGTGCGTAAGTAAGCAATCACTATTTGGGTGGGTGGGGGGGGGGGGGGCTGTCCCTTCACAAGAAACATGCACTCATCATTATTGGTATTGAGTGTGCATAACATTAAACAAATATTGCAAGCGTTAAATAAACAAAAACAGAATATTAACAGTTGGCAGAAATACCTGTTAAAACCTTTCAGCTGGCACTGAACTAATATTCCATACATCATTTTTTTTGCACTTTTCTACAGAACTTCGACAATCGAATCCAACCAAGCAACCAACTAATCAAAACTCTATTCAAAAACAAAAGACAATTGTGTTTTTCCTAATCGAAGAGCGAACAAGCAGCAAACAAGACAAGAAAAATATATCAAAAAAATTGACAACAGCATAAATAAAACGCCGTTTGAAATAAATACAAACAAAAGAGAGCGACAGAGCGAGTGAAGATAGGAAGTTTGAGAGCAGAGAACTTAAGAATGGAGCTGGAGTCGAAAGTTAATAAACACGCCAATGGTGATGCATCCAATGGCTCCGATTCCAAGGAGAGCTCCGTAGAACGTGAGCTAAATGATGAAATTGAGGCTGTGGAGCTGAACGGTAGTGGCTCCTCCAATGGGCATATGAAGAAACCGCTGCCAGTCGGCGATGGTCACGATGGCCGCATCAAACGCAAGGCAAAGCGTTTAATCCAAAGACAAAATAGCGCCAGTGGTCCAGCAACAACACTGATCGATGGCATTGCTGCTCTGGCCACAGGCGGTTCACCCAGTGCCAGCAGCTCGACCGTCGCCACGATGGTCAACGGCGCGATGCCCGCTGGCACTGGCTATGTGGTGCCGCATCGTCGCTGGAAGAATAGCCGGAGATCTCGCAATTTGACCCGTGGTCGCGGCCTGCCCAAGAAGGGTGGTGCCGGCGGCAAAGGAGTGTGGGGATTGCCCGGCTCGGAGGCACTGGCGGAGGTCTATGAGGATGAGAATGATCCCAACTATGATAGCGAATGCAACGATCGCAATGTGGAGCTGCGCGAAGTGATAACCGAACTGACGCCCGAGGAGTTCTTCAAGCTCGCCGAGCCAATCGTTCTCGAATACTATGAGCATGGTGATACTCATGAGGTGGCTGTTAGCTTCGATGAGATACTGCAGAGCCCATTGCGCGAGTATATCACTAGCATACTCGTTGAGATTGCCTTGGATCATAAGGATTCGCAGCGTGAAATGACATCGGTGCTCATTTCCGATCTCTATGGCCGTGTCATCACTGGCAAGGACATCGAGAAGGGCTTCAATATGCTGCTGGTCAATCTGCCCGATCTCATACTGGACACCCCCGAGGCGCCCGTCATGATTGGCAACTTTATGGCCCGTGCCATCGCCGATGATTGTATGCCGCCCAAATTTGTCAGCCGACCCGAGGAGCACCAGCATCTCAACGAGTATGCCGAGCAGGCATTGCGCCGTGCCGATGCCCTCCTGCACAAGCAGGTGTGGGCACATTTGGACAATGTTTGGGGCATGGGTGGACCACTGCGTCCGGTTAAGACAATCACAAAGCAAATGACGCTCCTACTCAAAGAGTATCTATCGTCGCGTGACGTTGCCGAGGCGCAACGTTGCCTGCGTGCTCTCGAGGTGCCACACTATCATCATGAGCTTGTGTATGAGGCCATCGTAATGACCCTCGAATCCCTTAGCCAAACCACCGAGGAGGCCATGTGTGAGCTGCTCAAAACGCTGGACTTGACATGTCTGGTTCTTCCGGCTGGCATGGAGCAGGTTAGTTTTGAGAACCACCGATACAACAATATAAACCGGATATTTATTCAACTTGTTAATTCTTTAAGACATTCGATTAGATGTGATCATAAAATAACCAAATTAATTCACTCAATAACATATTCATTCATCAGATAAACTAGATGAAAAATTATATTGTTTATCGCACAGTAGGCAAAACATACAAATTTTCTATCCTCACCAATGATATCATAGTCTTGAGGAATCAAATAATTATTTTCAAAAAAAAATAATCTAAATTCAATGAATTGTTCTTTAGTATGAACTTTCACTTTTGTTATGAAATATTTCCACCACAAATGAAATATGAAGCATTATTGTTTATTGTTTTAATTGTTTGCAGGGCTTTATGCGCGTCTACGATGATATGGCGGACATTGTTCTGGACGTGCCATTGGCGTATATAATACTCGATAGATTCGTGGAACGCTGTAATCGTGCTGGCTTCCTAACCGACAAGATTATCAACAATGTGCCATCCCGGTAAGTGCCAATAACAGTTCTATTTATAACCATATACATATGTATATACATGCATACATACTTAACTGTACAATGGTTTAATTTACCACCGTCCTTTTGTGCTTGTGTCTGTGTGCGTGCGTGTGTGTGTTGATAAGTTCAGCCCACTGTTCAGGCCCACCTGTAAACCACAAAGCAAAAAACACGAAAACAAACAAACAAACAAGTAACAACAACAAGAAGAATAAGCAAGCAAGCTAATAAATACAGTAAGAAAACAACAAAAACAATTCGATTTACGTAATCTTTGTCAGTTTTTGTTGCGACTGCTCGCTCCCTCGACAACAATGTACATACATAAGTATGTATGGATGTATAGCCCATTAATTTTTGTTTTGTTCTTGCTGTTATTATTATTGTTTCTGGCTCTACTTTATATATGTACGCTAGACGAATACATGTATGTATGGATGTGCGTACATATGTCTGTATATTTTTATGTATGTTCATATACATGAATACATACATATGTCTCATCAAGTTGATTTCTTTTTTTTTATTGCCGGCATTTCGCATCACTTCTTGACTTGTTGTTTATTTTGTGTGTCGCCCGTCGCGTTGTTCTTCGGTATTTTGTTTTCGTTTCGTGGTGCTCTTGTATGTTGTTGTTTTTCTTCTCCTTTGCCTTTGGGCTCGTTTTCTCGCTTTGAGTGTGTACGTGCGTATCTGTATGTGTGTTAGTGTGACTGTTTGCTTATGAAATTTCTATTGCGCAGTTTGGTTTTTGCGCTGACGCGTTGTCGTCTCGGTTGACGCCGAAGTCGGCATCTGCGTTAGGTTGGGGCAGTCGCAGAAGTTGATAGTGTGGCCGGTTTATCAGGCGCCGGTTGGCTATTTATTATTTCATTGAGCTTATTCATGCATACATACATATGCATGTATGGACGTGTTCAAAAATGACTTAAACAATATTCTATGAACATTCATACAAACATCAGTATGTATGTTTGTATGTTGGTTCATTTTCATCATACATACACAAATGCGATATCAGATAACATGTGTTCATACTTATGTACATACATTAATGTATGTATGTATGTTGTTTATTTATATCGCAGTTACTAGCAGATGCACTATTTACTTAACTCGTGTGACTTGTTTACAATATTTATTTATAATTTTGAGTCTAGCACATACATACTTACATATGTTTATAGTACATACATATGTACATACGCACAAACATGCAACGTGGTGTGTTTATATCGATAATGCTTATCGATTGCGTAGCACAGGGCGCACCTCCACTCATACACACATACACGTGTACATATATGTATGTATATCTTTCTATGCGTGTGCATGTTTATACAAAGTTGGCATTGACGTGACAAGTAGTTGCTGTTATTGTTATTGTTTATTGGGTGGTTGTGAGGTGCAACAACCTGCATGTGGTTCAAGATCGTGAGTGCTTTGGAGAAGGTAAAAATGGCGACTGATGTTTTTGTTGTTGTTGTTGTTGTTGCCAGTCGCTGTTGCAGTTTGCTGCTGTTATCGACCTGCTTCGCCACACCCACAAAACAACAAAAGCACCAACAACAACTACAAAATGCAGTAACTAGCAGACAGTTGTCAGTCTATGGGCAGTTGTAGTTGTTGCTGTGAGCTAAGCATTGGCTGCTGCTGTTGTTGTAACTGCATTTTGCATTCGCCTTGGCTGCGGCTGTTGCTCTTTGGCACTTAACATAGCCACAACAGCAGCTACAACAACAAAAGCATTCACTTTACACACACATACACACACACAAACTAGCAAACGCCGACGCGACATCGTAGCTCTCAATATTACCCTAGGAAATGCATGAAGGTGTATATTAAAATGCCATCTATATAAAGGTACAAAACGTTCGCATGAATATGCGTTTGCAAGAGAATTGAAATGAACATTTTACGACATAAAAATTTTGATTGCAAAAACTTTTTTTTTTTTGCTTGATAAAGTGGCAACCTTGCTTAAACCTAGCTTTAAGTTGGCTGCGGTTGGTTGTTACTAAATTGACAGAAAAGAAGGTGAATACAAAAAAGTACGTTAAATGCAAATAGAGTATTGTTGAGTCGAGATCGTTTGACTGAATTATTTTTAATTGTTGTAGCTCTAGCCGTCGCACTATCGTGCACAAACGAAAACAATGATTTCATTGCTTACCTCTTACCCCCTCCCTCTATCTGCAGCCTCCAAATTGCATTTGCTGTTTATACTTAGTTTCTTTATATGTATATGTATTTGTACGTGCATTTGTACATATAAATTTAAGGCTTTAATGTTGATGTAGGTTAAAATTGTATAATGGCCCGACAGCTTGGCACTTTAGATAAACCAGTGGCTTGTGCACGCAGCCAAACTAGTTTCGAGTTGGCCCACCGCCCCCCCCTACCCTTTCCCCCTTACAACCGTGCTCGTTAGTTGTCGCCAGCTGTTTTTTTTTTCGTTGAAGTTTTTCGTTTAGTTAGGAGAGGTAAAAAAAAAAGGGTCAACGGTTGAACGAACTCTGCTGCAAATTCGTTAAACACGTCCAGATCATTTATTTTTTGTTTGCCGCACTTTTGTGGCGTTTGCCAAATTTTTCAAAATGTATTTTTGTAATGCTATTAAATCACAACAAACTGTTAAACTTCCCTACAACGAATCTCAAAGAAAATAAGAAAAAAAATTCGTTACAGCGAAAATTCGTAATATAGAATGGGTTTTTTGATTGGAGAAGAAAACGTCGATATACCGTAGTTCGTTACATGGAAGTTCTACTGTATTTGGTTTTTGACATTGCATAATTTTGTGCTCTGAATAGAATAAGCATATTATTATTTTTCTAATTTTATTTCTTCGATGCCCTAAGGTTAAATGGGAGTAGTTATTAAACAAACCTTAACTCATTAAATTTATTCTTGTATGATTTTTTTTTTTGCAGTGGACGCAAGCGCTTTGTCTCTGAGGGCGATGGCGGCCACATTAAGCCAGCCAGTTTGCCGATGCGCGACTAAGAAGCGAGAATTGATTGAATTCTCCCCGAAGTTATAGAAACAACAAACAACAGAATCATCAACAACAGCAACGCATTAACAACAACAACTACGACGACTACGACAAAAGCAGCTTTAGTACGAAAGAATAAGCTAGAGTTGAGTGTATGTTGTTGAAAATGGATACAAAAAATACAAAAAAATAAAAAAAAAAAATGATGAACGGCATGGACATTATTAAAAAGAAGAATAAATATGGAGAATGAAAAGCAAGAAGAGAAAGAAAAACCGCAAAACACATAACCATCAATCGGAAATTGATCTCCGTTTAAACTATATGAATATTTACATAAATGCATATATACACACCCACAACATACATATAAAAGTAAATAAATTTTTAAATATTTGTAAAGAAAACAAAAAGCAAGACAGCGGCAAATGCAACAAAAGAAGATTAAAACAACGGCGACAGCAAACAATCGAAAAAATCAGAACAGAACAGCAATAAACACAATCATTAACATACACATCCAGAGACTAATGGAGACAACAGCTCACATACTATGTACTTACACATATGTAAAGTGAGCAGCAGGAAAGAGAGAAAGACAGAGATCCCGCGCAAACAAAAAGTGATGAACTGATGGCTTCTATTCAAAGAGAGCGATTTTGTCGCAGCTGCAGCCGAAACTGCGGAATGCATATGCATGCAAATTTACATATACGGAACTGTTATACATATGCACACAACTTTAAACACCCACACATCGACACACAGACACCGTTATTATTACTAGACATTACAAACAACTACAATTTATTATGATATACATACAACTATGTTTAAGAGAATATCCATGCAACATTAAATAAGCATAAAGTAGTTACAGTTTATTGCGTTACGATTATTGCGATACATCTAAGATTTTCATGAAAATAAACAAATTTATACATCAAAAAAAAAAAGATTAACAAAAATCAAAACAACAAGTTAATGCATAATAATTATACTTAAATTAGTACTACATACTATGTCGACACCCTTTAAAAACACACACTACAAACATAAATAAATTACAATTTCGTCAAACTTATTTTATATATGTATGAAGTTTGATATTTGCTAAATATTTCGTTAGGTTTCATAAAACAGAATTACAATTATTATTTAAAGAAAAAAACAGACCAAATTTTTGCATCAAATTTTATTGAAATTTTTTATTTTTGTTAACCAACCATACGACCTAGATTTTCATTTTTTGGCTCGCATACTTTGAATTAATAACATATGTGTGTATTTATAATTTATGCGAATTTTTGTTTTTAAATTTAAGCTGCCATGTTTTCTCTGATTCTTTTTTTTTCTTTTTGTATAACAGTTTGGAAGTACATAAATGGCAAGACGTGAACAATTTGTCTTAAAAGTATTTTGTTAATATATTTTGGCTACATTTTGCATTGTGCGCCTGCTTGAGGATACAAAGTTCAGAATTTTTATATTTTACTTTTTGCTTACATGCTAAAAACGCATTGGACACGACTGTACTTTGCAGAAAATATTCTTGCATATACACAAATGATAAGATATTACCATACATATAAATAAACTATAAACTTATATATTATATACAACTATTGTGTTAAAAAATACATATAAAATTATAATGATAATAAAAAAAAAAAAATAAAAAAAAATCATATATATTCCTTAGCAAGTTTTTCAATAATTTGCAAAGAGAAATGTGAAATCCGTTGCTGGATACTGCTAGCTCAAATCTGGCGGCTCCAGCTTAACCTCGCATCAAGAGCGCCCCATGCCGCCAATGCCAACAACAGTAGAGGGCATCATCACAGGAGCATTAATCGATACAACCGAACTGCCAATTCCACTATGTAGCTGGACATGCTTTCGATAGTTGGTAAAGTGTTCAAGATACTGCTTAACGGTGTCCATGGGCTCATACTGATCGTTTTGTTTAGCGTGCAGCTGTTGTTGCCCCATTGCATTCATGATTGTCTGTGTAGTGAAGTAAGTGGGGTACTCCTTGGCCACGTTGATGCCGAGGAAGCCCTGTAGCATTTCACGTATCATTTCCCAGCAGTACGATAGGGTTATGCATGGCCTATACTCAATCTCAATCAGTATGCCTTTGAAGTGTTCCATCATAGTAACGGAACCAAGCTTGATTACAAAATCACCATACTCGAAGCGGGCGCCGCGTGACTCAATTTTCGTTTGCTTTTTGGAAGTGAATGTGGAAGTCATTTTAAGCATAAGCAGATCAAAGATAGCATCAGCTACAAGGGCCACTTGCTTGCCAGTGCCACTGTCAATTATGGAGAAGGTGGAAGCGGGAAACTCCGAGTCGTGTAGAACATGAACGGCTCGCGTTGGTGTTCCATGCTGTGGGGTTGAGATGTATGTTTCACAGTCTACCAAAAACTGGCCGGCGTGGGTGGCGCCCAATGAGAGCAAGCGTTTGGACAGATGATCGATGATATGAGCACCAGATTTGCCCTCGGGCAATGGATATGGTTGTAGTACGGTCACACCCATCCTTATGCTGGATTCCAGGTATTGAATGTTTTACTCTTTTTTTTGTTTGTTGTAAGCCGTCCACGAAATAAAAGGTATAACCGTTTGTACATTGTGTTGTAAAACCCAAAATATACCGCAGTATGCGCTGATGCAAACAAACCATCGCGGATTCTTTTGTTTTTTGATTTAGTGGCAACACCAATACTTGTTGCTAGTATTTTTATGTTTTGAATTATAAGTGTTTTAGCCGTAACATTACTCCTGAAAGGATTGGAAACTTGTTCCAATTTCATTATAACTTTTTAAATAAATATAATACAAAACAATGTGAAGCTATGCTGTTTAAAACTAACATCGATATACTCACATATCGACATATCGATACAGCAACAGCTCTCTGATTATTTTTACCTAGCTCCTGTCGTTTGTGGGTGGTGATATTAAATTGGTGGCCGCCATCAGCAACATGGCAGATAAACGGAAACACAAAAGATCGGTAATTATGAAAACAATAACAACAAATCAAAATCTGAATTCACGTTTACGCGAAATATATACATTTGCTCGTATTCATGCTCATAGAAAGAGGAAATTGCACGCGAGTTCGACCTGCCTGAGCGCAAGTCGAAAATAGCAACAATACTTAAGCAAGAAGATCAGGCGTACTGCATATGTCGCACATCGGATTGTTCCCGATTCATGATGTAAGATAATAACTATTATTCAGCGAAATGGTTTTCCACTTACACGTTATTTTTTGTGCAGCGGCTGCGATGGCTGCGAAGAATGGTATCACGGCAACTGCATTGGCATCACAGAAAAGGAAGCCAAGCATATCAAGCAGTATTATTGTCAGCGTTGCAAGAAGGAGAATCCTCAGTTGCAGACCGTATTCCGTCTGGTTGCCACCGAGCGTGCAGCGGCCACTGCAGCTGCTGCTGCCTCATCCACAAGCCATGGTAATTCGAGCGCCACAGGTGCGTCTGGTAGCCACGCAACTGCATCGGGCTCAGGGGCCGCCTCGAGCAGCACGAGTGGAAGGAAAAGTAGCGCGGCCAAGGAGTCAGCTAAGCAGGTTAAACGCTGTGGCACATGCGAAGGTTGCCGGCGACCAAACTGCAATCAGTGCGATTCCTGCCGCCAACGTGTCGGCCACAAACCACGTTGCATTTATAGAAACTGTGTGAACCAGGCAGCTAATCAAAACCAACCAGCAACAACATCAACGGCAGCTAGTCGAAAACGTGAAAGAAACAGGGAGTCGCAGCAGCAACAAAAGCAGCGCAAGGCCAAAGTGGTGCGTGAGGCCAGTCCGGAGATATTAATTAATCCGGAACTGGTGGGCTTACGTCAGTGTCATGGGCCCACTTGCCGTTCTCAGGCGCGACCGCAAAGTAAATACTGCAGCGACGAGTGCGGCTTCAATCTGGCCACCAATCGTATATTCCAGGTGCTGCCGCAGCGTCTGCAGGAATGGAATCTGACGCCATGCCATGCCGCCGAAGAGAATCGCGAACAGCTCGAGGTCATACGACAAAAACAATCGAATGTGCGCTTTGCACTTGCCGAGCTGGAGAAGCGCGTCGAGGAGCTCAACATGATTGTGGATCGGGCAAACCGAAGCAAGATCGAAACTCAGCGGCCTCAAGATAATGGCGATGCAGAAGATGAGCAAAGCATGTACTGTATCACCTGTGGCCATGAGATACACTCGCGCACCGCCATCAAGCACATGGAGAAGTGCTTCAACAAATATGAATCACAGGCCAGTTTTGGCAGCATCTTTCAAACGCGCATGGAGGGTAACAATATGTTTTGTGACTTTTACAATCCGGCAAGTAAAACGTATTGCAAGCGTTTGCGCGTCCTCTGTCCAGAGCACAGCAAGGATCCCAAAATTAGCGATACGGATGTGTGCGGTGCTCCACTCGTTCGCAATGTATTCATTCCCACCGGTGAGTTTTGTCGTGCACCCAAAAAGAGTTGCTTCAAGCACTATACATGGGAGAAGATACGTCGTGCTGAGATCGACTTGGAGCGGGTGCGTCAATGGCTCAAAATGGATGATTTGATGGAGCAGGAGCGTTTGCTGCGACAGCAGCTTAGTTCGCGTGCCAATCTGCTTGGCCTGATGCTGCACTCCACCTACAATCACGAGGTGATGGGCGAGCTGGTGCGCAAACAGAAGGAACACTTTGCCGAACTCGAAAAGGCGAAGCGTCGACAGGTGCAAATGCAGCAACAACAACAACAACAAACCCAGCCAAACCAGCTAAAGCAGCAGCAACAACAACCACCACCACAAAGCCAACAAGAATTATTAGTGCAACAACAACAGGAATTGTTATGGCAGCAGCAACTACAACAACAAGAAGAGATTTCGAATTTGGAAATGCAGCGCGAAGAGCAGCCAACAGAAGAAACGCATCAGCAAACGAAAAAGCACAAGCAATGACATAAAAAAAAGAAAAAGAAGAAAAAAAAGAAGAAGAAAAGCAAGAAAAAACACCACGAAGACAAAGACGAGGACGAGGACGAGGATTCATCGTAGTTGTGTAGTAACTCAAAAAACAAAAAACCCTTCATTGTACTTTTCTCATCAAACTCTACACTTACACACATACAGACACAAACAATCAGCAACAAATGTTTATATGCACCTGATCACCATGGATATATAAAACATAGTATAAATTGTACATATATATATATTGTATTTTTGTAACCATCAGCAACCTGATCAACGCTGCCACTATATATCTCTCTCTCTCTCTATCTCGCACACTATATATAGCTCTTTCCTTCACTTTTGTATACTTGGAGGTTGCTACGTGCCACATGCATACATTGGAGGGCGCGCCCTCCTGTTTGTTATTAAAAACTAAGCATCAAACATGTATGTATTTATTTATTGATAGCAACCTGTCGGAAATTCCCGATTGTGCCAACCACGCAATTCTACATCATTCACACAAACATACATTTCATTGTCCATTCATAGTTAGTTTTGTTCATTTAATTTCCTTCTATTTTGATGTAAAATCATGATACAAAAATATTGAAACATAATTATGATCTCACATTTCTTTCATTTTCTTCTTATCAGTTTCTCTATACTTTTAACAAACCATATGACCATTATTAATTCTAGACAACCTATTTAATGCAAAGCCATTAGACAACCCCTTTCTTTTTGATGTAAGCTACTTTTAATTATAGATTTTGATTTTGTTTTATTCTTAGATATAGAACATTTAAAAAATAAGGCGAAAGGGTTCAGTTCAAAGTAAATTTAAGCTTGAAAATATGATTAATACCGCAACTAACTTTATTTCTAGAAAAATTTGTAATAATTTTTCTTTAATGTGTTCTTTCGCTCGGATTATAAGTTTTAAAAAATTGTAATTAAAAATCAATCTAAATAACATATTGTTCATATTTTGCATAATTATAAATAAAATTAACATTTTGGAAAATAGTCTTAGGCGTTTCGAAATAGATTGTCTTTATGGCACTTAAAATATCTTAGCTATTCTTGACATTAAGACAATATAGTTTTTGTAAAACAGTTTTAAGTAAAATAAAATAATTAAATATAAAAACACACACAACTTGCCATTCTTGTGTTAAAAATTTGGGCATGTGAATGATTCGTCCTTAAGGGACAACGATGCGGAACAATAACCATAACCACCAAAAAACATTAACAGATACAAAGTTGTTATGCCTGTCTGTGTGTGTGTGTGTTTGTAAGAACTGTTGTAGACAATTCCAGATTAGAAGCAAATCGTTTCTTAGTAGGCTGAGCATAAATCGTGTTGACATTTAGGAATGTCAAAGCCATTTGGCGATTAGTATTTTGTTTACTTTCTACACAACTCGAAAATTAGACACACGATTTTGTATACAACATTTGATCCAATAATTTTTCCGCAAAAAAAATCACTACGCGAGACGGTATAAGTCATATATATTTATAATAGATATATATTCGATTCAAGTGCGGAACACACAAATTAAAGCGCGCGCGATTCGAAAGTTTTGCGGGTCCGCATGTGAAACAAAAAAAACTAAAACCTATAAATTACTAGTTCGCAGCAGGTGAACTCCTTCCACGAAATTCGGTTATTAAAGTGACGGCCGATTAACGGATTTGCAAAGCTGATCAAGCTGATCAATCTAATCCAATCAATCGGTCAATCTATCCCGTATTTCATATTGTTAATTTTTTCGCAATTGCGTTATTTGTAATCGTCGACTTCTAAGAGGAGGGTAAGTTTTTTTTTTATATTTTATATTTTTGACGAAACTGTTTTCTCGCTTTCGTCTGCAGTTTCAGTTAGAATCGTTTTATATCGAAATTATTTTTTTTCCAGTTCGACTTGTGTTATTTTTGTGTGTTTTGTCTGACTCCTGGTGCCAATCATATGCAAATCGCGAGGTAACGTGTGCCCTCTAGCCATTGTACTCCGGTTTCAATTGCCTTCACCGAAATAAAAAACAAACAAACACAAACAAAACACCTGCCTCACAGCTCTGCAGCTAGCCTGACCTCAAACCTTCAAGATTAGACAGGTAAGTGACATGCCTTTTTTGGCACTTGATTTTCTAGTAGCAATAACAAATTTTGATTTGCAACTACTTCACGACGACTTGTCGCATTTGCAAGCACTTTTGCACTCTACTACAAAGGAAGTCTGTTTCTTTTAAAATTCAATAAAATTGTGCGATATTAGTTCTTATCTAGAATATATCAAAGAGCAATAATAGATAGTAAGCTGCATTTCTTACATTAATATTATCTTATGATAAAACTGAGTTCTAAAAAATTACTCGAATATAAAATTCTGTTGAGAAACGAATGCTTAAAACGTGGAAATAAATGTAAAATAACACACAATGCAAAAACTGAGTAGGCTGCTGAAGTCTCTCCATAATATGTCATTTTGATCAAATACTGAAACTGATCATTTCGAATTTCATTGTTTTTAAAGCTCAAATTTTTATTGCAAGCTTATAACAATAAATCTTGTTTTGTTTGGGCAGACAGTGTAAGCGGTACGTGGAGTTACATGTATGTATGTATATTTTTATAAGCACATTCTATGCATATTTATTTTTAAACAAATTCATTTTGCTCGATTCTCGATTGCATGAATTGGTGGAATTTGGTTTCATTTAAGGCATTCATTGATTGTTTTGTTTGCAATAATTTTTGTCAATGTTGCAATCAAAACAATAACGACAAGAACAATACGTGTCGTTGCCCAGGACACTCTTGTGGCTCCTGGTTCCATTTGTCCGTTTCTCGGCATTGCTAGGCCATTATTGTATCTGCTCCTGTTCACATTTGTTGTTGTTCGCTGTTGTCGCCCACTTTCACTTTCCGATCGATCTAACAATAATTCAGTTTCAATCAAAATGCTTCATGATTATTTGTTGTTGGCTTTTTAACATACATACTTGAGCGCTGTTTGCATATGAGACTGGGACTCAGTGAATTCGAATGCAAATGCGAATCCGACGCCGGCTGCGACACGCGATGCTCCAAAACGAAATTCATTCAATAGCAACAACTTAGCACTCAATGCACCCTAGGCACTAAGAACATTTAGCTCAACACCAATCCATCCCATCCCTCAGCTGCAAGCTGGCGTCCATCCAAAGCGAAAATAGCCAAAGCCGCGCCATGCCGAAAGTCTGTGACTGTATTAAATGTCTAAGTGGCATTTCAGACGTGGAGACGGAAAAGCAGAAACAGCGACGTCGGAGTCGACAAATGCAACACCGCTCTCAGCAGCAGCAGCAGCAGCAGCTACAGAAGTATCATAATCAACCGCAACTGGAGGAGGCTCACCATATGCGGGGCCAAAAGCCAGGTGTAGAGCCGTTGATTAGAAGCCATCGCAAAGAAAGGAACAAAGATAAGGATAAACTCAAGCATTTGGCCGGTGAGAATACGAACCCTCAGGATAGACGCATGTATGAGCTGGATGAGACTGTCGAGCATTATTTCGATGTGCGTAAGGTAAGCAATTGTTGATGTCGCTATTGTTATCGTTATCGGTTGCTCTATAAAAACGAAAATTTGCATACATACACACACATGCATATATCAGCGCCTGGGAAAAGGCGCCTACGGCATCGTGTGGAAAGCCACGGACAGGCGACAGAAGAGCACTGTGGCTCTCAAAAAGATCTACGATGCGTTCCGTGATGAAACTGACGCACAGCGCACCTTTCGCGAGGTGTCCTTTCTACGCGCTTTCCGCCATCATCCCAACATTATCCGGTTGCTAGATGTTTTAAAGTAAGTGCATCTGCTTACTCTTAAGAATTTAAACAAAACTCAAATTGTACTCAATAAAGGGCTGGCAATAATATGGACTTTTATTTGGTGTTTGAGTACATGGATAGCGATTTACACAATGTTATCAAAAAGGGTGACGTCCTTAAAGACATACACAAGCGATTTGTCATGTATCAGCTGATCAATGCAATCAAATATATGCACTCTGGCAACGTTATTCACAGGGATCTGAAGCCAAGCAATATTCTGATCGACAACAAGTGCAGGTAAGTTGATTTTCTGTCTTTTAACTGATTAATTTGCGTAACAATCTTTTCGATTTTATGTAGGCTTAAAGTAGCCGATTTCGGACTGGCGCGTACCTTGGCTTCAAAGCGACGTGGCCATATGGATGACGGTGATATGAAAAAGGATGTCTTGCTAACAGATTATGTTGCAACTCGCTGGTATCGTGCACCTGAAATTTTGGTAGCCAGTCGCAGGTGAATGTCAGGTTAAAAAAAACCCAGAGTATCAATATCTAAATGTTCGACAATCCTTTACAGATATACGAAGGGCATTGATATGTGGAGTCTAGGCTGCATTCTGGCCGAGATGATACTCCAGAAGCCACTTTTTCAAGGCTCCAGCACGATCAATCAGGTAATGTGCACTGTTTGGTCTAAGAGATTTGACTAGGCAAAAAGGGTTTTAATTTTTTAATTTGAAGATCATCAAAAAAATCAATTAAATAATATTAAGAAACTTGTTGTCTTGCGTATTTTTAGGTAGTATTGCATTTAGTAACCTTTTGTGTCTTAACAGATTGAGAAGATTGTGAGTGCTTTACCAGATGTTACAGAACATGATATCGAATCGATTGGTGCCGGCTTTGGCTCGACGCTGCTCAGCAAAAAGATTTCGCCGGAGCGCCGTCTCACGCTGGACGACCTGATGCCCAATTGTTGCGAGGAAGCCTTGTCGCTGGTCAAGTCATTGTTGGTTCTCGATCCGAATGGCCGGCTAACGGCCAAGGAATCCCTTGCACATCCGTATGTGATACGCTTTCGCAGCGCCTCGGCGAATATGGAAATGCGCACAGATATCAAGCCGTCGCTCAATGATGATGTTCGCTACAGTGTGAAGGATTATCGCGCCTCGTTGTACGATATGATATCACCCGAAATGCGTTCCACAGCACATCGCAGAAGCTCTACAGCAAAGACTTCAGTCGCAGGGAGCACTGATTCGCAGCCATTGGCAGAGACGCGTACAATAAGATCCGTATCTAAAACCAGGTAAGTAAGACGGCGATTTTATTTGTGTGGTGGTTTGTTTGGCGAGACAGAATGAACGCTAGGTGAAGTGTGTGTGGGTGGGTGAGCTTCTCTAGCTGCTGGCTCGCTTTTTCAGATATCATCGCTCGTTAAATCGAAGCTTATTGTCAACCTCAACTATGACGGCGCACAAAACGAAAGCTACAACAACGATTTTTAATCCAACAAAAGTGAGCAGAAGACATTAACATTAACCTCGACCACATACCCAAGTTTTGCTCAACAATCACAGCTGCAACGTTTTTGTCGTCACTGAACATATTCCCAAAAACCATGCAATGAAGAATTAAAAGATTGACTCTAAATGGGATGACTGTAGAATATAGTATTTTAAGGTATCATTTAGGAGTCCCTTAGTATGGTTATTTTTTCTTGTTGCCTTTTTGATATATTCAATGTTTATCCTTTTCTTTTTCATATATATATTTATATAGTTAACTTTTGTAAATAAGGTGTATTTAATTTATGCTTTATTTTTGTAAGGAAATTGTAAAGCTTTTAAATTTTTCAATTCACTAATTTAAATATGTACATAGTATATCGTCATGCGCAAATATTTATAGAATAAACATAACATAATCAAGTTCAAATTTGTTAAAAACAATCCACCAATTTCTTCGCCACTTGACTTGATTATTACTACAGCTTTTAGATAAACGTCCAATGCTCATCCATCTCCTTCTCTTCAGTACTTTAACTCTCATACCTGCCGGCAAAAATAAGCAAGAAGCCGCCGAAAACGCTGAGCTTGTTAAGCAAACTGCATCCAGTTTCACCAAGAGCTGGGTGGAAGAACAGCGCAAGCAACAAAGGCAGCAGCTGCAAAAAAGAGCACAACGAAAACATCATCAAATACCTGAACAGCCGAAACAATTGGTGCAGCCAGAACAAGAAGAGTTGAATCGTTCTCAACAGCATTGCAAGGAAAATGTACACTTGCGTCGCAGTGTTTCAAAGGAAGCCACAAAGGCGCCGCTGCGTCGACAGCTGTTTTCAAAAACGGGATCGCATAATAATGACGGTAAAAAGTTACAGGCATCAGTTGGGACACAGGTGCAGCCATTAGCTCTGCGTCTGGGAACTGAACCGATGTCCGTGCCTAGTTCCACAAAAGGTACCAGCCCAATACGACTGTTAAACCATACGATGAATAGTCCGCCAGAGGTGGAGTTAGTTGGGGGTCAGCCGCGTCTCCGTCTCTTGCCTAGTTCCACAAAAGGTTCCAGTCCAATACGACTGTTAAACCATACGATGAATAGGCCGCCAGAGGTGGAGTTAGTTGGGGGTCAGCCGCGTCTCCGTCTCTTGCGCAAGCCCAGCGAGCGTGTTTTGGTCAAAACTAACAGCACAACGGAGCAGGTCAAAAAGCAGCCGAAAGTGCCAACGGAGTCAGCAGATCAAAAACAAACATCAGACGCAGATACTCGCGATCCTAATCGCCACAATTGGGTAATGCTGGATCGCACGGATCCCTGGAGGCAGCCTGACCTGGATCCTCAACATACCCATTCACAGTCACATCGTAGCGAGCAGCTGCTTGAGGACCAAAATAAACAAATACATCGGCAAGAAGCAAGCGAGGATTCGGCTATCAGTACTTCAGCCGCATATTTTTGCTTCAAGACGCGTCTTAGCATACTGCAGAATGAGATGGACAAATGTAAGCGACAGATTTACAACTATGTTCATGAAAATCAACAGGTGCTCCACGAGCAGAAGCTACGCGAACAGATTGAGCAATTGTTGATTTCAACGGAACCGCCAATGCCACCGCTGTCGATATTTAGATCGACGACACCATCGCCGCTGCCATTGCCACCAGTCAAATCGCCGCAAAGTGATTCGGGTGTAGAGGTGGATCTGGTTGCAGCTGGCAGTGATAGCCAGTCAAATCTGGAGCGTGAAAAACAGAGGCAGCTGCAGTTGCGCGAGTTTCTTGCACGCGACGAAACTAATGCCAACGCCTTCGATTTGCCAGATCTCAACAATATCTACAAGCCTCGTCTTCCGGCCTCAACCGACATTGCGCCGATAATGGCAATAATGCCTAAAAAGGGTGCCGGCGATGCCTGTGTTCTTGGCCACAACAAATCTCGCTCCGAACCGCGAATGTATTCCAAATATTTTCCAGAATCTAGCACACAACAGCTAGCCAGGCACGACAAGCATTCGAGGAAAAGACGTGTTCCCTATGTGGACCATCTTCGTTATCAAGACGTTGTTTACTTTAGAAACTACGATCCGAAAAATGACGTGCAGCATCAGGCAACTCGCAAGTAGCATACAAACATATATTACCCATGTATATGAATAAATTATAAAAAAAAAATAAAATAAAAAATAATAATTATGTTGAATTATAATAAGAAAAACGATCTATCAATTGAATATAGTTAAAACATTGAAGAACCCACCGACAAGCAAAAATCAGATAAGACTAGAATCTAGATATCATATAAATATGTAAAAAGAAGACATACAGTCAAACTTTCCATAAAGCGAGTCTCGGGGGGACAAGAAACATCTTCGTTATATATGTAGATAACTTCGTCGTACGGATGTTTGTCATAGGGAAGTTCGAATGTATTTTATTTTACATATACAACTCGATTAGTTAGCACGAAATTCACTGAGAACTTTTTATTAAGCATAGTATAATAGATCTAGTTAGTATCAGCAACAAGAAGTACATTTTAAAATAGTTTATAATATGTGTATACATAGTAAATACTGCAACTTTTAAGTAAATACGGTAACTGCAAATCTGACTATACAAAATTGAACACAATTAAGCTCTACTACACTATATCGAATAATTATGTAGTACTTTATGCACACAGATTGATAATTAATCTTAAAAATTGATCATACGCGATTTGTTCGTTTATACGATTGATTATTATAATTAAAATAGTTAGAAAGAATTCTACGGCCTTGATTTCTGAGCTTAAGCACTATGTAATAATAAGAATTACAAATTCTTTTGCAAAGTACTAGTATGTATGTATGTACTTTTAACGATAAAATCCAACTTATAACAATTGCAAAGACTATTGGAGCATTTAATATTTGATCTATTTTGTGTTTGTCTCTAGCCACACCATAAACTATTTGTATAAATAAGCTAAGTAAATGTATTTATATATATGTATGTATGTATATTGGAATTACAATTTGTCTATTTGATTGGAAGCGGCGCTTATAAAAGATGCATCCGCATATAATAATATATATGTATCTATATGTATTTATATTTTTTTAATGTGTTTTTGTATATAGAAAAAGTGTAGCAGTGATCCATTTGAGGGTGTGGCAGTCACTGTAAGAAGATGTTATGCCGCTGTGGCAGCTGACACAAGGTTGGAAGATAAAAATCGATTGTTTTGCATGTTGAAAATTCATTTCATCGCATCCGAGGCTTATGTTTTACGCTTCTGTTCCAATTGCTGCTGGGGCAGCTCCTCCTGCAGCTGAAGTATGTGTTCCAGTGGCTGTGGCTTGCCATCTTTATCAATGAGCGCTGGCTGCACAATGCCATCTTTGCGCAGCTGCTCCAACAAATTAACCAGCTGCAGTGCTTCGTATTCCTTTTGCTCCTCGGACATGCCGTCAAGCGGATTATGCTTGGGCTGCTCGACACAGCCCAGCACTGGGTTGAAGGATTGCTGCTGCTGCTTGTACTCCTCAGTGTCGCTGTCTTCGCTGTCCGATGAGTAATCGGTGCCCTCAATGCGCCGACAATCAAGAACGCCACGTTTGGCAAACAAACCAGCCGCATTGCCGTAGCCCGTATATTTGATCATGCGTCCAACATCCTCCTTGCATAAAATAAATAGCAGTTCGGCGGCGAGGTCGCGTAGTATCATGGCGGGCAACGTAAGGAAGCGGCACAAATGATTGCGCAGCTCATTGCCAATCTCTGGCCGCTTGCTAACATCCTTGAGTGGCGGCAATATCTCCATGCGCAAATAATGACGCTGAACGCGATCGCTACGCGCACATTTTACCAGCACCGTCAACACGGGCGACAGCAGCTCGTGTGATGTAGCCTCCGCGTCCTGCTGGGCGAGACCGCTGCGTAAATAGTCTAATAGGAACGCCAGGCAGCGCACGTTGCGCTTCTCAAAGCACAGGGCACAGCACTTTCGTGTTAGCAGTGCGTCACCAGAAGCACTCTCGGTTTCAGTCTCTGCATCCGCATTGCAGCACTTGAGCGTGAGCTCGGTGAGGCAGCTACTCGATATGTTTGTTAGCAGGTTAATTGCGTGTGTCACAACAGCGCGCTCCCGTTCTGTAGAGAGACTGCCAAAGCGCAACAGCAGTTCGCGCAGCACGCTCGTCAAATGAAGACTTTGGATCTCGTACTCGTTGGGACTTTTGTCTGGCGCACTGGTAACTGTGAACATCACCTTGAGCAGCTCACAAATAATGTTCAGTTGCTCATCACTGGCGGCAACAGCAGATTCCGTCAACTTATCATCCAGCCACTTGGTCATATAGGTCAGTCCATTGAGATCGATTTGGAGGCGAGTGCGCGCTGTTGGCTCCAACGCAGTAAGAAGGAATAAAAGCTTCATATCATAGTACTCCAATGCACACGGATAACGAGTCGATGAGGCGCTGGCCAAACGCTTTACTATCGCATCGAGACAGGTTTTCTGGCGCAAACACTGACGCCGACAGTCAGCACTTTGGTAAATAAGGTTACAGAGGCATTTAAGTGATTCGGAAATTATTTCTGCCTGGGCATCGCTAAGGTGAGGTTCAAGTTCATCTTCGGTCTTTGTGTTTAAGCGTGCCAGGGATAGCAGGGTACCCAGCTCTTGCTCAATGTAGTGTGTTTGAAGGCTGAACTCATCGCGGGTCAAAATACGGACTGTGTTTAGGCATTTCGTGTGCATCGCCGCCAACGTTGAATCATCGAGTATACCGAATATGGCCAGCCATAGGTCATGCCATTGGTTGTCCGAGTGAAAACTGTCGAACACCAGCAGATCCGCGTGCTGCGGGTGTCGGCCGATTATGATTAAAGCTTATTAGTCACAACAAAAATAAAATGTGGATATATTGTGTGCGCGATTTGTACCTTAGCATTAAACTGGCTGAGTATACCATCGATGTGGGCGGTCTCCTTGCGTTCAAGTCGTTTCAGCTGTTCCGCATCCATGATGCCGAATGAGACAACCTAGCCAGTCCCAATGATTGCTAATTGGATTTCAATTTAATTTAATTTGTAGTTGCAATTGTATGTCAATAATTTGGAAGTACTAAAATATACTAAAAGAATCAGCAAAAATACCAAAACTGTTCACTCACAGGTGTGACCAAATACAAATGCCGCGCAGAGCTATTAATATACCAACAGCTGACAGAGAAATATTAAATATTTTACACCAAGTTAAAACAATTATCAATTTGAAACTTTTTCATTGATACATGCTTATAAATATCAAAAGCTTAGTACACCGAGAATTAATACAATCGCTTGCAAAACACCATACATTTATCGATAGAAAAAGTTAAGATAAAAAGTATCGTTTTGGTTTGATTTACATTTTGAGTTGCATTAAGCAACGAATAAATAGAGAATATAATTTATTACAAAAAATATATATTCAGTGTATACATTTATGCGTAGTATATGTTTGTTTTGATTGTGTAAAAATATAAATATGATTGTAAAAAATAATACGTTATATTTAAAAGTAACCATTTGTGTTGGCTTATGCTTGTTTGCAATTTGTTTTTTGTTTTTTTCATCTTTTAACTTAAATAAAGATAGTTTTCGCAACTACATATGATAGTAGTCGACAAATTCGACGGATCTACGACGCCTATAGCAGATTGGATCCAATCTAACTGGCTTCCACTTCTTCTTTTTCTACACAAATTCGCGTAAATGCAGTAAGAAAAACGTTGAAAAAGGAATAGAAAGAAAATAATAATAAACAATTATAAATAAATGCTTGTAGTAATATACATAAACATATGTTATAATTATAATAATACAATAATATAATAATAATGTAAATTAAATGGGAGTGCAAATTAAACAGCCAATGCCGTTAGTTATACATACTCGAAATCAAAATTGCTAATGATGAATGACATTTTGTTTCTATCGTTGTAAATTTGCACTATCTATAAGCTATGTATGTTTATAGTATATATATATATATTGTATGTAATAACCAAAGCATTTGTCGTACGTTTCACATGCATGCATATGAGCAATAATAGTCAATTAGGATTTGATTGGCGGTTGCGCAGTCTTATTTATCATACAAACGGATCACTGAATGTGTAAGGCAAATGGTGTGTAAGTGTGCTAATGAACTGCCACCAAATAAAACATGCATGTTTGTAAGTATGTATATAAAGCGTACGACAGAATGATTTTCTTTTTGATTTTGTATGTACTATGTAAATAGTAGATGATGGTGACATACACATAAGAATTTTGAAAATGGAATGTGACGGAAACGAATGATAGACATTTACTACAAACAACAAATAAGATAATACATCAAATTATTTGTTATATCTATTAGATACAAACAATATGTATCTGAATGTATAAATACATTTGAACGGTTTAGTTGGGAATGCGTTTGAAAGCCTCTCAGCATGCATTTGTCACCGATTATAACTAGTCACACTGGGCAGTTGCTTGAGCATGGATATTCTTTTTTTCCTCATTAAATTTTTTTTGATTTATCACTTGGAATGAGATTACTTTTAATTTTTCTTTTTTGTTGAGCAGAGCAACAGCGGTTCAAATGTAGCAAAATATATATTGGTTGTCTTTATGTGTGTGTGTGTGTATACGTGCATGTGTGTGTTGAATGAATGTATGTATGTGTACCATGTACCACAAAATGCCAGACCGGATTGGAATGGACTGGACTGAACTGGGCCGGGCTGGGCCCGTATCAGACGCGTATCGCGCTCTTGGTATGGTTGTATGTAGTAGGTGTACAAGTAAATAATAATAGTAGAATAGTTATAAGAATAAAGTAGTAGTAGTAGTAGTAGTAGAAGTAGTAGTAGCAGCAGTAGTTTGTCATAGTGCATTGGCAGTACACAATAGCTCATACACATAGAACTACAACAACAGCAACATAAACAACAACAACAACAACAGCAACAATAATTGAAGTTTAACTAAACTGTAGCACTGGCCGGCGGCTGTGGAGCTGCTGGCGGTATTATGTTTGGTATGGCAACGACACAGGCACCGGCGCGTGGAAACGACATGGGCGACAATTCATTCCAGGCGTTGCGCACCGGATCATATTCCTCGACACTCTTGAGCGCATGATTATTATCGTAGCCGCCAACGACAATTAAACGATCCCCAAGCAGTGCACAACCAATTGCATCGCGTCCCAAGGCAAGCGAGCAAATCTATTAGGAAAATTGTATGAATGGGTATAATACTAGTATTGTCGGGAATTGGTTATAAATAGGCATACCAGTGTCCAGGTATCGGTAACTGGATCATAACGCTCAACGGTTTCGGTGCGACAAACCATCGGATTGCTGGCCGGGCAATCGTGTCCGCCCAAGGCATAGAGAAAGCCATTCGCAACAGCAACCTGTAGCAAATAAATGCAATTTAATGTAATTTAAATATTAGGACACAAGGATTGGTTAATTCTTACGCCAACGCCGCCGCGACGTCGATTCATTGGCGCCAGAAGGCTCCATTTGTTGGTGTGCGGATCATAGCATTCAATGGAACGATGACAAACAGAACCATCGCGCCCACCCACAGCATAAAGGCGACTGCCAAGTACAGCAACACCAGCTGTTGAACGCATCGATGACATGGGCGCCACATAGCTCCAGGTGCGCGCAATCGGATCCCAGCTGCAAGTATTATTTTAAAAACATCTGTTCTGATGATTTGAAAAAGATTTGTAGCTTACCGTTCAACGGTGTTCAGGTAGCTCCAGCCATCGTGTCCACCAACCGCATAGAGCGGACCCTCCAGCACCGCAACGCCGAGGCCATGACGCGGCGTTGCCATTGGATTGAGTGGCACCCAGGCCATTGTGTTAAGATCGAGGCTCTCCACAGTATGCAATGTCTTGAGACCATCACGTCCACCAACTAAAATCAGTTTGTCCTCCATGACAGCGGCACCAAATTGCAAACGACGACCAGTCATGTGCTTCCACTGCGTCCACTTGTCCAAACGCGGACAGTAGCTCTCAATGGTGATTACGCCCTTGTGTGAATCCATTCCTCCTACAGCCAACAATCGACCGACTGTCGATTTGCGCGGTGTTGTTCTTTCGGTGGCAATGCGCGAACGACGATCGGGCATAAGATGCCATTTGAAGGCCTCCATCACTAGTTGTTGGCACTCGTTGCCGCTGCACACGCTCTCCACGTGATCCATAATGAATGACGGCTGTAGCAGCGGCAGACGCACCAATGCAAGCAGCTCGGCAATATGCTGCTCACGATTGGGCGCATCGTGGCGCACCCACGACATTAGACTGTGAAAGACATCCTGCTCGGATGGCACATTGAGATCGTCGCTGCAGAGCAGCTTGCCCAGCTGATTGGCATTTAGTTGAAAGAACTCCTGATTCTGACACACCTGCATAAAGAACTGGCAGGTGTACGCCTGCGCCAAGCGCAACAACGTTGTGCAGCTCTGCTGCTCGGCAAAAAATGCAAAGCCCAGACAATTGGATGGATGCAGTTGGCGGGCTAGAAAATTGCAGCATGCTGTCACCACCGATGTGAGCTGCAGCAGACAGGCTGTGGCCAGCAGCGTTTCGACTGTGTCTTCGCGCAGCTCAATAAATCCGGTATAGCAATATTGCACAAGAAGCTGCAGTGCATCGCCATGTACCTCGCCCAATGTAACGTCGTTCTCTTTGGACTCGCGCAGCGATCCCGTAAACATTGCCGAAAAATATGCACTCGAAGCTGATAGCACCAAGCGATGAGCGGGCACTCTGGGTGAAATGGAAAAATTATGCGTATCAGAAACAAAAGTAATTGATTCATCTTTCTTATGGCATGAAAAAAAATCACAGCCCATTTTACAAAATGAATGTGATGGTAAATAAAAAAATTAAATTCAATTGATAAAAATAGCAGTTTTAAATGGTAAAACAAAAAAACAAAAAATAAACACATCTTCAACTTGTCGCTCAGCTGTCAATGTGAGCAAAAACAATTTAATAATGATCCAGAGCTCACATCAATCATTGGCTCTTGCACGCTCTCTCTCACCATCTCAGTTCATCGAAAATTCAGCGGTCGCTCGCTCACGAGAGCAAATAAGTGAGAGAATATGCTGCAAAGACAATTAGTGTGAAGCTTTGTGTTTACTGTTGGAATTGCGTTGCTGCTTCGACCGCAGCAGCTGCGGGTGATGCTGCTGCTGCTGCTGTTTCTTTTGCTGCTATTGCTGCCGTTGGTGGACTGACTGGTGTGCACGAATGCGAATTCGACGTGAGAGACAAAGAACCGAATGAAGTGCTCAAAAGTGAAGGTCAGACATATGGCCCGGCCTGAATTGCTAATGAGCCAAATAGGTTGCTTCGGCAAGAGTGTGGTAAATGGCACCAGAGGGGGAGGACAAGGGTATACAAGAAATTGCGTTTGCGCATTGCAACAACTTTCCAATCTTTGTCTACTTGAACTTTAACTAGTATGTGTACGTGTGTGTGTTTGTAGGTCTGTATGTGTTTTTCTTTTCTGTTTTTTTTTGTCCACTTACCGTTTGCCATCGATGCCAGCGATGAGCACGACATCACAAAGCTGCTGACTTTCCACATAGAGCTGCATCCGCTTCAAAACACCGTCCGCATGATCGCGACAGCGAAAGAACTCTTCTTGGCTGCCAGCGGAATTGAGGCTTACCAGGCTATAGTCCCTGGATATGGACTCCAGCGTGTTTTCGGCCATCATCGATATGTGGCCTGATGTTGAGGCTGTCGAGTCCCGACTGGGACTCTCTTTTTGGTTCACGTTTCCGTTCCCGTTCACATTTACAGAGGACATTTTGTTGTTGTTGCACTTTAATTAATTAAAAACGGTTAGTTGTTAGCTGCCTTATTGTTGCTGTTGTTGTATTAATTCCTCTTAGTGCATCGCATTAGTTGCACTTTGCAGTTGCTTTTTAGCGACGCGCACACGTCTGCGTTGCAGCGCCTAGTTTAACTGACTGTTGGGCTCTTGTTGTTGTTATGAAGCGTGGTAAGCTGTTGCTTTGTTTAGTTGCACTTGCACTCACACACAAGATATACTGAGAAAGGTAGCCTCACTTGCTCTCTTGCTCACACGCACACATACTTGCATTAACAGCAACTCCAACTATAACAGCGCAACGCCGTCGTCGCTGTCAACGTCGTGTATCGTCGTCGCCTCGCTGTCAACAAACAACTGCGAATTTTACAGCAACGCACATACAATGTACACATAGACGGGAAAGACTGTTGCAGAATGCGTCGCTGCTACTGGTCGCGTCACGCAGACAAAGAACTTTTACTGCGTCCGGATCTGCTACGCTGCTGCTGGTGCTTTGTTTTACATTAACTGCAATTTGAATTACACAGGAAATACATTCATAATTACTGGCTATTGCGTACTGAAATTGTATCCGTGACTAAGCATAACAACCAACGCACTTACACAGCTTTTTAAATAAAAACTAACTACAGCTGTATATGTGTTTATGAATTACATATTTTTTTTGGCACACAGCAGCACACCAACAACAACAATAACAGAGTTTACTGTTTTCATTTTGCTTGCTGTCGTCACAGGTAACGACGGCGTTGCCAACCAAAGCTCAACTGTAGCAAATAACTGGGGCTTGAAAATGGCGTTGCCACAGTTTTAAAAGCCTTACCCAATGCGCGCAATTAAAACTCCTTTGAAATTTTTTTTACCAAATGTAGCATTTAATTAGGAGCATTTAAATTGTTTAGTTGCAATAAAGATTATTTTTCCTTCTTTATTGCTTGGGGTAAGCCCAAAGTGAACCTGGACAGATTTTCCAAAAAGTCAATGTACAGAGCATGCTCGCGTGCAGTAGCCAGATCAGACATTTTTCTGGCAAAGTCATTTGTGATGCCCATCTCATCCAGCATGTCCAGAATCAAGATATGCAGATCATCATCAATTAATGATGATTCAATAGAGAAGCAGGAATCATCCCAACCTTTACTATACAGTGATAGGTCCTCTATCTCAAATACTACATATTCTGAACCGTCCGCATCAATCATCTCTATGCCTGAGTCTTCATCAAAAGCTGGTGCGTTGAATTTACAAAACATGGATAGCAGAAAGTTATTCCGTTTGATCAGCACCTCAAATTTCGGAAGACTTCGCACAGGCGGAGCAGGAGTCGTTTCATCACAGTGACGTGGTACACTCTTGCTAACATTGAAAAATATGTTGATACGCTCGTCACTCGTCTCCCTCATTAGCTCCACTTTGGATCCATTAAAGTGTGCCGTAAAGTCATCAATATTGCATGGTGACTGCAGATGCATTTGAGCTTTACGTTCCGCCAGAATTTCAGCTGTTACAAACTCAACTAAATTGCGCTGTGCTGGAGTTATTACAGTTGGACTCGTAATCTCTTCCTTCTGAGGCAACGGCTTTAATTGGTGATCACCCTTAAACATTTGCATTTTAGGTGCAGCAAACGAGATCGAGCGTTGGATGTTGGCAAATCGACGGAGAGCCAAAGCGCTTTGACTCAATTTATACAATTTCAGAATGTTTAACATTTTTGTACTCGAAATATTTTCTTTGATTGAAAAAAATTTTTTTTCAGATAACAGGGAAATTTTTTTTGTTTTTAACACGACAAATGCTACCTACTGAATGATTTGAGAAGCTCAAACTTTTCAGTACGAAACACTCAAACTTCAAAGCCTACTGAGACGGCAGTATAAAAAAACTTCTAAAATATGCAATCGGTTAATTGTGATTACGATTTCGACTCTTTAATATTATCTATGTTTTGGTTTTTCTCATTCTCCTTTCGGCGATTGTGTGCTTGTTTTGTTGTTGTTGTTGTATGTTTTGAATTTAAAGGCCAGAGACAAAAGTCAGATACATTGGTACGCACAAAATGCAAGAAAGAAGATTAACAAAGAGTGTATAGGAGCAAGTTGACAAAACGAGTATAATAGCATACATATATGTTACTACATACAAATTATAAACTTGAGCTCTATACGCATATGTGCGACATTAAAATAAAGGAATGCTAATTAGTTAGGCGAGGTATTGCGTTTTGGCGTCGATGGCGGCAAATCCATTGTCTTGCACACCCATCCCGATATGTCGACATCTTCTACCTCTGCCCTGCGTATCCATGGATGGCTCTACCAAGAACAAAATACGTATGCATCAGTATGTTAATTATTTAAAAACAAATATAATTTTTACTTACTAGCAATGTCTTGAGATCGGCACGCTCGTCCGGCTGCTTTTTGAGGCATATGTCGACAAAATCCTTGAACTCACTTGAAAATATCTTGTGTTCCAGCTTTGGGGGTGGCTCATTGACAATATAGTCGAGCAGCTCAAATATAGCCATCACTTTTGGCTCCAGTGTCGCTTGGGTACCATCTTCATTGGCATTCTCTGCGAATATGGTCTCAAGCGCAGAGGCTTCTGGCGGCGGGATTGGATACATACCGATTGCCATCTCAACTAGCGATAGTCCCAGCGACCATATGTCAGACTGTACCGAATAGTGTGTGCCCTGCAATCGTTCCGGCTGCAATAACATTTTCACATGACATTCAAAATTAACATTTGATTCAGTAATATGTTGAGTACAAATATAAACGAATCATCAAAATAATGGGATATGATTCGCTGAAGTGCAACGTCGTTTAAATGCTATTAATTTAGCTCAAATGGTTGATGATACACAAAATTAAGCACTAGAAAAACGAAGTGTTAATATTAAGTCTTAAAAAAATATATTAGCACCAATGCACATCAATGAAAATTTATACTTAAAAACAGAAAATAGATATTTATTATTAGTAGTCTAAATTTGCGATTGAAGACGTTAGTTAAGACTTATGTTTGGTTAATTGAGGAAGTTATAATTTTTAAGCGAACACTGTACTTTTCTTTGGCCACAATTATAAATGGGTTAAAATAACTGACCGACATGTAGCTGCGCGTGCCGACAAATGAGTTGGCCATCGAGTCAATTAGCTGACCCGAAACGCCAAAATCACAGATTTTGATTTCGCCGCTACTGTTGACGAGTATATTGCTGGGTTTCACATCGCGATGAATGATCGCATGCTTGTCGCGCAGATAGCTTAGGCCCTTGAGTACTGCAAGCGTGATGCGTCCGAGTATTGATTCGGGTATTCGTCCGGCACGCTTTAGAATGAGATCGAGAGAGCCGCCGTCCATGTACTCCATGCAAATACTTATCTCGCCATCGCTGTAGAAGGCACCATAGAAGCCAACAATGTGCGCAAAGTTGCATTCGTGAAGTACTTTTAGCTCGCGGAGGATTTGCTTTTTGATCGCTGGCTTCACCTCCAAATGGATTAGTTTTCTCGCCATAATCAGATGTGTAAGGGTGTGTCGCACTTTCATTACAACACCGCCGTTGCCAGAGCCAAGTTCGCCCAGCTTTTCCAAATCCTCCTCAGAGAGTTCGCCGATCTTCTCCTTTTGGCTGAGAAACACTTTGATTCGTTTGCGCTCAGTGTCGTCCATGTCCAGGCCTTCCAACGTCTCGGTTAAAGCATCAATGCTTGATGCTTTCGGCTTCCCCAGCAAGCTGTGTGTTCTTGAATTTAACTTTTAATGAATTTTTGCAGTACAAAACGAAAAGTGGCAAAAACATTTTTTTTTTTTCTTTTGTGGACATTTAGGACTGGTCAGGATGAATTTGTGTAAGTGTTAGTGGTAATAACAAACACAGTAGAGTGATCGCTTGGAAATTAGAACTGCCTTGTGTGACAATCGTCAATTAAGACGCATAGAGAAAATTACATTGTTAATTAAATTTCATTTAATATTAACATATTTGAAAACCTTAATATATCGGGCAAAGGATGTTATTAAAATAAAATATAATATTGCATAGTGCCTTAAAATTAAAGCAATTATTATGTTAAGCTCAACAGGATTTTTAGCAACTGGAATTGTTCCTGGGGAATCGAATTGTTCTTATTTGCGAGCGACCAATCTGTACGTGCATACATAGTATACATATGTCTGCAGGTGTGTCTGTGTTTTTTTATATGTTCGTATTGTGTGCGTCATTTTGGCAAGCAATAATAACAACAATAACAATATGAACAGCAGTTTTCTGTGTCAGGTTGAAACTCAAAAATTTTGGGATCTTAAAAATGCAACAAATATATGTACATAATATACATGTACATATACTTTTGAAGAATTAAAAATCATATTTACTCTGTTCCCGAAGGCGTTTTGAATGGTGGTGTTGGTGCCGCCTGTGAGGAAGAAACAGCTGCATCCACATTAACCGGCGGCAACACCAAGTTAAGTTTATTTTTCGACATCTTGCCCAACATGCACGCAGAAAAAGATTTAACTTGTGAACGGTCGTGTGTCAACGACGTTGCTAAGGGTGGGGAAGGCGAGGAACTGTCGTTTTGACACAGACAAGATGAACAATGCTGACACTTCTACGATTGATTTCCAATGATTGTTTGGATCTTGTTTAAATAAATAATAAGTGCGAATTTAGCCGCAAGTTCTGCAAATGTTAATACGTGATAACGAAATCGATGACAGACAAAAACGACTCATAGCGCACTGCAATCGATAGAATAGTAAACGATGATTATTTTTGCTCATCGATTATTGATGAATGGATTGTTGATTTCAAGTCTCCAATAACCGCACAACGTGACCTCGCATTTCGATACAGAATCAAACACTTGCATCCAGCTATGAAGAATCTACTGGTGCCGCTGAACGGCGCCAGTGGCGAGCCAAGCACCACCAGCTGCAACTTTCACAAAGATGCCCTGCTTGGCTTTGCCCTCGACCTACCCGATGAGCAACTGGACAGCGCTGTTATTCAGCTCCAAGCGGCCGCAGCCGAGCAACAGCAGCAAAATAACCTCAATAATAATAACAATAGTAGCAACAGCAATATCAACAATAATAGCAATAGCGGTGACTATCATCAAACACTGCTGAATTGCGTTGACCTGTTGCCGCCAGCAGTGCCACCGCCAGATTTTTCAGAATGCTATACGTTTGATGCCGAAGCCGCTGCCACTGAGATGGTTAATGTGGCAAACAAAGACTGCGACTCATTGGCCAAGCTAGCCTACAATTTATATCGCCTGGCCAGGGAAGATCACATCGTCATCGATCGGTGATTGCAACCGTCTCGCAAACATATAAGGCGACGCCAATATAATTATTATATTTCTCTTTGTCTTGCAGCAAACGCAATGAAGTTGTCCGTACCGATTCAGTGACCAATCAGAAGACCGTCTATCGCTGCTTGGATCCTGTCGGCATGGGCATGTACCCAGCTGACTGCACTCGTTCAACGACCACATTTAAGGAAAGCCGTGTGCGAAAACGAACTCCAACTGCAAACACAGCATGGATGTCGACAAGTGAATCTACAAAACCAACGTACGAACCTGTGCTTCCTTTAAATGCTGATTCAATGACACGAACACGTTCCGGACGCATTACACGTCCCGCCATGCCACATTCAGCAAGAGCATTAAGCGCTCCTCCAGGAGCAGCCACAAGCTCGTCACAGATGTACGAAATGCTTGTGGCGGATCTGAGAGACAAAGACTATCGAGCGCCAGCAGAAATGCATAATTCTACAGCGACAGCAGCAGTAGAGATGCATAGGGAGCGCACAGTGCCACAAAATGCAATCTGTCCAGGCTGCAACAAGATCTTTTTGGGTCGTCGTTTGCAGCGCCATTACGTTAAGTTTCCCGAGCATATGCCCAGCGCCATTGCAGCTCAACAGCAACAGGCACAACATCAGCACCAGCAGCAGCTGCTGCAACAACAACAACTGCAGCAGCAGCAACAAATGTCCCAAATGAATATACCAACACTGTTTGGACTACTTACAGACCAACTGCAGCGCCACAGCCACCTAAGCGAGGATCAGCGTGCCGATCTCTTTCTGCACGAGCTAACGGACTTTGTGGAGCAGCTCCAGCTGCGCAGTACGCGTCTCATACGCAACACATCCGGTTTGCATTTTGTTAATGCGCGCATTGCACGCGTTCTGGGCATACCCGAGGGTCAGTATGCGCTGGACATGTCGGCCATGGAATCGGCACAGGCGCCGACACCGGAACCAGAGTTACAGCAGCTTTTGCACAGCGGCCCTGTGTCCAGCACACGCAATATGGTTGACTATCCGGGTTTGAGCATGTCGCTCGACGATACACTAACGGATGAAGCTGCTCAGCGATTGAATCTGTCTGCTGGCGGCAAATTGTTGCCACCATCAGAGGAGAGTCTGTTGCGCAACGTTAGCGATCTTATGCAGCCACCAGTTGCTGTGGCAGCGCCCACAGTTGATCATGGAACGGGCGCAATGCTGCCGCATTATGATCATGCCAGTGATAATGCTGTCGAGGCAGTCAGCATGAAGGAGACGCCCAATGCGGCTATACTGGACCTCAATGTTGATTACTTTAAGTTTAACAATTAGTTAGTAAGTTATCAAAACATACACACACACACAGACACAAATTTGAACACATTTTATTTACTTATGATTAAGACAAAGACATTTATATGAAATGAATGCACAAAGCTTTAATTAGTTTTATAATGAAATGAAACTCGATCTTGGAATGGCAATTGAAAATTTGCTAAAGACTTAACTATTTTAATTTTAAGATGAAACGTTTGTATTTTTGATTTTATAATTGGTAAAGTTACTTAAGAAAATATTGAAAACCCAAGTGGAGTTGTCAACTATTTTAATTTTAAGATGAAACTTTTGTATTTTTGATTTTATAATTGTTGAAGTTACTTAAAAAAATATACCATACCAAAGTGGAATTGTTAACTGACCAAATTAATTGGTTTTGTATTTTGTATAACTAAATCACATAAATATAGTTTCACAGCAAATTTATATCTGCCTATAAACATTAGAAAGAGAATTTATTTGATTAAAGAATAGTTTTTGCATAAATTTCAAAGGGCATAAATTATGTAAACAGTTTCACTACGATACAAATACTTTTCCAAATTCAAATTCTGAAAATTTCACTTAAAACAATCAAGTTTTTTTGTATAAATGTTGAAGAATTAATTGATTTCTTTTGGTATTTTGGCAATGTTTGTCCTCGATTTCAATTTGAAATGCCGTCATTTATTTTGTTGAGTGTGAATTTTTGTTTAGATAAGAGTTTTTGGTAGAATTTTTTGCGCTGGCTATTGTTTATATACTGTACAGTGTACAGTCAGTACCCGTACTTTATGCCCTCTGCTATTTTTATAAACCATAACCAACATGTGGCCGGAACCAAAAATATAGCGTTCCTACTGCTGCTGCTGCCACAATTCAAATGAAATCAACATTTTGCCAAATTGCCGATTTGAAATGCAAGTGCATTCATTTCGATGTTGGCAAACATTGTTATCCAGCCACGCCCACACACAACGTGCAACAGAACGCATTAAGCGCCATTTGCCACTGAAGTCGTCGCTGACAATTCAATCCAATCGCAGCTCGTATTTGCAGTCAAATACTAGTATTTGCTAAAGGTCAATTTGCTTAAAGCTGATGAGCTGCGTTGTGATGCGATGCATTGCAAGTAGAATATATACATATATATGGGACTTGCGTGTCGTGTTGCTCGATTAGTTCAATAATGAAATTTCAAGGGGATAGCAAAAAACAAAAACTCCATCTGATGACCAATAGCGAGCATCACAGTCACCACAGTGATGACTCTATTGACGAACAAAAGACAATGTGCAGTCGCGAGGCTGCCAAGAAGAGCATCAAATATTATCTAAGAAATAGCACGTTGCACGGTCTTAAGTATTTAGCCGAGGAGCGTATAACGAATTCTGAGCGGTGTGTATTCATAAGATCATTAAAAAGTCTTGAGATTTTCTATGTTTTTTCTCGATCTTCGTTTGAAAAACTTGATAATCTTTAAAATCTTTTCAGCATTTTCTTTGGCATATCGTTTGTGGGTGTTGTTATCCTTTCGGGCTTCTTTATATCAAACATCTACATTAAGTGGAGCGCCTCACCCATCATCATCTCGACAAGCGCCAAGCAGATTCTAACCAGCAACATGCCCTTTCCGGCCATCACCATCTGTAATCTCAACCAGGCACTGCGCAGTCGTGTCCAGCGCATTTCAAGGTCCGTGAGCTTTACTTAAAAAAAAAAAACACTTATCTTTCTATTCTTTATGTTATAGATCGAGCAGTAACTACTCACTGTTAATGAGTCTGTGCAACAAGGGTGATGATCAGACCATCACTTACGTTGGCACCTGGACATACTTTAAGGCCCTGCTGGTGGAGGTGGCACAGCCCTGCGATGATATGTTGTTGCACTGCAGTTTTGGGTCACGCAAGGAGGCCTGTCCGATGATCTTCAACTCGATATTGACCGACGATGGTCTCTGCTGCACATTTAATGCCTTGGATCCCATCTATTTGTTTCGCAACTATACGGATGATGTGCGCATCGAGCCGGTAACGGAGAACTCACGCTTCGAGCCCATCGATTGGACACCAGAGCAGGGCTATGCTAAAAACTTGCCGGATCATTTTTATCCCCGAACATCGGGTGGAACAGGCAGTCGCATGGGACTCACCGTTGTATTGAATGCTTCAAGGGCGGAATACTATTGCACCAAGTCAATGGGAAATGGATTTAAGGTTAGCTTAGAACGAAAAAAATATTATCCCCCCCCGCGCGTTTGAATTGAATTTGAATTTTATGTTAAAGGTGCTGGTGCACAATCCCGCCGAGCTGCCCAAGGTAAGCAACTATGGATTTGTGGTAACTGCGGGTCGTGAGGCACGAATACCCATTGAACCGGTTTATGAGGATGCAACTCCCAGCATTCGATCGATTAAGAAATCAGTGCGTCGCTGTCTGTTCTCGGATGAGAACGATTTGGCCTACTATCGCACCTACTCGCGCAAGAACTGTGAGCTGGAGTGCGAGGCGAAGCTGCTGCTGCGCGACTGTAGCTGTGTCCTCTACTATCTGCCCCGGATTGATCCGGCTGCTCGCGTCTGCGGACCCAACGACAACAACTGCACGAATCGTGTCCAAACCGAAATCGAGTCGTCGAAAACGAATTTGTCGTGCGAGAACTGTTGGCCGGGTTGCTTTGAGTTGACCTACAGGTCAACCATGTCAAGCTCAACAATTGTTGGGGGTCCTAGCTATCAGAGTGGTGAAGATTTGCCCGAGCATCTATTTAATACAACCAACAATGGCGAGGATAGTGATCTATCCATACTACATTTCTACTATCTCAACAATAACTTTCGCAGCACCACCAAATCGGAAATGTTTGGTTTCACTGAGTTTTTATGTAAGTACTTATTTGGGGGGGTGAGAGATGTTTTAAAAATAGTTTTTGCTTAGTATTCAACCTTAAAAATTGTGGGATTTCAATGTTGTTGTTTCGATATTCTTTCTGTACAATATGTTAGATGAAAAAATAGGAATCAAGTAAAATTATAAGTAAGTTTCAAGTTTTTGTGCAAACAAAAAAGGGGACAAAAGTTTTTATTTTCGGAAAGGTTGGTTTATTGATTAACTTTTAAATGGAGTATCGGATTCAGGTGGCTGAGATGTCGTTAGACGCTTAAAAGGAACACTACATCGCTTAAAAAAGGTATACGGATTATGTTTCAACAGCTCCAATTTTAGAAATTTTCACTTTCGCATTTTCTGCATTTTTCTAAAAAATATCGTTTAGAAGAAAATCCGTGGAATGGGTTTTTGATTGAACCAAAATGCAGGGTTCCGGATAATATAGAAATTTTCATTGATAGGAAGTTCATTGTATGGAAGTTCGACTTAAGTATAGCTTTCTTACATTAATCAAATATTTCATTCTCATTATAAGCAATAGGATTATCCAATCATTTAAGGTCTATCAAATTGGTCTATATATTTACTCTATTTTTTTGGCGATTCTTTGTGTCAGTTGTAACTTGATTTTTGATTTGCAGCCAACACTGGTGGCTTACTCGGTCTCTTTATGGGCTTTAGCATCTTTTCGGTGATTGAGATTGTTTACTATGTGACAATGCGTCCGTATTGCGCCTCCCGCACTCTACGGCAGCGACGTCAACGCCGACAGGCGGAACTCTTGTGGCTGACTCCCGTGCGACAACAACAACAACAAAAACGACAACGACGACGCCGCCGCGGCATAATTCAAATGCAACCACGTCCGCCTCCGTACAGTCAGTTGCAACATAAGGCAATTGTTGGCGCTGGCGTGGAACGCAATAAGCCAAATTTGTGGCAAACGTTGCGCGGCTTGCGTGATCCTCTTGTCTATCCCTATCTGGACTAGAATGTTATTGTTATTGTTGTTGTTACGCACGAAATTTTATGAAGCTACAAAATGCAACGGACGTGGCCAAAAGCTGAACAAATAAACCAAGGCGCACGCTAAGAGGCCAATGAACTGGATGGGCCGCCATTAAGTGGAGCTGCCCAAGTACAAAATGAAATTGAGGTAAGGTAAAGTTAACGGGGTGTGGGCGGTTGTTGCCACCGGAAGCGCTGCGCCCCACGCAGCACCAATTTTAGGTCGTCTATTAAATGGCGCTAATCGCTAATCACAAATCGCCACGCGACTTCAATTTTAATAAGTTTATTTTGTTCAAAAATAACGCAAAAAAAAAAAAAGTTTCTCTCAAACTGCGATTGCTGCTTGAAGCTTAATTACTTTGTCATCGGGTTGAAAATTTAATATAAAAAAATCAATTACTTTGGAAAAACAAAGTTCTTACTTATAAAACACAGAAATATTACTACAAATTATTAAATGTTTTTTCATAGCATATTAATAACGTTTGTTAATAAATGAAAATGCTTTCAAAAACATGTACAAAATAATTTATACATAAAACAATTGAAAAACAAAAAAATTTTAAATAAAGAAACAATAGCAAATCAAAGAATAATGTAAACAAAATTATTGTTATTTTTGTGCAATTTGTAATTGAGATATTTGCGAGCGTATTGAAAATTCGTTTTCTCGGTATTTTGATTGTTTGTTTTCCCGATATATATTTTTTGGTTTTGTATGTCAGTGTTGTAAATTAATGGATAGAAATTAAATTTTATTTCGGCTGTGTCTGGGGGCCGTGTTGCCGAAAATGGCAAAGTGGCTAACGTTGGCTAAAACCAATGCCGTGATGTCACTCGACATGGCGACCCAACTACTTGGTAACAAAGTGCGTTTTTGGTTTAATTTCTCTTTTTGTGCGCGTGTGTGTGTGTAACTATAAGATACAAACATACACACACTCAACAACAACAACAATGAGAAAATAGCTATTAGAACTTTTATGAGCTAAGGCGCGTCTGAGTGCGTTTTGGGTAGCAAGTGTCGTAAGTCAACTAGCCACAAGTCGCAAGTCGCAAGTTGCCCCGACAATGTCAAGTGGCCAAATGGCAGCCACTTGGCTCCACACATATTCATCTGCTCTTCAAGCTCTACACTGAGCAAGTAACCAATGAATTTTCAATTCAAATTAAATAAATTATTTTATTTTTCATTTTTACTTACCAAACCTTTTTAATTATGTAATTCAACTAGAAATATAAACAGCTTTTCCTGGTTAAAATGAATCGTTTTTTTTCTGAGTGTATATACATACTTATATCTGAAATGAGTGGCCATATGTGGCATGTGGAACTGGGGCATAGGCATAGTTTAGTCGTTTTTTTGTGGGCTAGTTTTAGTCGATGGGCCAGCTGGAATATCTCAAATCGCGCCCTGTTTAGCTCGGCGAGTTCAACACGTTGTCGTCATAGGCGGCGTATACGCGATTTAGATGCCGCAGCATTGCTGTGAATGTAAACAAACAAGTGGCGTGGCAACAATCAGGCCCAAATTATTATGTCTATGTGTGTGTGTGTGTGTGTGTGTGCGTGTGTAAAGATTATCTGTTGGTTGTGGCCTTTTACACATTCGTTTAATGTTGCTTTTTTATATTTTCGTTTGGCTGTGATTCATTCATCACACCAGCTACAACAACAACAACTAAGAACTCTGGAACAGACTTCAGACTTGAATAGCAGAGCAGCCCAAGAGACATCAGTCAACGCTAGCCAGATGCTCAGCCGCAAGAAAAATAAAGCCATAACAATGTCACAAAAATCTATTTTTTCGACTCATTTTTATGGCTGTGCAATATTTTTGTTGATTTATATATTTCAATAATTTTTGCGATTGAAAATAAAAATATTTGTACAAAGTTTTGTCAAATTACAGACATCGTAAAAATAACTATTTCTTTAATTTTCATTATTTTTTAAATGCCTTGATTTAAATTTTGGAAAACAAACTATGAAAAACGTTTTGTTTTTGGAATTTGCTTTGAATTTCTAAAACCAGTTGATTTTTCTCAATTTATTTAATGTGTCCAATATTATTTTTGTAGTTTAAAAAAATAATTAGAGCTAACTTAAAAATCATAAAACCTAAATAAATATTGAAATCAAAGCTTAACTTTGTCAATTAACTGATTATTAATCTTTTATCTTTTATCAGTTTCATTTCTGTTTCTATTGTTTAATAACCGCAAAACTCTCAACTCACTTTGAAAGATTCAAACTGGCTTTTCCTAATTAGTGTTTTTATGTCATATAACGCATACGCCGTGTATGTTATTAGTTTTGCTTTGAATTTAAACAATAACTATATGTATAACTATTGCTATGTACAACAAAAAAAAAAAACAAATCCCCAAACAAAACGCAGCGGCATTTAATTTCCTTTTGTTTTTTTTTGGTTTTTTTTTTTCTATATTTTAGTTTTATTTTAGTTTGTTGTATGTTTATGCTAAGCAATAAGAAGCAGAATAACAACAGCAATGACGGTCAGCCACGTGGGTGAATGTGGCTGTTGCTGTTGCCGTGGATTGGGGGATGGGAGTAGATATTGCTGCTGCTGCTGTCGCTATAGTCAGCTGCCTCAGTCGAGACGCTCGGCGCGGTTCTTTTTGGTGGTCGCTGGCCTCAGAGCATCCTCAGCGGAAATGAAAAATTCAGTCAGCCATTGAACGTTGTGCGCCGAGCTGTGAATTCGCTTAACCTGGAAAATTTAAATACAACTTTGTCAGCTCACCTGGCATCCCGACAATTCCATACAAACACTAAACCCATCCATGCAGTTTCATTCATCGTTTTTTGCAATCTCTCGCTCTCGCTTTTGTGTTGAAAAATTCACACGTTCATATTTTTCGAACAACTTATAGCGTTCTGTTCTTGTTTGTTTACGGTGCGTGTGTGTTTTTTTTGTTGTTTTTGTTGCTGTTAGTGCTGCGTGCTTTGGCATAAACATTTGCAATACATTTAGCGCGAAAAGTGTGTGCAGCTGTTTGTGAATTCTGTGGATTTGCAACAACTGCTGCTGCAGCAGAACAATAACAATAACAATAAAAGCAACAACAAAAGTTGGCAAATGCATTCCACGGCATGCGGCGTTGGCGCCTCCGCCACAAATCTTCCATCGCTCCAAACGTAAGTGTACTTAAATACTATACATAGTATTATGTCTCAAAAGCGGAAAAGAAACATTTGAACATTCGAAATGTTTTAAACAATACTTGGAAAACTTAAACTAAACCGAAAGTTTGACATAAATTTTATGATGTTGTACAGACAAAAATTGTGAAGAAATTAGTATTCCTTGTAAAAAGTATTTTTCCTTGTATTTCTCAACTTTCAACTAGGAAAAATCGACATAAAATGAAAATTAATTCATATTAAAATAAGTTTTAAAATTTAAAGGTTTCTATTTAAATGCGAATATAAATTGAATATTATGGTAAAAAACTTTATAGAATATTATTATGGAATATTCAACAAGAAAATGATTTTTCCAATGGATTTGGATAAACCCAGGAAAGAACGTAGTATTATTAGAAGTAAGCTGTATTAACTATATTTTATGGATATTTAAATTAAATACCATACTCAACTTGGCATTATATTTAATGCATATTCATATCGCTTCATAAGAAATACTAAAACAGCCCACAATTTATCATTATATTCACACTTAATATTCATCCGAACAAAAAAAGAACGTTTCCCTTTTTCTACACTTTGTTAATTGTTTTTGTGAGAACGAAAGTTTTTGTAAACAACAAAACTCTTCTGTTAGACATACAATGAATCAAAATGAAAATATTTAGTTAAGTAAAAGCTATTAAATTGAACATTATTTGAAGGATTTCTCGAGTGCGATCAGCAAAGATGCGTTCGCCGAAAGCAAACAAATGGGCAGAATAATAAATGGATGTTGGATGGTTTTTGCTGGATGCTAACAGATACAAGAATTAATAACACAAATATAGTTGCGGTTTGCTTGTCGATTGCTTGCCACTTGCTTTTGGGCCCCATAAAACATCTACTTATGGCCAAGAATGCCGTTCAATAGACCCAAAGATAATCCATCAAAGTGCGCAAAAGACAAACAAATGTGTGGAGCAAATGGAATGTTACACAGAAATAGACACACTGAAAGAAAATTAAATATAGTTCTTAGAATATAGAAAAAACACATATCCATTCAAGAGATTTAACATAGAAAAATAAGAAATATGTTTCATATAATTTCAACATATAAAAAACTTATTTTTCTAACTCTTTTATAAGTCGTTTTTGTCAACTTAACAATGAAAAAGTGGAAATATTAACATAAAATAATATTTCTCGATAATATGCGACTTTCTCAACGCCAAAATTTCTGAACAAAAGAAAAGAAAACGTTTTTTTTTTCGAACAAACAAAAATATTTTACAAGTTTTTTTTTGTCTAAGTGTAGTGGGGATGCTGCTCATAAACGATGTGTGAGTGTGAGGGGGCAGGGGGGTAAAGTAGCTCAGAAGATGAAGATGCGCGGTTTTTCTTGTAAACAGATGTGTGTGTGTGTGAGTGTGTGGATGCCTCTTTGGCCACCAATGTGTGTCAGACACAACTGAAAATAGTTGCAGGATGATGAATAGAGCGGCATAAGCGTGCAAGGGGCGGGCACATGGCCGGGATAAAAAGGGGTGTCGAGGAAGATGTGGGGGGGGGGGGGAGCGGGGCAAACGAGCCACATGAAAGCGCAACAGACAAGAAAAAAAACAACACAAGAAAAAACAACACAAACAAACAACAGGCCAATCAAAAGTGGAGCACTTTAAAAATGTTGCCTCAACTAATTAATGTGAATTCTAAGTGCGGCACACACACACACACACATACTACTTACTGACACTTGAGGAACGCTGACTGACAGATACTTTTTTGGGTATGAAAGGGGGCGCGGCGGTCTTATAATGCCCCGACAAACTGTTGAATGCCCTTATGAAGTTGCTTAATTAGCTAAGCGACAAGTTCAATTGCCTTCCCATTCCTCCATCCCCCCATCCACCCGAATGCTATGAAAATCCCCGCGCTAACAAGTTTCAAGTGTTGTGAACCTGTCGGCCAAATCTTAATCTGGTCTATGGTTAGTTTGCTTGTGAGGCCAAGGGCAGCACCCACGCATTCGATCGGTTTGTTGTTATTGTTGTTGGTGACGTCATTTTTTTGCAAGCCAACAAGCCGCCAACGCTCTGTTGCACTTGCAGCATTTGTCATGAATGAATCAAATAATCGAAAACGCCTACAACACTAAACAAAGCATAAATAAAGAGTATTTGTAAATTCGGTGAGGAATAAAATTAGTTCAGTCAACTTACCATATAAAGAAGTTTTCTATAAAACGAAGTTTCCTAAAACCGATCTTTAGTTTCATATAGAAAATATTTTTCTTTTTAACGATGTTGTTTTTTCAGTGTCGTGTATGGAAGTTTGACTGTATATGCCAACAATCAAATCAAAGACAATATATCTTCTTAACATTTAAATCAACAAACTTTGATTTGGCTCCATACATTTCCTAAAACAATTTATCTTCTCATCAAGCAAGTGTTGGATTGGGTATGTAGGGTTTGTTTTGTATAGACTTGACAATACTCTACAATAAGTTAACAATGTTCTCTTTTTTCTAGCAAGAAAAGATTTTGTGAATTCTTCCGATAATCAGGGATAGTTTTGTACATACTTTTATATTGATTGAAGATATATATTTCGTTAATGTCAAATCCGATTTAAATTTGTACATTTAATAAATTAATTTCTCTAAGTTTATGGTTTTTTCAACTTTGCACATATATCAATTTTACGAATGAAGGTTTTCTTTTTCAATAAAATAATTTCTATAAAAAATAAACAATTATTGAAAAATCATGGTGCGAGCTATGTTTCAATATCATTAAGCTATTTTAAAAAAATATAAGTATAAAATCGACTAAGTAAAAGTTCCGAAAAATATTAAGAAAACATGGTGCACATATATCAGTTTTACTGAGGTATAGATAAACTCACTACGTTTAACATTTCTACGTTTTTCTTTTCTTTAAGATTTTTCTTAACAGTAATACCAAAAACGAAAATACATTTTTTAGTTTATAAACAATCTTATAATGCTTAGACTTTATGCTGTAGAGTATAAACTTAGTGTGTGAACCACGCCTCGTTGCCATTAAATAACCGCTCTGCCCACTGGCAACGCGTCCCACATTCGCCATATGTATTTGCTGGTTGCAAGTCAATGATGAGCCACTATTCAAATGTGGTTTAATTGATTTGATGACAATAATCCGTTCGTTGCCTTTAAATGGTAAACGGTAGCCATACTAGTTTTGGCCAAATGCTGGACATAAAGTTTTTTTTTCGAATTCAATGAGTGTGAAATTACCGTTATTAGCATAGAATGCGTGTGTGTGTGTGACCCCGAACCAACCACACAGCTTCCACCTTGCTGACGTAGCTTATTGTTTTTTTTTTTTGTTGCTGTTGACAATTTGTGCAATTTGTTGACATACATTTCAATGTTTTGTACGAGTCTCGCACGCCATCGACATGCTTCTCTGAACCGATGCAGCTTTGACTTATCACTGCAACAACGACGGCAACGGCGACGGCAACGGCGTTGCATTGTTAATCTGAGTACGCCCACCAGCAATGGATGAGCCAATGCAGTGCCGGATGATCTCAGATATGAGCATCAAGGCAGGTTTGATCTGCATTTTAAATGCAAAAGATTAAGAAAACATCTTAGCTTAATCAAAAACGTTTCTTTGAGTTTTAGTTTTAACAAGTTCCCATTACAAAAGATTGTAATTAGAAATTTCTTAGAATTGAAATGGGCTCAACTCGGAACACGCAATATTATATTGCTTTTGGAATTAATATATGATGATGATGATGTAATGATTAAGTTGAGTAACTGGGCGGTTGGGAGTAGAGGGGTTTTGTCTTGTAACTGGGCCTGGTTTTTTTTTGTCATCGGTTTATAAACTTGTCGCTTCACTTTATGTATCCATTTTAGTGTGTCACTGTCAACAAATTGCTTTTAATGGCCGGGTGGGTGGCGCAGCTTAGTTTAGACGCCCCATGGCTGCCACATGCACACACACACACACACCAACAACCCCTACCGGTTTTCACTTACCCTACACGCAAAAAAAAAAAAAACAAAATGTTAACCATAACATCAAAATTTTCAAATTTCTCATTCCTTAATTAAATATTTCAAAGGATTCAAAACAAGGTTATATTTTTTTGTTGGTTTTTTTCAAAAAAATAATGTACTTAATGAATAAAAAATTGCTTTAAATGAACAGAAAATATTTCTAGTTTTATTTCTGGAATTAAAAAAAAAAAATAACAAAGGAAAACTGTACTTACTTATAATTTTTCCAGATAATATTTTTATGTGCACATATATGGTTTTTCCGAGAACAGTGTTATGTGTTGCTCGGCTCCGTGTGGCAATCACGGCCTAGTCTGTCCATTGGGGCTGCCTAAATTTTTTTGATTTCCGCACAACAACAACAACAACAACCAAAGCAACACCAGCAGCAATTTGCACTTCGCAGCAACAACAATAAAAAACGAAAAAACAACAACAACGTCTGACGAAGTGGCTCGGCCAGACGAACCGCAGTCGCTGCCTGCGTCGTTGGCTCTGCCGGCGCTTTTGCTGCCTTCGTCGCAGTCGCGGCCGCAACGCGTCCCGTTCTTAATTCAGTTGACCAGCAGCCAGCGCTGCGACGAGACACGCGACTACAAAAAACTAAAAACAGATAAAAGTAAAATAAAAATAATCTTAGAAATAATCACAAAAAAAAATTATTGAGAAATTATCTCTGATCATAATCATACAACGATATAGCGTCGGCAGTGACGCGTATCAAAAGCAAAAGAAGACAAACACTTAAATATACTTATTTTCGAAATTCAAAAACATAAAACTATTCGTGTTTTAAGTGCGTTTGAAAAACGCGCGCGCATTTTTGTTTTGGGTTTGTTTTTCAGTACGATTTTATTTGAAACAAAAAAAAAAAAAAAAACGTCAGAGGTGACAAGAGACAAACTGAATGTGTTTTTTGGAATCAATAGCATATACTTTAATTAATTAATTTATTAACTTTTTTGTTGGTTTTTTGTTTGGTGCTTGTGCGTATCGTTAAAATGTATGCAAATTTATGTTGCTGTTGTTTGTGTGTGTGTGTGTGTGTGTGTGCAATGCGATTATGTTGCTAAGCTGTTAATTCTCTGTTTCTGACTGGGCCCGGCGTCCGACTAGACGCCAGGTTCGCCCACCTTAAAACGCAGATAGACACACTTCCAACAGAAATAGCAACAAAACGTTGGCGGGCAAACACACACACACCAAAAGCAACAACAGCAACAGCAACAACAACAAATGGCAACAAGTCCAAGTAACAAACAAAAAAGAAAAACGAAAAGAATACCCAAATGCCCATCAGGGTAGCCCATCTGGTGTACTGTTGCCACAAAAAAAAAAACAAAAACCAAAACCCACCCCACACATTGCCCACTCGGCCATCTTCAAGTAAAAAGGCAACAAAAATTAAAATCTTTTGCTGTTGTTGCTTGTTGTTGTTGCTTGTCATTTGCCTGCTGCTGCTGTCAATAAATAAAGGAAAAACTCAAAATAAAAACGAATATGAAACACAAAAAAAACAAATAACAATAATAAATGTATATATATATATATACCATATATATAAATATAGCATAGTCGATGCCAGACGCAAACACTTGTTGAGATTTTTGTTTAGATGCATTGAAAATGAAAAATATGAAAAATATATTTACAAACACTATAAAGTATATACGATATATATATTATATTTACACACAAAATGCCACAAGTGATGAAAAGATATAGAGTGCAAATCTTTTGCGATCAATTTGTTGATCAGTTGCTGATTTACTCATTAAAATTTATGCTTTCGAATTCAATTTTAAATTCTTAAAAATATGCAATTAATATTTGTTGAAGCTAAAATTGAAATTTTATAAATTTCGCTTGGAAATAACTTATTTCTAAACACTTTACAGCCCGAAACACTTGTTTTCATTCTCTTCTTATTTTTTCAATGTATTTTTGGGCTCCAAACATAATGTTAAGTAACTCAAGTCTTGAGATAAGCTGTTCTTGAAACTCAATATGACTAGTTTGCCATTTGACAGGAAATCAGCTTTGTTAGTTTCACTAGAATGAGAGAAGAAAGAACTTTAGTCATCAAAGATTCTGGAAATGAAAAATGCTTTCTACAGATAACTTTACTCTAAAGAAGTTTGTTATATAGAAGTATGACTGTAATGAGAGTGTTTCAAGTTAAATTATGTGAGTATTGCTCGTAAATTCGTTCGTTTGTTATTTACCAAATACCATTTCAATACTTTTTTCAATACATCGTTCAGTTTTAATGATTTCTTTTACTTAGCAAGACAATGAAACTGATAAGTTTGTATGACTTGATCTTTCTATTGCTAAATTGACTTATTTGGTTTATCTGTTGTTGCTGTTGCAGTTGCCTCTCTCTCTCTCTCTCTCTGTGTGTTGCTGAAGTCGCCGCTTGGTCTAAGTAATGCCGGCAATGTCCAAGTGATAAGGCACTAGACGCGACACAATGTTGCGTCCGGTAGTGATGCTGTTGCTGCTGCTGCTGCTGCTGCTGCTAGTCGCCACATTAGCGGCAGCAACATGTCCATTTGTCAAGCCGAGGGACGACAACTGTTTGCTATCATTGTGCTAGCCAGCGGCAGGCAGCTCATTTCTTTCCACAATCCAATCGGACTTTATCAACAAGTTGTATAGTATACTAACACATACATATGTTTGTTTGTGTTTGAAGTCATTATACAAAGGCAAACGAGTAGTGACAGCAACTTGAGTGTCAATTGTTAGCTCAAATCTCGGATAGACTTTTTGAATGGCAGCCACTTAATAGCCATAAAGTAGACTGTCGCGCCACCAGCTGCATCCAACCATTCTAGCAAAGCTTTGCTACAACTTGGAACTAAGCAACAACAACAACAACAACAACAACAACAACAATGGGCAACACACAGTTAAATCAACATACTATTATTAGTATACAGTAGTTACAATAGCTAAACGGCATCTCCGGTGGCTTTCGGGGATCTTGCACATATTTACATACATATATCATATCGGCATTGGCCGTTCCACAGCCGTTGATTACTGACAGCTTAATCAACATTTGAGTGTGTAGTACAACAATCTAAGGCATTCTCTAAAAATATATATACACATAAAACACATATGCATATATAGTATATACTATAGCATACAGAGTTCGCAACGCCGCCAGCTAATAAGCCGCTGTATGTTTTTGTCTGCCCTCATCTCTATCCATCCAAATATCTATATATATATATGAATACTTATATAAACACACAGACACAAACATCAGTTGCTATATATACATATATAAAATTGCCAAACGGCCCTGAACTTTGGGCTCACTCAATTTGCACTGTCACGAATTGCGAATGTGTCAAAATGTGAAAATTGTTAAAGATACGATTCAGTACAATAATTCGCTGCTGGCACGCAAATCCCTCCGATCAATGCAACATCTTTGTTTCACACTCTCCTTCTCCCTCTGTTCGTTCGATCTGTTGCTCCTTTTAAGTGCACCCGATTTGAACTCGTTTTAAATACTCGAATCGAAACCAAGCAAATATTATAATAGAATAAGTTTATTGTTCTTTTCAAAACTTGTTTTTTCTTTACTTTATTCCAACTATTTTTCTTTAAATATTTTAATTTCTTTAATACAATTCTTTTATAAATATTTTTTTTTGTTTTCCTGCCAGTGTTTGTATCAAAAGGGGTTTTCCATTGCCTGATTATCCAATTGCTTTGTAAATCGTTATTTGTGTTTATTATGTCAACTTTTTGATTACATTTAACAGCTTGATTATTCACATTCTTTATATTCTCTAATATATATTTTTATGCAAAAATAACCAAAGATCTTATTGCAGATAAACTTGGCCTTATTTTTCAGATTTTTGTGCAAATAGCATTGCTTATAGTTTATAGGGGTATTTATTTTTAGCAAGAATTTTATCAAGACTTTAGATAAGGAAAAACAGCTTTAAGCAAAAAGAATAAATTCTGAGGTTTGAAAGTAGATTTTATATAAATATTAAAGTATGTATTTAAAGCAAGTAGGGTTGTCATTTTCAAGTTAGATTTGAGTCAATTACATGTTGAATATTTTAATCATATTTTTGAGCATACAAAAGACTTACATTCGAGTCTTCAGTAAATCGTAAATGTAAGCAAACTTTTTTTTATTGTCATATTGATTCGAATGAGACTCGAAGAGAGCACCTCTTTTTTGTCAAAAACGATCTGCCAAATGTTTATTGGGCTGCTTTGACCATAGGGTTATAAAGCCATGACACGAAAGCTTATTCAATTCGTTTGTTTGCTATAGCAAAACGTTTGCTGAGGGGTAATTAAGTCAACAATTTGACAGAAATACATTAAAATGCATGAAGACAAACAAGACGCAAATAAATCAAAGGGCACAGTGTGAACAGAGGGGGAAGGAAGGGAGGGAGGACTGCGTGCAAGACGGAAGCATTAGTCTTGGGGCCAGTCAAGTCAAGTGTCGTTTGGCCAACGCCACAGCATTTCCAAAAATAAAAATAATACAAAAAAAAATATAAAAATAATACCCAATTGAACTGAGACCTTAGACAATGCAAGCGACCCAGACAACACACACTTTTTAGTACTATGACATACTTGCTTATATGGAACTGCAATGCCATTCATTTTATATATGTATGTATGTATATTTGTGCAACAAGTGTGAAAAACATAAACACATAAAAAAAAGTAAATAGAGATACAGAACGAACAAGAACAATTGCAAAATTTATGTATTTCGCCCATGCTTGTAGTAGTACAACATACAAATGCTCTAATTATACGATCGTTTTCAACTAGTATCTAGCTGACCCCATTTGGGGCCTTATGGAGTGCCCCCTTAATCCCCTTGCCCGACGCCAATTCGCACAGCAGCCACTGTGCCATAAATCAACCTGCCGAAGCATATTTGCTCTTTAAAAAGTGCAACAAATTAAAAAGAATTTAAAGAAATAAAATTTAATGTGTGCCAAAAATCGAAGTTTATAGCATTCAAAACAAGTAGCTAGACAAGAATTATGAAATTAATTCTCAGAATATGCGTTTGTTCAGTAAAGATTTATGCTCTCAATATTTTTAATTATTATCGTATAGATATGTTTTGCTAATAGTGTAATTTTTAAGCTATAAAGTTTAAAGATTTGCTTAGCCCACATTTTTTAAACAAGACCATATTGTTTATTACTTATGTGGAATTTGAAATGTCATAATTTTGCCAGATATTTTCGATCGTTAAAAAATATATATTTGTTTGGCAAAAATAAAATAATTTTGCAAATACACTATTAGAATATATTATATAGCATTATATTGGTAAGCGGCACTGATAAAAGCGTTTGGTATAAATCAATTTATTGTCAAATATACTATGTGGAGTAGTTATATGCGTTGATGATGAAGACACCAGGCACACCCAACAATAAATTGAGATTCCTAATCACGTTCAATATCCAAACATCATTGTCATCATTGTATCATTATAATGACAGCATGGTGGTTGGCCATGGACATGGCGCAAAGACTGCGGATGTTCGTACATATTTGAAATTGTTGCTTTGCCAAATTTGGCTTTAGGGCGCTGCGCACGCGCGCAAGAGCGAGAGAAAGTGATACTCGATAGACAGAAAGAGAGAAGTAATTTGCGTGAGCTGCTTGCAAATGCGACCACCGCCAGAAAAATTTGAATCGATGTTTAAGTAGTCATCGATAATAATTGCCAACATTAACGGGAACAGATTTGTTTGTACTCAGTGTGCAATGGAATTTAATTTTCATTTCGAATGGTTTTCCTTTAATATTTTTAATGGCGCAATGCGGGCGACGACGACGGAGTCGTAAACCCAAATTGCAAGCCACATGCCACACAGTAATTGTGGCGGGTGCTTTGCTTTTCTTACTTCTTCTTCTTCTTGAGTTTTTTCATTTTGGTGTCGCTACCGCCTGTTGTTATTGTTCTTTTGTTGTTGCTATTGCTGCTGGTGCTGCCCAGGCAGCCATTTAAACGAAAATGAAATGAAATTAAATGCAGTTGACCTAAAAATAGCAAATAGCCAGGCCATGCCAGGCCAGGCCAGGCCAGGCCAGGCGAACCACTAAAATTGCAAGCGACCCACTAAACATTACCTACTACTTGCAAGTACAGTATGAATGCATATTAACATCCATACATACTCTTATATTCTCGTTACAATCGCGTTATCTGATTGATGGCGATAAGGCAATTAACTTGCTGTTATTCATCTAAAATCATGATATAATACACATATATATAGCAAGTTTGCATGTGCGGATAAAGTTTTCTAGTCAAAGTTAATTCCTTAGAATGTTGAATGCTAGTAAAAACTCATTGTTGCAAATATATGTATGAATACTGTGTATGTATATGTAAATGAACTTAATTCTTTATACTCTAATCAAAACAATTACATTAGCCGTAAATTCTTCATATGTAGTTTTGCGGGCAAAAAAATAAACTGAGCTGTCAACTAGGTTTATTTTGAAAGTTATCTTTAAGGTATTATTATATTTTTGAAGTTTTTTTTAATATTAAAAATATATTTTTTATGACAGTTTGAAATATTTGAAATTTGAAATGCAAAATATACATAAGAAATAATTATTTTTTTAGATTAAAAAATTCTTTTCAACACTATAGTGTATATACCTTAAGCATACCCTATCTTTTCGCATTCACTTTGACTCGCCCTTTTAAATACATGTGTATGTCTGTATGGCCAATAACAACATTATTGTTGTGCAGGTCATGTGAGGGCAAAGGTGCCGTCGATTTGATGTCCGTGTGCTTTGCATCAAACGCGACTGCAATTAACCCAATTTACAGTCAACAATCTATGCTGCACCGCCCGCTGCACGCTGCCCGCTAAGCCTATCAATCACAACATTCAATTATTATTTATGGCCAGCAGCGGTTCGCAAGAAAGTGCATTAAAAGCCAGCTAGTTGCAAGCAGCTCTCCTGTGTCCTCTGTTCCGTGTTCCATGTCCTGTATCCTGTATCCTATGTCGACGTCAGCGTTTGCGTTGGCGTCGTCTTTGCCGTCTGTGACCCATTTGCGGCACACGCACACACAAACAATGAACAAAACTATGAAAGTATACACTTAAACAGTATATATTTAAAATAAAAAATGTTTGCTTAAAAACGAAGAGAGAAAAAAAAAAACAATTTCTCATGATTTTTTAGTTTTGTTTTTGGGGTAAACATTTTGTAATGCAAAGAATATTTTTCAAGCAAAAAGTCACACCATTTTTGTTCGAGTGTGGAAAGTAGCATAGGAAACGGGCTGGGAGACACACCCACAGACATGCAACCGCAACAACGACGACGACGGCGACGGCGACGACTACGTCGGCCACATCCTGCCATCAAAGTCGGCCATCAAAGCTGCAGACGTCGCTGTTGCCAATGACGCAGGCAGAGGGCGCCGTGCAACGTAACGTGTAACGTGCAGCGCGCGCAATGGGCAGCATTGTTGTTGATGCCGCTTGACAGCGCGTCGATTGTTTGGCATTGTAGCTCTCTTGTTCAGTTGATGTTGAGACTCGTGCCAAATCTGTTGCATATTTGAAAGCTGTGCACAAAAAGACAAAATCTGTTGCATACTCTATAAATCTAAACAAGCGTACAATTATATATAAATATATATTATATTGTACTATTGCAGAATTTGCAGCAGCAGCGCAGCTACAGCGGATGCACATAAGATGGTGCACCACAGCAATGACGATGCCATGAACAAAATTCCACTCAAATCCTCCAGCGGATTGGATGACGATGAGAAGAATGGCTGTGAACTAATGCAGGATACAGCCGCTGCTGAAGAGGCGCGACGCGAACAGATGTAAGTTGCATTAATTAACAAAACAAAATTACTTTGAACCACTAATTAAATGAATTAACAATTTAAGTGCTTTTTGTTTGAATTATTTCGTAACTTATTTATTTTATACTAAAATGATTGGGGAAATGGTTGAACTAATTTTGGGTTGTTGTAGATCGTTGCTTTTTTATTTTTATTTAATTTTTATTTTGGTTATGGTAATTATAGTTCTTTCAAGCACTTAAATTCAAAGTTAGGAAAAGTGTAGCATACTTTTTTGGGACAGTGAAACGTTAAATATAAGTTTGGCAATGCCAAAAGGATTTGTTAGCAGCGCTTAAATTTTTGATTCACCATTAAGTGTTAACATGTGAGCTGAAGATTTCTTGATTGAAAATGTTTGCAAAAAAAATCGAACGAAAAAGAACAATAGAATTGTATGATTGGAAATAAAGTTGAATTCTACTTTAACTAAATTTGTTTGTTGCAGGCGTGCCAATGTGTTGGCCTGGATGAAAAAGCTGACAATTGTGTTGATCTGTTTTATTGGCATTGCCCTGATTAGCTATGTGATCATTAGCCTGTGCTTTAGCGGTAAGTGGTAAACGGAACCAATTCACTTAATTGAAACGTGGCCAAAACCAGCTACCTACACATTTCTAACCCACTCATATATACCAAATGGCAACTAATCCCATCACAAAATATATTTATGTCAATATTTTTAAATATCTACACAACGATGAAAACAAAATGTTGCATTTGTTGCTTTGCATGCCTGTTAAAATCATTCGATTCACCACAATCCTGCACTCTGGCACTTTGGCTCTTAATTACACTTAGTTTCTTCTTTATTATGGCACCAAAAATGTATTGACAATAAAACAAAAAAAAAATTACTCTTACACTTTAACATTAAATAACCAACAACAACAACACCAATAAATGCACCGACAACCACCAATACTACAAAAGACTGGCCAAAGTCAACGCCCTTGCGAGCCAACAACAGCACAGCTGTGACAGCAACGACACTAACAGCAACGACAGCAACAGCGACAGCACCAATTGTTGGCAGCAGCACGGCAGCAACAGATGCTGCTGCAGAATCATCGTCACCTTCACCACCAGCACCACCACCACCACAACCACCAGCACCAACAAGAACAATTGCAACAACTAGCACACCACCACCAACAACAACAACAACTACAACTGCAACAACAATAATAAGAACTACAGAAAGCACACCAACAACAACAACAACAACTACTACAACAACAACAGCAACACCACCACCACCACCAAGCAATCCAAGCACAAGCAACACATTTATAACATTTAATTCAACAGATGAGCAACCGGATCAAAGCAACAACGGTAGCCTAGAAGCAACAAAAGCAACAACAGCTGAAGAGATTGCAATTGCTGGACCCGCCATTGCCGCGTCGACATCACCAACAACACCACCACCACCAGCATCGCCAGCAACACAGCTGGACGACAGCAACGAATTCGTGTCCAAGCTGGGCGTTTTCGAGCACGCTGCCGTCTGCTCGGATGCGCATCCTTGCAGTCAAATTGGCAGGTAATCATGAGCAACATTTTTAAAATATTTCTTTAAACGACTCAAAATCGATCAAAAGGATGAAACAAAAAGACAGAGATGATTGCTGATTGTGTTTCATTACAACAATCGATTTTAATCGATAATTTTTTTGCACATTTTATTCATTTGATTTTCTTTGCAATGCAGCGACATTTTGGCGCACAATGGCAGCGCCGTGGATGCAACAATTGCCACAATGCTGTGCAACGGCCTCGTTGTTGCCCAAAGTACGGGCATTGGCGGCGGAATGCTAATGAATATCTATGATCGTGAGTCTAGGCAGGGACACCAGATCGACGCACATTGCGTAGCACCCTATGGCGCCACTGCAAAAATGTTCGAGACTCAGCCGAATGCATCTTTTTATGGACCATTGAGCATTGCGGTGCCCGGCGAGGTGATGGGCTATCATCTGGCGCACGAGCGCTTTGGCAAGCTACCTTGGAAAGATCTGGTTGCACCATCTCTCAAGATCTGCGAGAAGGGCTATCAAATGTCTAGACATCAGGAGGCAAAAGTGCACGACGTATGGTTGCAAATGAAGGATAATCCACACTATCAGTAAGTAAATTGCTCAAGTCGGGTGGAAAGTCGGCTGAAAGACCAAGGGTATTCCCCCTTTTCTAATTCGCAGGGCCGTTTTCTTAAACGCGGAAACGGGTGAGCACCATGTGGCGGGAACAATAATAATGCCACCGGCAAAGCTATGCAACACGTATCAACTGCTGTCCGACAATGGTCCGATGGACTTTTACAATGGCACCATCTCCAAAATGCTTGCTGAGGATCTAAAGGAGGTGGGCAGCATTATAACACATGACGATTTAGATGCGTACACAGCCGAAATGCGATTGTCCGTAACAATGCCCCTGGGCGAGGATACGCTGTATGCTGTGCCGCCGGTAAGCAGTGGTTCTATTGTATCGCACATACTCGGCATTCTCGAGGGCTACAACTTCACGCGTGCTGATTTGGCTGACGATGAGTCCTTTGCTCGCACCATACATCGCATTACCGAGGCACTTAAATTTGGATTCGCACGTCGCGGCGAATTGGGCGATCCTCGTTTCAATGATGTGCGCGAATTGGTTAGCCAGCTGAATAGTCCCGATTATGCTGCCCAGCAGCGTGCCAAGATCAATGACAGTCATGTGCTAAGTGGTCCCCATGAGTACGGGGCTCAGCTGAGCTCCGAAGAAGATCCATATGGCACCTCAGCTATGGCAGTAGTAGCACCAAATGGCGATGCTGTATCCGTTACCAGCTCCGTTAATTACTAGTGAGTAGCTACCATTTGACAAATTTTTAGCTAATCCACGAAATCCTTTGCAGCTTTGGCTCTGGCTTAATTGGTTCACGTACCGGTATTATATTCAACAATGCCATGAACGATTTCGCCAACGCAGATAATCAATTTCTGTTGCCATCAACGCCAGCAAATACTATTGATGTACATAAGCGACCCATGTCCTCACAGTCGCCAATGTTGTTGGCTGATCACGACGGCAACATACGACTGGCAATTGGTGCCGCCGGTGGCTCTAAAATAATTCCAGCTATTGTCGAGGTGGCCGCTCGATACTTGTGGTTTGGTGAGGATCTAAAGACGGCTATCGATGCGCCCCGTTTCTACAATCAGCTGTTTCCCGATAAGCTCGAGCTCGAGCATGCCAACTATTCGGAGGCATTGTTGGATCTGCTTCGCAAACGCGGACACAATCTGCACCTGTTCAGTCCAAAAGATAGTTCACTCTCCGTTGTTTGCGCTATTGGACGCAATGCGACGGCAATTTATGCGAATGCCGATGGACGCAAGCGCGGTGGCGTCGCAGGATTCTAAAGGATTCTCACACACAAAAACAAACACACACACACACACACACACACTAGCGTATCGTCAAGTGAGATTAGTATCGACAGCACAATAAAAAGCAAACACAAATATTATAGATGTACCAGAAGCGAGCTGCGAAAATGGAGGAGAATTGAGAATAGAGTATACAGATGCGCGCAGGCGTGTGTGGAATAAAAAGTATTTAAGCTAGCTATGTCTTTTTTTTACATATTATGTATGTATGTATATCGTATGTTATATAAATTTATATGCTACCTACTACTACCTTATACAATATTAATAATAATTAAAACACACACACATTTTTTTCAATACTCATTTTTCTATTACATCGTCAAGTGGGAAAATGGTAAATGGTTTTATGCAAATGCATTTAAAAGTACCTAAAAATTATATTTTTTCTTAAACAACCAAGTCGATTTGAACTATATGAACCGATGCCGACTTCACAGACCATTAGAACTTAAAACTCTAGATGTGGAACATAAGCTCAACTTAACCAGAAGCAAATCAAATTATGGCTAACTTGCAATTATAAATTTTCCTTTGATCAAATACAATCTACGAAATTTAGAGATTTAAATTTTACTGTCTGATTGAAGTGAGAGGATGGCTGGCGGTATAGTGAAACTCATATCGTGCACATCATTATCCTTATAAGCATGATTTCCATCGTCAATTGCATCGCCCATTAAAGGCCAGGCGAATTTTAGCAGTTGTGATTTAAACTATCTTGAATCTAAATCCTTGAGCTTGGAGAGTCTTTCGGCAAATGGCAACGAGATGAGGGTACGGGAACTGTTGCCACATTTGCTGAATTTGCCAGAATTCGCCTGAGTAGTCTTCAGGGAGCCACCAGATGTAGTTAATACACTCATATTGAACATCTCGTAACTCCCTGGTATTCTCGTTGTAAATAAACATCTTGAAGCAGTAACTTCTTGGATATGCCTTATGTAAGCTAGTTATAAATAATATTTTTCTGGTTTTGTATTTGAGTTTTGGTTTAAGACAAATCTTTTTTAATGAGCTTATATAGATCAGTCATTAATCACGACGAACACATACTTTATATGGTATATATAAAAAATAAAAATTATAGCCTAGGGAATGATATTCTTAAATCTAAGTCGGCTTGAAATATACACAATCGGGTTAAGGTTGTTGTTGGTAAGGTCAGTTCATCAATATTCGATAGATTCCGAAACTTATTAGCTAAATGCCGTTTTCAGTCTAATAACTTCCAGTTTCATGTTTGTTTAGGCATTAACATTAATAATTTTACAGCTATGAGTTTTAAATTTAACTTAATAGTTTTAATATTCTAGTGTACATTTGGTAACATTTTAATTTTACAGTCTTGCTTATCGAAAAACGTGATAAGTGGTCATATGTATATGTATGTATGAATGTATGTGTATAGCGTATAATTTAAAGTATTAAATGCCTAAAGAAACGAAAATAGTCTTAACTCGGGAAACTACCCATGCTTTGCACTAGGTGTAGTCAGTATTTGTCGCAATGTTTCTAGTGTACCCGGAGTCTCCGGCTCCTTGTCACTCCATAGATCAAGACCTTGCTGCGCACTGTCTTGCACCCAGACGTCTGAACATTGATTGAGTTGGCCAAGTCTGCTATGTATTTCTCAGCCAAGTTTAAGTCTAGCACTTTTGCCTCGTGGCGTAAACATTTTTCCAAATCTTTGCAGTTAAAAGAACGATAGTTTATCACTGTGGTATGCGGCAGCTTCTTCACCATATCGAGCTGTTTGCGATACTGAGTGTCTGACAGCATTGCGTTTAGATTGAAAACATAGATGATTGTCAGCTGCTTCTTGTCAAGGTCGTTTATGTCTTCGGCGATGTCACCCTGTGCCCGTACCAGGGCATTTATTGCTAACACAAAGTTCACATCGTGCGCGGGCATGTTGTCAATGATAAACAGATTGCGGCCACAGAGCGCCAAGTTGCGAAGTACACGCTGAACTGCTTGGAAGCGTGCCTCATCTTCAGTTAGATGGAAGTCGTTCCAGGCAATGCTTTGCACGTTCTCCGACCACGGGTATCGTTCTAGCAGCAGTCGCATTGTCAGGCTCTTGCCAACTCCCGACGAGCCCACAAGCGCAATTGACTGAAATGAGCTCTGGTTGCCAAGGGCCTGTTCCAGCTGTTTAAGTGCCGCCTCCTGATTGAGCACATTGTCCTGTATACTGTCAAAGATGTTGCGCAACGGTAAAGTGCGATCACAATAGTCCAAATTGTTGTGCACTAAAGCATAGTAGTGGCTCCTGTAGCGTTGCATGAATTTCGACATGGTCGAATCGTTTTGGTACAATGTGATGCCGCAGCTCAAGCCCAATACCAGCAGCATCGGAATCATAGTATATTTTAAAAAGGCCGAGATTCGCCGCTTCAAATCGGATTGTAAAGTCTCTTGACCCTCCACTGTCTTTGGTTTCTCCGAGAACAGGCGCCGCATTCGTCGACGATTCCACTGACGCTGCAAATCCGTACACATTGACCAATTGCTTTGCAAATGGCAGTTGCCCAACTGTGCTGCACGGCGTTTTAAAAACGCGCGTTGTCTTGCCTTTTGAGATTTAAGGTCTACTGAGACAACGTGTGCACTTTTATCAGTCTCCGCAATGCCCATTTTACAATTGTGCTGAATTTTGTAAAAATAAAATACTTTTTAAGTAGAAGCTGCGGCAAAGCAGATAAATTTAGTGTATTTCAATGAGCTTCAATTTTAAGTAGAATTGTAAACATACTTGATATGTCGATATGTTTGCCGATGTTTTCAACATCGTTCGTATCGATTGCCAAAAAGATTTCGACAAATATGAAAACAGTAGCGTACTTCAACCATAAAGTAGTTAAATTAAGTTCTTAGTTAAGTTCGCAAAACAAAAATATCAAGCCGCGACCTATAATTGCTAAAAAAAAATTTAATCGGTTTTTGGCGGCAAGTACTTTTTCTTATTTTGCGAAACCATAATTCGAAACGATACTACTCACTTTGGCTGCAGGTGTTTACAAATTGCTTATAGCCAAACAATAATAAAACAAGATGGAAGCATAAATAATGTGCTCAGCAAATGAGCATAAGTTTTACCTAATCTTGCCCCCTATCTCAAATGTTTGACAGCGTCAACGCTCTACATCATCTACAGGAATAGCCTTGCAAGACACAAACAGGTCAACCAATAAAATCTTATCTGCGCGAATATGGGCTCCTATTGTTTGTTAGCCCAAGAAATGCTGTTAATGTTAAATGATCCGCTTTACAACTGCCTGTGCAGCTGGTAAGCAGAAGTTCTTAATGCAATCAGTTTTCATTACACATTTTAAATAGTCTGTGTTCACAGCTCAGCGATGAAAGCGAAGTGCAGCTCACAGACTTAGAGACCAAAGCCGTCGTTAAGCTGACGCACAAACACTTTCATGGCTTTGGGGTACGATCAGAACGATGTGCAGTAACAAGCGATTTTAAACAGCAATGATTAGATCTTTAAACTATTTATTGGTTCATGGTGTTGCATGTGACGCGCGTAGAAAGTATGCATTATAATTGAACTTTGAGGCCTTTGATTAGCGCTTCAGATCGCCTAGATCCTCGATGATGTCCTCATCAATTTCGGCCCATTTTTCAGGGATAACGTCAAATAAGTCATCCTTAACGTCGCCCTGAATAACTATTTCATCATCACCAGTAACTGACGAGCCGCAAGCGAACTTCGTTCCAAAAAACTTGGCAGCCACTTTAAGATCAATATCTGTAGACGAAACGTAAACAGTTTTAGCGGTTAATAATAGAATAAACGTATTCATATTTTAATGTACAACACAACAATTTATATGTTGTCTCTAAAACTTCTTTACCCACCAAAAGTGCCTAGTCCGGTTACAACAGTAACAGACTTCTTTTTGCCGCGGGCGGCACGTGAGAGACAAATGCGTTTTGGGACATCCTCCTTTTTCTTGACACGCAGCAGTCCTTTGCCGCCACGTTTTTGACGTTTCTTGTCGTCATCTGTGCCATCTGCCGCTGACTGCTCTTCCTCAATTTTGAGACGCTCAAAATCCTCGGGCAGATTGTGTTCTAGCCACTCTTTGCATTTGTCGTATTCCGGATAGTATTCGCAATACTGCACAAATGTTAACAGTTAAACCAGATTCTAAATTAGCGGATTTTTTATTCTGTCTTACCTCAATTGGCATTGTGCAGTGTCCGCAATATTTCACGACTATAGGATAAGTGACGTTTTCGCGTGCACCCAACTTAAGTCGATCAGCAACATTGGTGCTTGCGTTAGACATTTCTCAAATTTGTTTTTTGTTTAATTGTGCTAAATAAATTAAATAAACTACAAATTAACTTGACAGGTAGAAAACTTCAAGACAGATTGATAATATCGAGCAATCGATTTTAATATTAAGTCCAACCGGCACTTGTATGCTGCACTGTCCAACACTTATTAAACTATTGCGTTGCCGGACTGTTTGTAGTGACTTTTTTTTTGGAGGGAAAACGATTATGCTTTAAATAACTGTAATTAGCGAAATACCTGTTTTCTGCAAGAAAAGGATTAATGTTTATACAAAATCCCAAAAACCTAGATTTTCCAATCGTGTCTACAAATGGCAACGTTTCGATTTATTATAACATTAAAATGATTTAATTTACTTAGCTTGATTGACTAGAAAATATTTGAAAACAAAATAAAATCGATTTAATGTATCGACAGCGATTTAGCAGACAACAAGTGGGTGAATGAATAAATAATATTGTGCTTATATAAAACCTATAAATAGTACTTTTGTTAGTACTATATAAAACAAAATGACACCAAAAGTATATTAACTATTGACAATGTTTAGCACACATTAACAACAACTCAACAAGTCAAGTAATCAGCTGTTGGCCACGGCTCTGTGACGTCATTATGGGTGAGTGGAACAACAAACCAATAACAACAGATCAACAATATACACATAGTTCCCATACATATACAAATGAGTATTGATGCGAAAGAACAACAACACAAACCGGCAAAAACTAGAGAAATGTTAAAATAGCCGCGATCTCTGGCACTCACGCTGGCCACGTTTTAAAAATGTTTTGGCGTTATTAAAGCATTTTTCTTGCTGGCATTGGGACAAACATAATTTTTCTAAACGCACACACAAACACGTTAGCGCACCCGTGCATGCGTCTCTGCATGTGTGTACGTACTGATATAGAGTACATGTACATATGTACATATTAACATGTCTGTATGGATATAATTGTATATAGAGGCACTTATTTGACGCTTTGGCAAAATTCTGGCATTGTTATTCGCATTTGCGGCAGCAGCCAGCGACAACGACTCATAAATAATGTCTGAAGATGCCAAAAGTGAGTGAAGTGATAATGTACAATTGTATACATACATACATTCATACATATGTAGTATGTAAATTTTTTTCATCTCTGCCATTTGTGTTCCAGTTCCACGCACAAGAAACATTATTGAAAATCAACTGTTTCGCCGTCAGCGAAGTCTTAAACTTGAGGCGCTACAAAGGCAGCGATCACAGTATAGCACAATCGACGTCATTGACGACGATGATGAAGAGGAAACTCTCGACAAGGTTAGTTTCTGTGTGCATATTCATATGTATAAATATATTACATGTTGTAATTTGTATGTACATTTTTTAATTGCACAATTATTCTGCAGACGTATATAGTCATCATATTTACGGAGAAGGCGAAGCTGCGTCATTGTCAGGATGTTGAGAAAATCATTCAGGAGTTTGATATACAAACTACACTGGAAATTGTTAGGTAAACCAACTTTCTTTCTTTCTCGCTCCTTTCCATTTAACTTATTTACTTGTTAATATACTTATTGTATTGCAGCAAAACCGAAAAGTATTTGTATCTGACAGCCAGTTTGGATACACTGTTGCGTCTGGCTGATGCGGCTGAATTGGAAAAAATGACCAAAACGGGCAGCATGCAAAAGTTTAATCATGGCTGCGTCTCTGATTTTTTGTTACCCGGCATGACCAAGGAGCAGATACTTACCTATTGTGAGACGCCCGTCTTGATTAAAGATGTGGTGGAGCCACAAATAAGATCCTACATACAAAAAGGTTACATCGAGGATATGTTTCCATTGCATGATATTGTATGTATTACGCTGTATGTATGAATCTATGTGTGTTTTTGTATTCATTCTCGATCTACTGTTTAAAGCTATATTTAGAACGTTTTAATTGGAATCTCAAACGTACTACGTTGCCAATTGAGGATGTACGCAATTATTTTGGCTCCAGCATTGGCCTTTACTTTGGCTTCATTGAGTTCTACACAAAGGCTTTGGTTTTTCCAGCTGTTTTTGGCCTGCTGCAATGCCTGATGGATCTTAATCTGTCGCTGGTATGCAGCTTCTATGTGATCTGGACGACAGTTAGTAAAAACAGTTACATATAAAAGTTATTGTTATGTTCATTGTCTTACATTTTTCATTGGTTCTTTTTTTTTTTTAGATATTTTTGGAGTTATGGAAGCGTAAGTGCGCTGGCTACTCCTATCGCTGGGGCACCATTGAGATGAGCAGCTTGGATAAGCCGCGCGCTGCCTACAAGGGTCAATCGAAACCGGATCCCATAACTGGCAAAATGACGCTGCATTATCCCATGCGTTTCACGTATCTGCAAATGTATTGCATTTCGTATCCAGTGGTACTGGGCTGTGTCTTTGCTGCCGCCTGGTTTGCTCTCTATCAGTTTCAAATCGAGGCCGAAGTGTTAACGGATTTTGGTGCAGATTCGTGGCTGTTATACATACCTGTTATTGTGCAATCGGTGCTTATTTCGATATTTTCGTGGGCGTACGAAAAGCTCGCCACATTCCTTACCAATCTGGAGAATCATCGCACACGTTCGCAGTACGAACGGCATCGTGTCAATAAGCTGATACTGTTCGAAATTGTTAACAATTTCTTTTCACAGTTTTATATTGCGTTCGTGCTGCAGGATCTAAAACAACTCAAGTATCAGCTTATGATGCAGCTGCTCATCTTCCAGCTGCTGTGCATAGCCCAGGAAATTGGCATACCCCTAATGGCTGTGCTGCGTCAAAAGTATGCCAAGTATCGACACACGGAACTAGATCCAGACAAATTGAGCACAATCAGCAATAAGCCACGTTACGAACAATCGTTCTACGAATCGGGCCTCGATTCTTACCATTCCACCTATGAGGACTATCTGCAGGTGTGCATACAGTTTGGCTACGTTGTGCTCTTTGCTGCCGTTGCACCATTCGCTGCCATTGGCGCCCTAATCAACAATGTCTTTGCCGTGCACATTGACATGTTCAAGCTGTGCAACATTTTTAAGCGTCCATTTGGGCGTCGCGCCAAAAACATTGGCGCTTGGCAGTTAGCCTTTGAGCTGCTATCGGTCATGTCGTTGCTAAGCAACTGTGGTCTGCTCTTTCTTCAGCCGAATGTCAAGTAAGTAGCTTTCGCATATAGATTCGATTCCTCTTCCCTATTTATTGTTAAACACATTATCTCCCATTAGGCAATTCTTTTCGCACTGGCTGCCCTCCATACCGGATCTATCGTTTGTCATCTTTGAACATTTGTTGCTGGGCCTTAAATTTCTGATACACAAGGTGATCCATGAGCGTCCACGCTGGGTGCGCATTGGACTGCTTAAGGCAGACTTTGAGACGAGCCAGGCGCTCAAACAGCTCAAGTAAATCACCATCTATCTTCAAGCGTTCACTTAAGTTATTCAATGTAATTTTTTCTTAACTCTTTTATAGGAAATTCAAAGCAGCTAACAAAATTGCTTAAAGGTATTAAGACAAGACTGTTTGTCGCACATGGTGCTAGTATATCGGGATCAAACCAAAAACAATGCAGAACCACACACCAATCAAACGAATTAGTCCATTTACATATTAATCTATATATTTATATATATCTAATGCTTTTATTGTAAATCTTTTTCAACTAACGGTGCCTTAAATACATATGTACTTAATCTCATTGTTACTCTTGTTATATATTCACCGTAACTAATCGCATTAATGCATTCATTGTATTTTGATTTTTTTTTTTGTAATTTATATGAGTTTTGTCTGGGGTTTTTTTTCTTTCTTTAACTTAGACTCTAAGAGATCCCATAACTGGCAGTGTTTCCAGATCTTGCCAAACTATTCAAAATTGTGTATTAGATATATGTATGTGTTTATGAAGTCGCGAAAAATGATTCATTGAAAATATTTATATGCAAGGATTAAGTTATTATCTTACCTATAAAATGACAAAGGAGATAAAAGTATGAATTAGAATTAAAAGTAAAAGTTGAAATGATAAAAAAAATAGCTTAAGAAATATTGTATAAATATGCTTTGGATTTGTTATTCATAAAATCCTGGAAAGCTACAGTTTTTAATATAGTATTTTAGCAATAGCAAATTTTACATACTATCTAACTAGACCTATAAAATAGGTTGTCCTGATTGGTAATAAATGTAGAGCCCAAACTTTAAGGCATAGAAACTCGAAAGTAAAAAATGGAAAATAAGTCAAAACCTATTGACCCGATTTTGGAAATCCACAAAGAAAATGCCCGTAAAATGGACTCCGGAAATTTTTTTTCATCCCATTGAGCTCAAACTTATTTTATAAAAACGTTGATACAAATTAATATCAACATGAATTTCGGATTTTTAGAAAATCCGCCACCTTGGAGATGGAAAATTTCCGACAAAATTTTTATGGAAATAATTGTTTTGTCCAATCGACTTGAAATTCAGTTTTTAGGGAAATAAAGACATACGATTATTTTTTTTTTTTGTAACAAATAATTATTTTCTACCTATCTGATATGAATTTATTTTGTATTTAAGTTCTATGGAAAGTAACACTAGTTTCAGCGAAGCAAGACAGTGACTTTTGTTGGATGGATCGATATAATTGCCGGGTTCTATGCTAGCAAACTTAGAACTTGCAAAATATTTGACTTTTTGCCACTTACATATAAATGTTTTTGTTTTGAATCAATCTCTAGCGATGTCCACGATAATGTTTAAAGGCAAGAAAGGCGTCAATGGCATGTAGAATTCCTGCTGCATAGCCCATGTACTTTAGGGGATAAAAAAACACTAATAAGTAACACAAACAAATACAGCCAGATTATAAGAGACTTACATAGGCGCCAGTCATGGCTGGGTATGCCGTGAAGCCAGGTATAATCAGAAACTGAGGATGCAGCCAAACAACACAGGCAAATCCCATATAGCTAGCTGAACTGAAGTACATACAGCTGGCCATCACATTGAACAGCGTCTCCTGTCACAAAAAAATTATTTATAGCATAATGTTCGATAGATGTTAATAAATCAAAATGTTCACTCACAAATAGCGACTGTCGGATCAGTCCGTAGGATTTATCTGAGAAGCAATAGCATATGAGAAGTATGGCCGTTGTGGTGAAACAATGTCCAGTTGTGGCCAGGAAACCGTATAGCGCTTGTCCAATGGAGCCCGCATTTGGTACACCGTATTGAATAAGCAGTCCCTCGCACAATGTCGCCAGACCCAACTGCATTAGCTTAATTAGTCCGATCCGTGAGAGCACAAATCCAAAATTGATGCATGTAAAGATGCGACAGCAACAGACTTTAATACCCAACGGTTGGCTCATGCCACGCACACCAAAGGAAGCCATCTTCACTAGACTTTAGTCAGCAATAAACTAAAATATACAATTGCATTCAATCCAGTTCACTGCAAGAAACAAAAGCAGCGGATGCAGCGCATCTAAAAATAGAGCTGCCTGCCTGCCTGCCAGCCAGCCAGCCTGACCCCAAGCGGTGTCAGCTGCGCCGGCGTTCTGTTTGCTTGTTGAACTCTCTCTTTTGAGATCTTGTGTTTGTTATTAGATTGAAAAATAATTTGAACTAAAATAGGACGATGGTTGCATATACTACGATCCATTTTATTATAACTAAATATCAAATATTTAAATGCGAAAAATAACTAAGTTATTATTATTTCTATGTTAATGAAAGCAACGACGTTAGATCCATCCCCTTGCTTTCATATCAAGGAGAATGCCATGTTTTCATTGACGTCCTAGAATAACTTCTGGCATGCACCGATGTGGTATTGTAGCGTTGGCATTAGTTCGGATCAATTATAAACTGAAATTCTTATTCGTTCGCGCTAATTCGTAAATAACAATATCAATTTGATTATGCTTAGGCTCAGCGTGTTGTTGAAAGCCCTTAAGCTGGATGAACCGTTCCTGCTGGGTCTTAGTCTTAAAAACGGTACACATCTTCAGCAATGCAGTTAGCTCATTTGATTTATCATACTGAAATTTTTGTTAGTTGCTGCTACTAAGATTTTAGTCAATAATAAATGGTAGTGACTAACAAAATCAATGCATACTTTCAGGATGAGTCAAATTTTCTGCATGCTAAAAAATAATATAATCAACTTTTTCGGGTTGCAGACCGGTTGCCGTGATAATTATGGATGTATTCGACAACAAGACCAAAATAAATTTCACATTGCCTGCGCCATATTTTATACTACTGTGATTTTATATATAAGGACTGTAGTTCGCTTTTATTCAGCAGCCTCTGACAAACATGATGTGGTAACTGGCCTTGAAGGAGTTCCTGTTCTGCAGGCCAACTCGGCCAAGTACCTTAAATTACCTACCTTTCCCAAGCAAGTTGCGGCGGTGACAGTTAACAAGCAGATTATCACGCCAAATTTGGGGCCTGACTTGTGATAGTCAGGCCGGTTAAGTCCAAGCTTCCCAAAACAGGATGACAGGATGTTAATTATCAGATTCGAGTACATCCGTTACATCCGGTACATCTGGAATACCACTTTGCATAGAGATCAGAAACTTGCCACGATGTTTGATGAGATCAACAGGCACGGTATACCGATAGGGTAGAGCGCCGACAGAAAGGTCTGGCAAAAAACCTGGCTTGAGTACGTCCACTCAGAGGAATGTACAGGCGCCAACCGTGGAACCTTTTGCTCCGATCTACCAGGGCGATAACTAGCCGAAGCAAGCGCCCATAGTTGTTATTGTTATTGTTTATGTTTGTTTTTGTTACTTAATTATGTTGTTATTGTTATTCGTTGTTGTGCTAATGACAGTCATTATTTGAGCTAAACTAAAGAGGTTTGCCGGAGCGCCCAACCGGGATGAATGGGATGAATGAACATTCGCCAAGGTCACAAAGGAGTGTTTGGTCTACCCCCTTATAGTTTTTATGTATATTTAAATACAAAAAAAAAAAAATGTAATTACAACTCTATTGAAATTTATGCTAAAGTTCCCCACCCTTCCGTCCTAGTCATCCATGAATCTTCGTTCAGGTTTGCTAGACTTGCCAGTCAGTTAGTTAAAATTTTGAAAAAACACAAACAGCAACACACAGAGCTAATGAAAAATTTGTGTTTCGGCCAAAACAGTAGAACAAAATTTCTTTTGCACTCAAACTAACAATCATCTGACGACATGTGTTTGCCAATTGTGGGTAAGCTGTGCGGAGGCGGCACTCATCGCCGACACAATGCAGTTGAGTCGCCACATTCAACGCTGGCGCCGACACCGCAGCAATCGAATGTGACCATCAATACTGTTTCCAATGCAGCCAAAAAGGAGGAGTCAGTCATGTTGGTAAATGCCAATATCGCTCCCCAAGTGGTTGATAGTACTGGAAGTGTGCAGGAATCTGCCCCTAGCAACAGTGTTCAAGAGGTAAAAGAAGAAGCCGGCAGCAGTGAAGCAGCCCCAGTGGCAGCTAGTGGCTCAAGGGCTTCGGCTGCACCTTGGTGGGACTACTTTGGAATGACGAAGAACAGGAAGGGCAGCATCGCTTCGCTGCCGAAATAGATTTAGCAACTTGATATGCAACGGTCGTCTGATTTCGTTTATTGAAATTGAATACAATATATAAAACGATGATGAATACAAAAAGTTTGGTATTTATATTTAAATTTATTATCAATGGGAAAATTGCAGATAATGTTTGAAGTGAAGTGGGTTTAATAATCTCGATGACTGATGTTACTTAACTGGGCGCGATTGTGGTGACGATACGCCGAAATAACTTCTAATAGTAGATATGGTTAATTAGATGTTCAAGTATCTGACAATGTACAAAGTTTTGAAAATTGCCGACAAAAGCCGATAACAATAATCAATTAGCATTTGCAGGCACAAACAAGACAATTTCAATAGCTTAGTATTTTGCACTAATTTAAGCATTTAAGCTTTTATTTACTGCGTACACATATACTTGGCATGCATGTATGTATGTACTCGCAATTCAATAACGGCACTTAAGCTTCGTTTTACTTTACTGTTTATTGAGCTTTAGCAAGTCGTGCTGAGCGCAAGCGAGATAGCCAAATATACGGGAGTTAAGAACGTAAGAGAAACACTGATGTTCGCCGCCGGCGACATCGTAACGATTACTGTAATTTATCAGCCGCAACGGCAATTTAAATTTGTTTTAGTGGGAGTGGGTCTCCTAGCATTTGGTGCTGTTGTTGTTTTGGCGTTTTTGACAATGAATCTGTTATCAAATCAATTATTGTTGTCGCAGATGCTTTAACTGTTGCTGCTGCTGCTGCTGCCGCTGGGCGTCACAATAGCCGGCCGTTGACGTCAACATTACGTCGCAGCTCTAAGCGCTTCCGAATGTTGTAACAATTGTGACCGTTGCAATTCGATTCGTGTTTACATACGAACATGCATCTCTTTAAGTTATCGGCCGGTGGCTGGCAATTGGCAATTTGCCAATTTTGTCACGATTTTTACACGTGCAGCTGCAACGCATGCGCAACATCTACACTAGTAACTGCTATGCGGATGTTACTATATGCACATTTATCGGGTTTTATTTGTCATTCGGTAACGTCAACGTATCCTGGGCAACTGAAGCTAAATGAAAATTGTAAAACAAATACTAATTAAATACATATTTCCATTAACTCTTTATTCAATTTACATCCAGCAGAAAATAAATTATATTATTAACACACTTTGTGTTTACTTTTCGGTTGATGAACACATCAACATACTATAGCTGTACATTATACATATAAATCGTATACGATATACTAAATGCTTGTACGTTTTATTTATAGTTATTTATAAAGAACGAAAAACACGAAAAAAAAAACAAAATTGAAAATGAAAAGCGAAACAAAATCAACAAACAAATACGAAAGGCGTATGTCCGAAATTTTTTTTTGGCCTTCTCATTTCGGCCGATGCCTTCAAGACAGTCAGAGAGAGTTTTTTTTTATAGATAAGATATTGTCTTTTAAAATGTACTGAATATTTATTAAAAAAAAAAAAAAATGATACGATGACACATAACAATAAAAGTAACAGCTGAGAGACGTTTGAATATTGTGCCGTGTAAATGTGTTTTAATTGAAACTATAATTAAATTAGCAAGTGCCAAGCGTTCAAAACTGTGTGTCAAATCTGTTTGCAAAACAAAAACAACAAAAAAAATACCACAGGTACACAATTAAAAACTAAACCAAATAAACAACTGTTAATTCGTTTGTGCCTTTAATTTCCCTACCCTAAAAAATTACATTGCTAAAAAACGTTTTGTGCTTAACACAAATGTTCATATATACTATATATGTACATATGTATATATCGTGTATTTTTGTGAACATTTCCATTTGTCTAGAGCCATATCGAAATTGGTCAAAACAGATGCCAGTTCGGAAAAATTACGCATTTACTTAAACTGTGGCTGCCATTTATTTTTTTTCCAATACAAATGCCTACTACATATGCATATAAATGGTATGATCGTGCCATTGTATCGGATAATCAATTAAAGTCATAACACAGAGATGTTTTTTGTTTTAAGGAATAATAAATAAATCAGCAGCTACTTAAAGTTGCCGATCATAATAATAATGATGAAAGAAAGAGCTGTTATTTGTTCACTCATTTCTGAAAATTATTAATCCAGAAAGTGTTTAAATTCAACAGAAAAATACTAAAATTATTTGGTTCATAATTTTCTACTTTTTAAAAATGATTACAAAAATACTGCAACTTTTTATTTCTTTGGAATATTTTAAGAAATTATTTTTTCTACAAATAAATATTCATTCTTACCTCAAATCCATAACCCGTAATCAAATTAAAATACATACATCATTTAATTATTTTTTTTTTACTCAAAAAAAAAAAAGTATTTATAAGCTACTAACCCTAAGTTATGGCATAGTATTTATATAAATAAGTATTATTCTGAATAGATTCACTTTCTATCGTGAAATTGTATAATAAGTTTAGTTTAATATTGTGCATATGGATGCATTGAATTATATAATCCAGCAAAACAATCAACGATTACATATTACTGAGTCTCTGACAAGCGACTTTAATTGATTTTTTGCTTGCACTACGAGTTTGAAATGCAAACCCGATGCCATAAGAAAAACTCATGTCGCACTTCCATTGTTTATATAGAATACTATATTGTCGAATACATACTTTGTTGAACTGCAAACACTTGTTGTTTATCTGTAAGTGGCAAATTTCTGAAGGGACAGCGAGACAGAGACTGAGAAATACTATTTAGTACAAACGACAAGCGACACTCGAACAACTAAAACAACAATGACAAATGATGACAAACAAGAATTGGGCATTTGGCAACAGACGCAATAACAAAACAAAAAACCACAAAAAAACAAAAAAAAAAACAAAAAGTAAAAGCTATACATCATTAACACTTAACTTTCCTTAACGTCCACTCAATCTATATAAATAAATTAAAAGCTTGTTTAAACTAATAGGCAGGAAACTTGAGATTAAACTCAATTTCAAATTTGATTTATCTATAAGTGGGTGTGAAATTTTTATTACAATTTGCCATCCATCTGTTTAACTATACTATAGTATAAGAAAATTCGTTTAGCAACGAAAGTAACAATGACTAAATTCTTATAAACAATTCGGTTGGGTCTGCTTGAATAAAAAGCTTAAGACCTGTACTAAACACAACAGAAAGATAACAAAAGACGTCATTGCATCGACTAAAGTTAAACATATTCAAAGTTGGTATAACACCTCAACTTGAACATGCTTGCAGCGTTGCAGCAAAAGGTACATTAAGCTCCAAACAGTTGGCATTTCAATGGGTGATTCAGCTAATTGGTAATTAGTGAAATCAGGGAAAATCAGCAGAGAAAGGAAAAAATAAAAAAAACATGTGTTTTTTGCCCGCCTAGCGATAGAAACACAAAAAACAGACACGGAAACGGAGCTGAAGACGGAGCTGGGGGAATTGAGGAATCTTCGTAACAAGATTGTCATTCTTATGCTAGTATGTTTATGTATTTGCTGTTCCTGAACATTTTTTTGGGGGTGGCTTATCAGTTGGAACTGAAATCGAAAACGAAATCGAAAACTCTTGTTCCTTCGACTTCTACAGCTCGAATGAGTAATGTGTATGAATATTGATTTGATCGCATGGATGCATTATAAATATATAAACGTAAGTAGTTTTCATGACATTGAAATTTCGCATCACTTTCATACTTGCCGGGCGGATTCAATTTCATTTGATTTTGTTATATGTAGTTTAATTTGATTTAAGCCGATTAAACTGTAGCTGAATGGAAGATTTAAGTCTTGGCTAAGCCTCCGAAACTATTCCTAATTCCAGTAGCAATTCCGTTTACAATTTTCGATTGCGATGCCGTTAAATAAGCGCAGCTCTGTCGCTCTGAGCGCTGCAACGTCAACGTCAAAGTCAACGTCTGCGTTTGCGTCGCGCTGTCGCTTCGCTTTTGGCGCAATCGAAAGTTACGTTTTGGCTTCACGTAGCCCGCATTAGTCGTACACTGAGTGTCGTCGACGTCAGTTCACAGTTTGAAAGTTTCATAAAAATAACCCAAAAAGCAATAGAAGAACACCATAAATTTATTGTCAAGTGTCAACCTAAGCTGTGAACAACATCTAATATCCTGTAATTGTGTAGGTTTTATTTTTTTTTATTTAATAAATTTTTTGTTTTTGTGAATTGTTTGGATGAAGATTGTGTGTTAAAGTGTGTTGCTCTTAAAAATCAATTGGAAATTCTGTGAAATTCAAAATTTATGAAATGCAATTAATTTAAATGTTAAACAATACAAATTCAAGCACAAATTATGTTAATACTTGAATTGCTAAACAAATTCAATTTGTTAATCGTGTGTGAAAAATTAAAGTATATTTTCAAACATTGTTTTTGTGTTGTGATTAATTTTTTTTTTGCATTTCCTAATTATATGGTAGCTTTATCTTAACAAATTAGCATCTTTTATGGCGATCGAACATTATTTCAATTGTTATCGCATAGCGGCTTATCTAGAATTTATTACATATTTATTTTCTAATTCGTTAATTGTTATCTGTCTAGCTTTCCCTTATGCAATTGGCAATTTCGTCATATTCAAGCATATTTATTTCATTTGTTCTAAGTTTAGTATAACATCTAGGTATGTTTATTTGTTGACATTTAAATATTTGCTAAATTCCATTTTTCACATTTCTCACATCCCACACTCACAATCCCGATCGGTAGTTGTTATTTATAACGATTAATTTGTGCAATTAACTTGCAAATCGCCGCAACTACTACATTTGATTAAATAAATTAAAATTAAATTATAAATAATAAACACAAATTTAATTATAATCACAAAGAATTATATCGCTAACAAAAAAAAATCGTGCTCGCATTTTCTTTTTTTTTTTTAACAATTTCGCCTGATTGCACCAACATGCAACCCGATCCGCCCACAAACCAAACGCCCTTTTATCATAATGCCTCAGTCGGTGCGGCAATTAACTAGGATTTGCCGATACTTTCAGCATTACAGTTATATCACAAAATATATGTAGTAGTAATATGCCTGATAACACTGCCAAGTACAAACTATTTTCGATAGTTTTTACATTTTTGTTTTTAAATGCAAATCATGTTTATACCATTAAAAAAAACAAACAAACACACACGTTACAGATCAGCAAAATCTGTCATAATTATTCTGCTCATGATCGACTACTTATATGTTGTACATAGTTCCTCTTTATTACATTCTAAATGTGTACACAGAGCTCGCTCTCTCTAAATCGTCCATTGACTTTTATGCAAAATCACAATTGCTTCTTTTTTTTTTATATAAGTGGAATTTCGTTTTCCATTAAGATTTATCACTTTTCTCTCTCTCTTTCTGTCCACATCTTAATCCCAAACGGGTTTAGCAATTAATTGCCAAATAATACGTTATAAACCAGATCGATACTCAAAATTTTAGTACTTCAATATATAAAAAAAATATATATGTTACCAATTTAAATTAAAATAAATACCAAAATTGCTTACTTGCTTTGTTTTGAAACAATCAAAAAATTAGTATTGTTTTTTGCATATTGAAATCTGTGAAATAATTCATTTAAAGAGTATAATTATTCAATTAGCATGCTTTTAAGATATGAAAATACTCCAAGCAATGTTTTCGATATGAAAATCTGCATATAGTACAATTATTAATTGATAGATGTATGGAATACATACGTTCCCATCAAATTTCGATTGTTTGGCTACTAAAGTCACTAAACTTTATTGTTGTTGTTTTTATTATTGTGTTTGTGATACGACACTTTCTCGTGTTCGATTAGGAACCAGGCACTTAGCAATTATATAAAATTAATTAAAGTCATATAAATCAGTGGCAGCAGCAAAATTGAAACTGAAACCAAAAACTTGTCAACATTATTGTTGCTGTTGTTGTTTTTTGTTGTTATGATAAGGCCAGATTGGATTTGCGAACAAATCAATTAATTAGCACAATGCGTAGACGCTTTAAGTTGATGCTGCCCCAGAGAGAGACGGGGCAGAGGGAGGTGGGTTAACTTGGAGATTGGCCAACAACAATTGGATGAAGTCGAGCGTGGCCGTGGGCCGCAAGTGTTGCTGCAACTGGGTTAATAATCAATGAACTAGAGAAATACTACTAGCTACTTTATAGAAATATATAAACGGTTATTGATAGTTGTTATTATTATATGTTTTTGTGCTATGCATTTGCGTGTTGCTGTTGCAGCTAAACAATATTTGGTCAGGTGTTTCATGGTCTTTTTTCTCTCTTTTGTTTTTTTTTTGTTGTTTTATTTTTCTTAGATCGAAAAAACAGCTGAAACTATAATTGAGAATGGAATCGGATAGCTATATGCAGGCATCGGCATTGCCCAACAGCAAACGCTTTGTCGTCGAAGATTCAAGTAAGTGCATTTACTACTAACTACTCTCGGTCTCTCGCTCGCTTCCGGCTTAGAAAGTGGCTTACTAATGGCCGGAAGTGTGCAATATTTGGTGTAGGCGCGATCTATCTTTATCCACTGCCAGTTGGAGAGGTCAGCAAACTGGTTGCTTTTGCAAAAAACAATTCAAAAAAAACTAATGCTCGAAACGCTCAACCAACCTCAAGTTGAAGTTCAACATCGAACATTTGGCCCTGAGACAGTTAACACGTTTAAATATCTTTCTCTATCTCTCACTTTACGCACAGTTACAAAGGTGACCTCTGATGGGGAACCGCATGGCATGATGACCGTGGTGGCAGGTTTGTCGGGTCTATTAGCTGCAATTATTATATTAGCCGTACTCGTTTCGATGGTTGCCTGTCGCAAGCGTAAAACGTAAGTAGCATACGCATTCATAGCGAATTGATTGGTTGACTTTAAACATTATTTAGCTGTTGCCTCCAAAGGAACGACAACAAGAATATCCAAAAGAATCAGCAACGTAATGCTAATGCTATAGCTGTGGCAATGACAAGCGTTGAGCAATCACAGCCTCAACTTGTTGGCAATCTGAATGCCGCCTTTGCAGAGAGCACACTGAGCTTGAGTGTCGTTGATAAGGATAAGGACAAGGACAAGGATAAGGAGAATCAATGGCCCACAGAGATTGTCATTGAGCGCTTTTAGCTTCATATGTGGCGCTTTTTCAGCACGTGATGTTTGTGAACACTTGAGACTGACAATAGAAATCTAAGCGAATTTTTTTTTGGAAATAGAATCAATCTTTCTCGATTTTTGTTTTGCTACGATTTGAATTGATAACAAAGCCGCCACACTCTTTTTTTTTGTGCAAATATTGTGTTGGCAATGCTTAAATGTTATCGATAGCCTACTGATCGTTAGCCAAGACAGCAACCCGACGAGGCACAGCTGTTGTTTTTCGAATGCAAAATATAATATGCAATTTATTGTGTCAATACAAGCCATCTGCTTGTGTCGTTTGTGTATTTACATTTATCAAATGTATCAAATGTTAAAAGTAGTAGGACCATGCGAATTCTTCTTGTGGAAATTCCATTTAAATGCGTTCAAAGTGTGACGCTGCGACAGCCGACGACCATGGCCAGCAACGCCATGCGAATGTACATTCCATACTCGGCCTGACGGAAGTATGCTGCCCGTGGATCCGAGTCGAAATCACGGCTAATCTCATCAACGCGCGGCAATGGATGCAGCACAATGGTTCGCTTACTGGCACGCGTCATCAGCTTGGGTGTGACAATAAAGTGACCGCAGCACTGTGGAAAAACACAAAATTATATACCATAAATATTTTATTAACTTTATAAACTGTTTGAATTTAAAATGAATAGCTTAAATGTGGTGCACTGAGCTAAGCTCTTGTTATCTTTGAGTTTCATTCATTAAAAGTTAATTAAAAATTAGCTTGATTCGTAAAAAACAACCAAACATGACTTGTTACTAACTAATATCAACACTTACGCGTTTGTATTCCTCTTCGGTCTGGAAGCGTTCGCGTTGTATACGTGTCATATAGAGCACATCGGTGGTCGGTAGTGCTTCCTCAATGTTTTTGAATGTGCGCTGGGTTATGCCACGCTCTTCCAGATAGCTCATTATGGCCTCGGGCATGCCCAAACCCATTGGCGAAACATACTGCAGCGTGATATTGTAGAGGGTTAGCAGGCGTGCCAATGAGTGCACAGTGCGTCCATTCTTTAGATCACCAACCATTGTTATAGTCAAACCATTGACAGTACCAATTTCTTCACGTATAGTGAATATATCCAGAAGTGCTTGAGTCGGATGCTCGCCGACACCGTCGCCGGCATTAATCACAGGCTTGCGTGAATACGAAGCAGCACGCTAAAAAAGAAAATGGGAATTGTGTTTTATAGATTTTCTTTAGAGAAGTACTTAAAGCTGTACTTACCGAAACGGCGCCTGGTTCAGGATGACGCAGTACCATGACATCTGCATAGCTAGCCATTATTTTGATGCTGTCCTCGAGCGATTCGCCTTTCTTTACCGATGAGGTGGCCTCATCCATAGTGATGACATGACCACCAAGACGTTGCATTGCCGCACTAAAGCTGCACTGGGTGCGTGTGCTTACCTCATAGAAGACGCTGGCCATGACCTTGCCACGCAACAAATCGTCTACGGGACGATCTTTGATTACGCGCGACTTCAGCAGCTGAGCCAAATTGAACAGATCGTACAATCGCTCCTTGTTGAAAGTGTCCACGGATATAATATGCTTGCCGAGCAGACAATGGGTTACGGGACTGGGTGTGGGTGCAATCAGTGAGTTCGTTTGCAGATAGTCCTTCAGTGCCGCATTGCTTGAGGAGTCGAGACGCAGACGTGGCGATGGCGATACCGGACGCAAACAGCTGTTTGGCGGCGCCGGCGATATTGGCCTCAGGTTCGGCTCATCTTCAAAATGAACACTTGTCGAACGAGATTCGGGGCCCTCAGTGAGCAGACGGGAGAAGGTGTCGTTGACATCCGTGTCGCTTAGCAAATTGCTGCCATCGAGCTCCGATTTTATTGGCGCCGGCACTTTGGCACGCACATTCTGCCCGTAACCGGGCTGCACGAGCACCTGGCCATCGATGTAGGCGACCTCGCCACGCAGGACGACGCGATGGACGCGACCCTTCACCTTGGTGCCATCAAAGGGTGACCAGCCGGCACGAGTCTTCAGCTCACTATTAGTTATAGTCCACTCCTCGTCCAGATCAATCTCCACATAGGTCTGCGGCTGCTCGGGCAGATTGAAGATTACGCGCGGATTGCGATAAAACTTGCGCTTGATATCCTCAAGCGTTAAGCGACCCTCGCTAACAGCATTCAACAGCAGTGGCAGGATTGTCTCCAGGCCAGGGAAACCGGGTGGCGGTGTAGCCGATTGCTTCTCGGCTAGCGTATGCGGCGCATGATCCGTGGCAAATATATCAATGTACTCCATGTGCTCCCAGAGTGCATCCTGATCCTCGGGGGCGCAGAGTAGAGGACGCACCTCAGCCATGCCAGCTCCCAAGCGATCCAAATCCTTTGTACTGAGGAACAAATGATGCGGGCAAACCTCACAGGTGACTCGCCAGCCCTTCTCCTTGGCGGCACGAATCAGCTGTATCTCTTCCTTGCGTGCCACATGACAGATGTGCACAGCACGATCCAACAGATGCGCCAGCATTATAACAGCCGCCATACTCTGGCGCTCGGCATGGCAAACGAGTGGCGCCCGCTTGGGCCAGCGACAGAGATGACGCTGCCAGGCGGCCATATCGCTCAGCCGCAACGTGCCGAACGTATTATTCAGATACATCTTAAGGCCGCACGCTTGCGTCGCCAGCTCGTGGGCATGCTCCCAGTTGTTATCCGAGGCGCCCAAAAACAATGCATAATCACAGCGGGAACCAAGGCGAGCTAGTTCCCGGAACTGATTGAACGTCTCGCGATCAACAATTGACGGATTCGTATTGGGCATGGCACAGACCATAGTGACGCCACCAGCGAGCGCAGCAGCTGTTCCACTAGCAAAGTCCTCCTTATGGGTAGCACCCGGCTCACGCAAATGCACATGAACATCAATGAAACCGGGCAACTTGATAATGCGGCGCGATGTCATGCAATCCGTATGCGTCTTCATTATTGGATTGCGACCAGTGACACGCATCGCCTCCACCAGCAGCTTGGTACACTTCACATCGGTTACCAGCGGTATCGAATAGTCGACAGCCAGGCGACGTGTCCGATAGCCATGTGTCATAAATGATGATACCCTACAGTTGTTAAATAAAGTTCTTGTATAATATATTTATGATAAAATAAAGGTATTTTCTTACCGGCGTACTCCACCACCACGCATGGGTAAATTGATGACCAAATCGAATTGTTTGTTGGCCAAAAACTCGGACAAATGTGTTAGTTCACCATTGATATCATCAGGTAGTGTTGTGTCGAATGTCCACTGTACCGACTCCACCTGCAAAAAGAACAAAACCGAGTTAGATCGATCGATCGATCGATTGGGTTGATGGTTGAAGGACAAGGCCATGTCTAGACAAAATGTTTGCTCTGGCCACATAAAGATAGTTAACGCACCTACATACATTAAATTTCACTTGTTCTAAACAAATAACAACAAAACATTACAAACGACACAATTGCACAGTGAAACGAAGTTGCATAACATTTTGAGCATATTTAAATTGGGTGCAGCAATATATAAATATATACTATATATCGAACGGAAACCAGATTAGCTTAGTTATACAAGTTTGTTAATTTTAGTTGAGGAATTAGCGACACGTGTCTGTCCGTTATAACATTATACTAATAGAGTTCATTTTTTTGTTTAAACACAAAGCAATTTGTCATATCAGCAAAAGTTGTACGCATTTAAATGAATTGTTGAAAATCTAGTTTAAAGGTTGTCAATGGGCTTATGGAAATGCAATTTTCAATTTGACATTATAATAACATAGTTTTTTTAATAACTTTCTTGGCTCATTTGCTGCACTATGCAATGCGCCGTTCAGTTTGTACTGCTGATAAGGGACTCTTCCCCTTCGCTTGGCTAGCCGGAAGCGTAAGAAGAATCAACACTTGTCGCTTGATCTTATCAATAACCAAAGACAACGACAAAGACAATTTCTTTGAAATTCTATTCGATCGATGCGATCGGTTATCAGAAGACAAAGGAATCACAACTGCAGCAGTTGCGTTGCGTTTGGTAAGTTAAGTATCGTATCGATTTATGGGCTGCAACTGGTCCAAAGCGACGGGGAATGAGGCGCTGTCCAATCCGCTGCAGCGACTGCGAGCAGCAGAGGCGCCACCACGTGTCCAACAGCGTCGTCGCCAGGAAGAGAAGCGTCAACGTCAATTGGCCAAATTGCACAAGCGCAACGCACGAAAGCGTCGACATCAGCGAAAAGCTGGCTATTTCAGCGGCGCCAGCAGCTTGCCACGAAGTTTACGTGGCAGCCTGAGTCTGCGCGGCAGCCACAATATAGCGCCACAACTGCGTCTTCTCGGTGGCAGTAGTCCCACTGAATCCACAAGTGCCTTGTATGCCCGGGAGGAGCATCAACGCACAATCGAGCACAAGACACGACATCAGCTGGAACGACAGCTGCACACATTTCTACTCAATCAACTGGTGCTGGGCGTGCAGTTCTTTGGTCACTTTGAGCACGAATTGGCTGCCATTGATGAACAGTTGCTGGCAAAGCAGCGTTCCTGCGCCCAAAACCTAACCGAGCATAGTCTCCTGCATGCCAGTGCCATCGATGCAGCAGTTGCCAAGCGAATACTATTCAAACCAACGTAAGTTTTAGGGTCAAAATGATTGGTTATAACCCAACACAGTGATAGGCAAAATAGGAGCAAGGTTTTGAAGGTTTTTAAGCTCAAGCTGAGAAGTCTGATTAAGAAAACTCGAAAACTTTCTAAGGTTTTGATAAGTTGGCTTAGTTACACAAAGTGCCCTTGGTATTACTTGGTTTAGAACAGGATTCTCCGATCCTCATTCATTTCATACTTGTCCTCAGGGATGGCCCACAGCGTCGATTGGACTCTTCACTGGCTCAGCCGTTGCAAAAGCTGCTGACCTATGTGGTGTTTGACAACGTGGACATTGCACGCGCAAATGATGCCAATTATGATTCAATAGCTGCACTATGCAAGGTCCTGCTGGAGACGGACTATTACAATACGACGCCCTGTCGACGTCAATACGTCAATTTGCTGGAACAGAGCCGCTGGATGGGCTATGTGCGTCTAAAGCTGCGTGAACCGACGCCAATGCAACAGCAACGGATATCGACACCAAGCAGCGATGAGGCTGACATTGATACAGGTGTCTATACCGATGGTAGCTCCGGCTATAGTACAGGAAATGGTACAATCAAGAGCTGGTGTGAGGAGGATGACTACGATTATGTGTATATAGCTCGTTTGAACACACAACAGCCGATGGATGAGTTGAAGTTGAAACTGGTGCAGGATGCACTGCAGCGCAATGTGTTGCCCGAAGCGTGTGTCTCTCGTTTGGATAGCTGTCTGCCCGCCTGGCTGGAACAAAGCGATGATGACGATGACAGCAACAATGATGCCAGCGATACAGAGTTGGAGGAGCCTGATCAACAGCCCGGTTTGGATAGCAATCGGAGTGGCTATGAGACGGTGCAGGTATTGCGTCAGTGTCGCGTGGAACAGCAGCGACGTCATGCTCTGCTCCAGCAATGCTATCTCAGCTCACAGCAATTTATGAACTATTTCGGTGAGCTATTGCGTCAGCAGTTGGCTCCCGAGTTGGGCATAAGCCAAGAACAGCTGTCCGCTGGCAGCTTTAGTGGTTGCACCATATATACAGCAACGGAGGAGCTGGTGCCCGCCATTCATGTGCCGCACAGCTGGCCGGATTGCGCCTTTGAGTTCAATTTGCGTGCCCGTCCACAGCTCACGAATCTGCACACCGGCGACAAGTACCAATGGCCAACGACAGTGATGCGCAAGCGTATCCAAACTTTTGGCTATCATTTGGTGCCCGTGGGCTATACGCCAAAGCGTTCACGTAATCCCTTTCGGGAGCTCGAGTGGCGCATTGTCTTTCCACAGGCCGTGCTGTATCTGGAACGTCAGTTGACGCACATGCAGCTCAAAGTGTTGCTGCTGATGAAGGCTTTGGTGCGCACCTTCGTGACGGACAAGTGCCAGGCCATGGGCCACATTATGGATCAGCTGCGCACACATCTCTTCTGGCTGTGTGAGCGGCACAGCAATGATTGGCCCGATGAGTTTCTGGGGGAGCAGCTGGTGCGCTTTGTGCGCACCTTTGCCAACTGTTTGGCCAAAAAGCATCTGAGTGATTTCTTCATTGAGCGGCGTAATCTTTTCGAGCATGTGCCCGAGGATGCACTCATGGAACTGCGCGCAATTATGGCTGGCATTGCAGAACAGCCGTTGGTTCATCTGCTTCAGGCACTGCGCAATCTCCAGCATGCAGACGATTTCTATCCCAAGCTCAACTATGCAAGACTGCTTGACAATCTGGTCACATTTGACTATTTGCAGTTGCGCAGCTGGGCAAAATTTGGACGCAAACAGTTGCCAGTTTTGCAGCAGCAACAGCAGCCGAAGCTGGAGTTGGCTGAGGTGCAGCAAATGCTGTCCACTGATGCCGAGGGTTTGCTGGGCATGCGTATGCATGAGGAGCGTTCGCGTGGCAAACTGCGTCGCAAGACACAAATGCTACGCGCCCAGCAGCTGAAGCAGCTTGCGGAACAGCAAAGTCTTTCCGTTGAATCCTTGACGCTGGACATGCCACTGCTGACGCATCCTGGGGTAACCAGTACATCACACACTGCGACTGATCGATCGGACAGACTGCAGCTTAACGATGGCATCGAGATCTTGAGACGCACCAATCTGCTCGAGCTGCTGCTGGATCACATGCTGGCAATGTTGAGCAAGGCAAGGGAGTTCCATAATACACAGCATGCCCAGCTGTACTTGGAGCAGGCGCAACGCCTGTGCCGGCTCTATCAGCAGCTGGGTTGTACTCAGTACGCGCAGCACTATTCGGAGGCACTCTGCCAGGCAGCCAGCAGCATCGAGCGTGGCACAGCAGCAACCATTTCACGTAACAGCCTCAATTCCTGTTCGCCTCGTTCAAGTCCAATGCGACGCAAATCGCTCAAGTTTGTTGAGCATGCGGTGCAAATACATTCGGGCGAGATAGCACCGCTGCAGCACTGCGCCACAACAAAAAGAAGATCGTCACCAAAATCCAATGAGGATGACATTATTGTTGATACAGAGCCCGAGCCCAAGTCTGACCCAGAGCCAGTAACAATCGACACTCCCACAAATGGCAATCAAATGCTTGACTTGCTTATGCAACGTCTGCAAATTGATCCGATTGCATTGCAAAATATCAACTCCAAGGCGGAGCAACTGATGCAAACACTGGCGCCAGAATCGAGGCGTGAGGAGCTGCGCGACATTTTAAATCGAAATACACAAAAGCTAAAGGATGCTTTCAATTGAAATGGAATTAATATTTGGGATTTTATCTGATTTAAGGCTGTTACCCGAACTTAAGTTGAATTGCACGTGAACGACAGTACAAGATACTTTCCCTGGTCCTCAAGCGTTACTTTCCCCTGCCTTTAAGTATGATGGAGATAATGAAAAATGGCACTTAAGTTTGTGCGATAAGCGAACTTTTCAAGCAAAAAGATAGAAGTAATGAAGTGATGAACTGATGGCTTCTATTCAAAGAGAGCGAAGCCCATATCGTCATCTTCAGACTCAGACTCCTCTTTCTTTTCGTCAATTATGTAATTATCATGTCTAAAAAAAACCGATTCATATGCCTTGACTTTAAATTGTATTAATAGATCTTTAAATTATATATTTTCTTCATTATGTGAATAAAAATTAAACTGTTGGTTTTGGCATCTTTGTTTTATGACATTTACAGTTAATGCAAAAAATTTAGATTGACACAAATCAATTAAATAATAACAGGGACGACCTTAACGTTTTTTAGTTTCCATCAGTGATGAAACTCAAATATAATCATAATTAATGATATTTATTATTTCGCTAAAATGCTGAATGCTTAAATAAATAAAAGATAATTAAAGCTTCTTAGAATTGAGTTTTGTTTAAGGCGAACAAACAAAACATTAGTAATCATTATTTTTTAATCAAATATAATGGTAAATTTTATCAAAAATAATGATTGTCATTCATAATAAACGAACAGCAAATGCAGTAGAATAAATATATTGGTATTAATTATTTTTATGTGAAGTCTTTATATGGAAAAAAAAACCAACTTATTTACGGTCGCTAAATAATAGACAGGAATATTATTTAAAATCAAAGAAGCCACTGAACTCAATTAGAACTTTGGTTTGCTATTTAAATAGTTTAAATTTGTAGTTTTGTGTTAAACGAAAGTGAACTTTAACCCATAAAATTAATGTCAATTACGCACAGAGCAAACGTTATCTAAAAATAAATCGTTTCTTTTGTAAAAACAAAAAAATAGCATGAGAAGCGATTTGGCTAGACAATTAATATGTTTTTTCAAGAGTCTTCTTTTGTTAATTTGTACTCACATCAACGCCGTGCTCCACATAGAAATCACCGGTGCCCATTGAAGCGTACAACTTATAGCCCATCTTGGCTAGATCGCGTATCGAAGAAAGCAGCTCCATTTTGTGCTAAAGAAAAGAAAATATTAATAGAATAGGTAAAATAGGAAAAGAATTTAAAAATGTTTTGCTAACCTTGAAGCTACCAATCGATAGAAGAATGGCATTTTTGGGTATCTGGAAGCCCGTAGATATCATAGCCTTCAGATAGGCCTCATAGTGATTGTCGCCAAAGCAAGCGACCTCTCCGGTGGAAGCCATCTCAACGCCCAGCTGCACATCAGCGCCCGCTAAGCGAGCGAAACTGAACTGTGGCACCTTGACGCCCACCTTGCCAACACCGTGGAGCACATCGATGGGCTCCACAGCCATGCCGACGATAGCACGTGTCGCCGTCGCCACAAAGTCATGATCCAACGTTTTGGAAACGAAGGGAAAGGAGCGCGAGACACGCACGTTGCACTCAATCACCTTTAGTTCGTTGTTCTTAGCAATGAGCTGCATGTTGAAGGGTCCCGTGACATCCAGAACGGCAGCGAGATCGCGAGTAATCCGCTTAATGAGCTCTAGTGTCGCCGCATTCAAGTCCTGAGGCGGAGTGACCAGAGTCGCATCACCCGAATGAACGCCAGCATTCTCTACGTGCTCGGAGACGGCCATGCATAGAACTTGTCCATCGGACGCAACGGCATCCACATCGATTTCCTTGGCTTCGGTAAGGAACTTGGAAATGACAACTGGATGCTCGCGGCTCACTTTGGAGGCGGCGTTCAGGTAAGTTTCTAGATCCTGATCGGAATATGCGACGTTCATGGCAGCACCGGAAAGTACATACGATGGTCGTACCAGACATGGATAACCGACTTCCTGACAAAATTCGATGGCCGACTGAAGATTGGTCAGCTCCTTCCAGAGCGGTTGAAGTATGCCACGCCTGTCCAGCAAGCGTGAGAACTTAAAGCGATTCTCGGCACAATCAATCGATTCCGGCGATGTGCCCAGCACCTTGGCCTGCTGCCGATGTAAGTCCATGGCAATATTATTTGGCAGCTGGCCACCCATCGAGAGTATAATGCCATCGGAACGTTCCATTTCATAGATATCCATGACAACCTCAAAGCTTATCTCCTCAAAATACAAACGATCGCACATATCGTAATCGGTGGAAACCGTTTCCGGATTGTAATTGATCATGATCGTTGATTTCTTCAAATTGCGCAACTCACGCAAACAGCCGACAGCGCACCAATCGAACTCCACCGAGGAGCCAATGCGATAGACGCCCGAACCGACGACAATTATATGTCCACCGGGGAAGACAACATCATGCTCCGATGCATTATAAGTATTGTACAGATAATTGGTGCTTGCTGGCCATTCGCCGGCAACTGTATCAATTTGCTTAACAAATGGTCGAATATTTTGCTCCAATCTCTGCTGTCGCACTGCCAGCTCCGTGCTCTTGGTCGCAACGGCAATCTGTTTGTCTGCAAAACCCATACGCTTGGCACGAAGTAGAAGTTCCGATGTCAATTGACTACCCGCCGACTCTAGTTCGCCATAGAAAGCAATGATGTTTTGCAGCTTGTAGAGGAACCAACGATCGATTTTGGTCAAATCGTGCAGCTCCTCAATGGACATGCCGGCCTTTAAGGCGGCAGCCAATACAAAGGGACGACGATCTGTTGGCTCCGACAGCTGTTCCTTGTCAACGGGCGAACGATACGGATCGAAACCATGAACATCGCCATCAACCATGCGCAATGCCTTCTGGAATGCCTCCTCAAAGTTGCGGCCAATGGCCATCACCTCGCCAACGCTTTTCATTGAGCTGCCAATGTGCTTGCTGACACGCACAAATTTAGCCAGATCCCAGCGTGGTATCTTCACCACACAATAATCCAGACTGGGCTCAAAGCAAGCCGTCGTATTGCCCGTCACCGAGTTACGAATTTCCGGCAGATGTTCATTCAAAGCCAGCTTGGCAGCCACATAGGCAAGTGGATAGCCTGTCGCCTTGCTGGCCAAAGCTGAACTGCGCGACAGCCGAGCGTTCACCTCAATGATGAAGAACTGCTCCGAGTCTGGGCACAAAGCATACTGAATATTACACTCACCGATGATGCCAAAGTGTCGAATGACCTTTAAGGCGGTGCTGCGCAGCATTTGGTATTCACGATCCGATAGGGTTTGAGATGGTGCCACAACGATGCTCTCGCCAGTATGAATGCCCAGTGGATCAAAGTTCTCCATGTTGCAGACGGTTATGCAGTTGTCGTAGGCATCGCGTACCACCTCGTACTCCACCTCCTTCCAGCCCTTGAGGGACTTATCGACAATCAGCTGACGTGAATGGGCCAGAGCCTGATGTGCCAGCGTCTCCAACTCCCGCTCATTGTTGGCAAACCCGGAGCCCAGGCCACCCAGCGAGAATGCAGCTCGTGCCATTACCGGATAACCCAGACGTCCAGCTGCCTCGAGAGCCTCGGCCACAGTACAGACAGCTTCGGAGGGTGCCACCTTCTCGCCAATCTCATTGACACGCTGGGCAAACAGTTTTCGATCCTCAGTCTCGATTATCGATTGGATGGGTGTGCCCAGAATGCGTACATTGTATTTAGCAAAAACGCCCGCACGCTCTAGTTCGACGCCGCAATTGAGAGCGGTCTGTCCGCCAAAGGTGAGTAGGACACCATTCGGACGTTCCGAAATAATGACCTGTTCGACGTAGTCGGGCGTCAGTGGCAGGAAATAGCACTTGTCGGCCATACCCTTGGAGGTTTGCACGGTGGCAATGTTGGGATTGATAAGCACCGTCTGGATGTTTGACTCGCGCATTGCCTTGATAGCTTGAGAGCCAGAATAGTCGAATTCACCGGCCTGGCCAATGGATAGACCGCCAGAGCCCAGGATGAGCACCTTGCGCGGTCTCGGCTGAGGTTCGGGACGTGTGGCGCGTAGATGACGCTCGATTAGTTGTGGCACGCTTACCAATGGCTCTCGAATGGCATCCAAAAATACATCGAATAGGAATTCAGTGTCCTGGGGACCAGCATGATGCTCCGGATGGAACTGAACCGAGAAATAAGGCTTGGTGCGATGAACTATGCCCTCGTTGGTATTATCGTTGGCATTGACAAACAGCTCCTCCCAATCGCTGGGCAGCTTTGCCAGATTGACGGCATAGCCATGATTCTGTGACGTGAGCAGGCAACGTCCACTCGCGCGGTGTAGACAGGGCAGATTGTGTCCACGATTGCCGTACTTCATCTTAAAGGTGTCACAACCAATGGCCGCCGCAAGCAGCTGATGGCCCAAACAGATGCCAAAGATAGGCTTATTGCCCTCTTGCAAGACACGCTTCACACGCTCCACAATTAGTTGACAGCTGGCTGGATCGCCAGGTCCATTAGACAGAAAGAGTGCATCGTATTGATCCGGCTGTAATTGAGCGCTCCAAGGCAAAAGCTGCACGGATGCGCCACGTTGCAGCAGACAGCGCAGCTGATTTAACTTCAGACCACAATCTATAATAGCAATGCGTATGCCATTTGACTTTGGAGACTTGTACAGCATTGGTTCCTTGATGGAGCACTCCAGTGCCAAGTTGCGTTCATTTGGATCTACGAAGGGTGCCAACTTCTGCTGGCCCGGATCCTCGTATACAATGCGTCCCAGTAAACTGCCCTGTTCACGCAGTTTCTTGGTCAAGGCACGCGTATCGATGCCACTAATACCGGGCACCTTGTGCTCCACCAGCCAGTGGGACAGCGTACGCTGTGAACGCCAATGGGATGGCGTTTCGCATATCTCGCCAACCACCAGGCCAGCTATCTGCACAGCACCCTTGAACCACTCGAAGTGCTCCGGTAAGCCGTAAACGTCCATTTCGTTGTGATCCGGTACTCCATAGTTGCCAATCAGAGGATAGGTCAGCACCAGTATCTGATCGCTATATGAGCGATCGGTCAACGCTTCTGTATAGCCAACCATGCCCGTTTGGAACACTACTTCGCTGCTTGTGGCCGTACTTTTAGCACCGAACGAATAGCCCGGCATTACGGTTCCATCGTCCAACACAAGATAACAATCTGTTGTCGACATTTTTTTCTGCAAAAAAAAAAGAGAATCAATTAAAAATTGTTGAATACAATTCGATTTATTGAAATATTAAGGAATTTTCTTGTTAATTTAATGAAGCCACTAAATTGTTCTTTGCTTTTCATTATAAGTTTGTCTCAGTACGAATTTTTTGTGGCCCTTAGATAAATTACTAAGTCCAAAAAAAAAACCACTAAAATTAAGCTGATTTATCTTAAGTTTAATGCTTTTTTTGAATCGAATAAAATATGTTTGCTGACTTTATAACATAAATAAGTAAGGTGTAATACGCTGCACTTTTAAAATTAATCGGAAAAAGCTAGTAAAATTAAAAAATCATAATCTTGACTTAAGAAAATGCGTTACAACAACAATGGACAGCTAATTAGACGAAGGGTTTCGAGCTCTTTCGCAAATTTATGTTATTCACTTATCTTTTGTGGTAACTTACACATGCAAGATATATTGATAGTATATTTGTGGCAGTGTATTAATGTTGGCATGTTTATAAGCAATGTAGAAGACAGTCGAAATCTCCCTGTTGCACCGTTTAAATAAGCCTTATCATTATTAATACACAATTTATAGTGAAGATAAAACTTTAATATCTGAACTTTTTCACACGTTCTTGTTACTGCCACACGATACGATATCCAGGTGTACTATTTTTTGTTAAGCATTCGAAAATAGACAAACATCGAAATTAAACAAAACAAAAATATATACAAAAACATGCGGTTTTTTGTCTAATAATATTTGGGGACAGAGTCGAACAAAACTACTGATAAAGTTGAGACCGGTTCGTTAACAATACACAAAAACATACATACATTCGAATCTATGTTTGTGTGAAGATTAGAGCGTGAATAGAAACTACAGTTGATTTTCCATAAAACGAAATTTTCTGTGTAATAAACAAATTTCGAGTAAACTGCATTTTGTTTAAATTTTTAGTGTATTTTGCTCTTGATATTACAAAATTCTCTTTAGCAAATATTTCTCTATTTCGAATTTTATTTATGCCGTAGCTTTAATTTTAATTCAACGAAAATTTGCTATTTGTTGTATGTTGTATCGTTGCATTTACCGTTTTGTTTTCGTGTGCTTTGCTTGTTCTTTGATCTTCGCTTTCCGATTTGTTGGGACAGACGGCGATGTTGAAATTTGTGGTTGGTTTGTTTTTTAAGTCAGCACTTGAAGAAGAACCACGGCAGATAATTGAAGAAAGAAATTATAAATCATAAAAAAATGGATTTATCGAGTATTTTAATAAAAACTCGAGCTTAAAACAAATTTCTATACGAATTTTTTTTAAAAAAATAACTTTTATCTGGTCCCCTTAAAATTCGTTACATGGAAGTTTGGCTGTATTTTATCGCAATGCTTGACATCAGGAATTAATTTTGTACACTTTTTTATTAAACACTCCACTTACATACTTTTCTCTGAATTTTGATTTTCGCCCGACCTTTACTTGCCAATTTGTTTTTAAATTGATAATTGAAATTTAACGTGTAAAGTCGCTGATTAACTCTGCGGCGCAGCACGTGTGCACGTGGATTATGTTTTTATTCGGTGTAGAACTTCGGACAAACAAACGGCATTCACAACAGAAGTCGAATGAATGAGACGAGGCAAAAGCGTCGCTTACGCTTATAACAAGCTCACGACTCTCGACTCCAACGACGTAGTACGTTAGTGTGAACAAGGGCGCACACTTTAGGGGGCTACTGTATGGAACTTATGAAATTCTGCCTTTCCCCTTTTGCGAAACGTTGCGTACGCCTTTGTGTGTTTATAATCGTTAATATGTTGTAGGCTCAACACTTCTTCTACGTTGGCATGCGAAAGAGTGAGATGGACACAGCCAAACGTAAGAGTGTGGAGCTTGACAAGTTTTTTCTTGTTTCTTTCTAACCCGCGTGGCGAATTATAGTGCCGCACTCACTGTTAGACAATATAGAAAGTTTGCTTATAAGTTCGCCAACCCTTTAATACCCTTACCTACGACAACACAATTTACTTTATGATACGTACCAACTTTGCGTAAAGAGCAGCTCGATGTCGTTTATATTTCGCACAAGTGTTAGTTAGGGCTATGGCTGCCGAAGGGTCGTGCTTCAACGTATTGAATCGTATTGAACTTAAGTTGTCGACGTTAATATTAATATGTCGCCTTAGGTTAATGCCAATTAATTATAGTTCCTGCTTTGAATTTTGTCTATTTAATTGTAAAAAGGAACATATGCTTTTGGTGTTTGCCACAATATAAATTAAAACTTCTAATCACTCTGATTTTCATTGCCGGCAAAAAGTTCGTCGTTTTACCGCGTCGGCAAATGTCAAATTGACGATTGAAGAAGAAGACAAAACGGCAAGGCTGCCAGTATTTTAATTAAAGCACGTTACCCAACACTTACGCTGCATAGTCGCCGCAACTATTTAAAACGTAAGATTTCTATTTTTTTTTAAGGAAATAAATTGTGTTTAATAAATAGATATAATTATTTCAGAAATCTGCCTGCTTCCATACGAAAAGTCAAACGTATATTAGTTAATGTATTTTAAGATCATAAGCAAGATTGTGCAGTGGCAACGCTTGTCGATAGGTTGGCAGCTCCATCGATGGATCGCCAGCTTAGGTTCAACCCTGTTTTCATTTACTATCTGCGCCCAATTTGAAAATTGGTGTGCGTCTTCGAGACAGAGCAAATAAGGGCCATGATTTTACGAAAACTAAGCTTGCAGTTTCTTTTTTATTTGCAAATAAATATTGCAGCATATATAAATATGCATACACATAAATAAAAATTGGTACATGCATACGTCATGTACCTGTGTCATACATAATTGTTTAAATGTAAATTATTTGTATATAGTATTAATTGTTTGTATAAATATTTATACATACGTATGTTTGTATGTATGTAGTACAAAAGCATAACAAATAAATAACAAGAAATTATTTAATACATATTACATTTTTATATGCATGTGCAATACATATATAATTAAGGTATTAGGACAACGCATACATTTTGGTCTATTTGCAGGGGCCACCAGATTAATAATCGTGGCTTGCTTTTGGTTAATAACGCGTAGAAAGTAATAAAAACAAATATTTTGATAAATACATTGCGGGGTTTTCAAACTAGAGCTACAAACGGAAATTATTTCAAAAATTAAAATCATTGCTAAATGCGCGCGCTGAGTGGGCGTTGATTGAATGCGATTTAAACATTTGTCGGCGCATCCATGCCACAAATGACCGACTTGACCACAGCGGCAGCCGATATTGAGGCATAGTTTTGCCATTTGCGCGTCGACATGCCGTCCTTGTAGTCAGCTATGCCCTTGACCAATATGAAACTCTCCCGACAATTGCCAATAATGCTGTCCAGCACACTGCTCATTTCCACATCGGTCGCAAGCAGTCCAAATTTACGTGTGAATTGGGTGCGTAGATCATCGCTGCGCACCAGATCCCGACCAGAGCCGATTGGTCCCAAATGCAGCCGCAGTCGTGTCACACCATTAATCTCATCGGCGGCAATGGGATGGGCCACCTCGATGACCTCGTTGTTGCCAATATTCATGAACAGTTTGTCCGTCTTGGCATCGGGGCGACCAAAGTCGCTTTCTGTCTTCTGGGCGAGCGTTTGTTGTGCATCGCTCAAATACGTTTCCCATGGACGCTTTAGCTCCATGTTCGCTTGCAGGCTCTCGGCAATCTGTTGCAGTGAATCGTTGACGGGGAAATATGTCTTGACATCCTCACCGCTTTTATACACATAAACATATGGTTTCTCCTTGCTGTGAATCGAATTGAAATTGATAATTTTGCTGTTGTGAACTTTAAACTCGACTTGCCTGTTGATCAGTGCACGTTGCTTGTCCACATACGAGATGACAACATCGCCCAAGCGCACATGCTTCTTGTAGTCGGTGTAGTGTGGCACGCCGCCAGCAACGCCCACAATGAAGACATAGTCAACCTTTTGGAATGTGCCCAACAGTCGGGTTGTTGTATTGCCTGTCGCTGTCATTGCCTCCCGCGTGCTGCCAGCCGATGGCAGCTTTGTGCTAACAATCCGATGTGCTCCAATATTGCCCAAGGTATAAACATTTGATTCGCCTGCGAAATATATATATATAAAAAATTATATTAGTTTACGCTAATTACAACATGCAAACAATAAATCCATCAATCATTGTATGTGTGTGTGTGTTGTATCTACACGTATGTGTGTGTGAATATTGTGGGTAACAACCAAAAAATGTGTAAAACATAAATTAAAACCATTGGCCCATTCCAACAACCAAAACACCTTAAATTAATAGCAACAACAACAATAAACAATAGGCAGTATTTTTTTTTTTTGTTACAAAAACAATATAAAGGTCAAGTTCACAATTTTGTCGCAAATGTTTGTTTCACTTTTTAAAAGAGAATAATTACCATATTTTATGAGTTTTTTTTTTATGACATTGCCAAATTGCAGTTATTTTCTATTCCTAAAGTTCAATGATATTTATAGCAACACTTAAGGGATATTTCGACAAAATAAGGCGGATATTAATTATCAGATTTTTATAAAATAAACTGCATATATTTAAATAAAGAAATTAATGCTCGAGTTCTAAAACGATTTATTCGCAAAGTAGAAAAAAAAAGATTTGAAATGTGAAATTTTTAAGAACTGAACTAGTTAATAATTTTATTACCACTTTAATCATTTAGGAAGCTTTAAAAATTACTTAAATTAAAGTTTGCATAGTATACAAAGTAAACTGAGTTTGTTTTTTTGTATTCTTCTATTTTTAAAAATTGTTTAACTATTTATTTACTTATTTATTGTCAGCTGACCTAAAAACAAATTGAATTCAAGCTTTGCTTAAGTTGAGATTCTTATATGACATCTTAAATATTCCCTAGCAGTTTTTCTATTACATTTATGCAATTAAGTTGAAGGCCCTGGCGTCACTTTTGCGTTTGTTATGTAAGCAATCAAGAATATTAAGTTATATTTATAGTTTGTACTAGTTGAAGATGAGAATTTGATTTGCACAAATTGATGTGAACTTGACCCCGAGAGACAAACAAATTAGATTACAGATGGATAACACAAACACAAGTATAAAGTTCAACATTTAAATGGTTAAATGTATTTGTATGTATAAATTGTAGGCTAGGCTATGGCTAGGTGCTTACCAAATCTGCGTTTCTTTTTTGATTTTCTGAGTGAGTTCGTTAGATTGGGATCGGAATCTGTTATGATTTTGCGTTCGAAATTCATTAATTATTTTCGTATATATATATTAATAATTTTGAAGTTTCTCATGGGCGGAAAGGTAGGGGCAAAACAAGCAAATATATATATTATTTAATTGCAAATGCATTCAACATTCGTAAATTTTGGATGGTTGGCATATCGTAACAGTTAGCATACAAGAGAACGAGAGAGAGAGAGAGAGATTTTAAGAGATGAGAAATATTTAAAAAATATAGAGAGATAATAATGTCCGTTGTCATGCATGTGGCGCCACCTACCGACTGTGGTATAACGAACAAAAGTTTCCTTGTTTTCCAACATGGCATCAACGGCTAATTTCTCACAATACTGTGCCGTTATAATTGCTATCGTTGGCTGCTTATTTGATGCGATTGTCGGCATCTGTTTGACGACCTTGATCTCCTTATCCTCGTGATGTATGCGCGTATAGGCATTATATGCCATTAGCTTGATCAAATTGCGCTCCTGCAGCGATTGTATAACCAATAGCACATCCTGCTCGCTCCAGCCATAGTCCCTAATTACAATATGAAAACATTAGTATTTTTTAGTTGAGTTTAGCAAATGACAAAAACAAACTTACTTGGCCAAATCTTCGGGTGAAACGGGATTCGGATATGCTTGCTCGATGAGTTCAAGGATCTTCTCCTGTGTCAGCGGCGGAGATTCAAATTGTGATTCCTCCAGCGAAACTAAAATACAAAAATGGTTGCTTTTTAATAAAATGAATAAAACACTTTGCGGCATTTAATGGGTTGGTCGGAAGAAAACGTGTTAATGGTTAACTCAAGTTGGGGTTTGGGGCAGCTCAAATACATTTACAAAAGGACGTGTTAGGGCTTTGTGGGTGGGTGTGGGGGAGGCTCAAGCAGCGTTTTGCGTTAACTTAATTGCAGGCACAACCAGACACACAAAATGGGACACTTAACGAGTGGAAAGTGCTTGAAAGCAGCAGCAGCAGGAGAAGGAAACTGACAAGTCAATGCACTCAAAAGCTTAAACAGTTTGAGAGTCATTGCACCAGCCCCCAACCCAACTTATCACAAAAAGCAGTTTAAGAGTCACAAGAACAGACAACATTTGTTATTAAAGAAGACGCATGACATTTTTTTTTTATTTCTTTTTATATCTATATATTTTGTACTAAAACTCAGTGCGTTCTTTTTATATTTTAGTGCGAGTTAGAAAAAAAAAACTAAACAGACACGAGAGACAACAGGGAATAGCTCAAAAAAGTAGTGTCTTGTTATTATTTATTTATGTTTGATGTTGAAAGCTGATTTTTGTGGGTGTTGTTGTTGTGTTGTGTTGTTGGTGTCTGGCGAGAATTAGTTGGCGTTAAAAGCAACAGCAACAGCAACAGCAGCAAGCTGAGATTCATTTGCGTCGGGCGTTGAGCTGCTCAGTGTACATGTCCAGCCAAATGGCCTTCATCAGATTGTCGCCATCACCTGTTTTCTTTTGGGCCAGCAGCGCCTCCTCAAACTTGCGATTGCAGTCCCCATAGCAGTAGATAATGTAGCCATCTCGCGCTGATCAACCCAAAATATTACACATATTGATATACATTTATACCATAGACACCAGATAAAACGTTTCAAGATAGAAATTAAGATATAAGAGATAGAAAAAGAGATTGAAACCAAAAAACAAAACAAATATGAGAGAGATAGAGAGTTTTGAGTTAATGCTTACGTGGTCGTGATGGCGGCGCTGATGTCTCCTCCAAGATGCGCAGCTCAATTTCAATGGACTGTATTTCGGCATAGCCATGCTGCAACAATTTCATTATCTTCTTGATAAAGCCAACATAATCTGCAAATTGGATCAGAAACACAAAATGATATAGCACGTTCTTATATGTACATAGTTTCCCAACAATTAAGCTTGATTATGTCGGAATTTCTTGTAATTAGTTTTCAATTAACTTGAAAGTTTCAATTGAACTGGGCTATTTGTTCAGTTTTTTCTTTGACGAAACGTTGGAATTTCAACTTAAATTATATCATTTTAAATATAATAGAAATACTATAAAATATTTCCAACTTGCCGAAAGACTTTAAGATAAATTTATATAAAAACCTTATTAATTTTTTTTGGAAAAATCAAAAGTGTTTTTATTTAAATGAGAATCTGAATTAAGCTTAACCATTTTGAAAAAAAAATCACAGAACTGTCTTCTTCGATTTGAAAATTTGCGAATTTTTACCTCTGGGAAAGTCCTGTGGACTGACGAGCTCTTTGAAAAAGTCCTGGGCAATGTGCGCTTGCTTCTCATCGTTGGTCAGCCAATCGCGGAACCAAAAGCGCAAAGTGCGCGACTCCTGCGAATGTTTGCCCGTATTCGCGCTGACCAGAAAGACGCGAAACTCGAGCGAAAGAGCTGCCGCCTTGCTGGCGCTCTTTTGGCCCGCAACGGTGTCCTTGTTGATAATGATGCCCGTGTGATCGCCGCCAGCGACATGCACCCGATCGTTGATCTCATCGATGAGCTTGCGTTCGATGAGTATAACGGTGCTATTGGCGGTCTTGCCACGTGGCGTCATTACAACCTGCTCGGTGCGCGGCGGCGTCTGACTTCGGCGGCCAGCGTTGCTGTTCTGAGCGTTTGTATTTGGATTTTGGCCTGGGCTCCAATCGTTGCCTTCCGCTGCGACAATTTTATTGCTGTTATTGTAACTGTTGTTGTTATTGTTGTTGCTGTTGTTGTTGGCGGTGCCATTCGGCAGGGCACCGTTGCCATTTGATTGGCCCTTGTTGGGCTTGGGCGGCGGCGGCGGTGGCGCCATCTGTGTCTGACTTCTGCGCCCTGACATATTAACCGATTTTGCCTAGCAATATATATATCTGTTTTTGTTATTCCTTATACAATTGGGGGGGGGTTGGGTTTTTTCTGTTATTTTTTTTTCGGTGCGTCCTTGAGCCCAGCAGCGTGTTTTTTGTTATTATTGCCTGAAATTAGAGTAGAGAAAGAAAGTAAGTAAGTATATATACTTATATATATATCTATATATGTTGTAAGAGTTCTTAACGTGTGTTCTGGCATTCGTACACTCATAGAAAAAACCCATCTGTTTTAAGTTTAAGTACAACAAGGGAAAAGAAAAAACTTTTTTTTAAAGAAACTTTCCTAATATAAAAATAGGATTTTGATTGAAACAAGTTGTACGGTTCTACAAATAAATTCGTTATATAAAAACTTCGTTATAATGGCATAAAAAAGGTTTATATTGAAACTAGTTTTATTTACTTAAAGTTGTCACTTTTGAATCAACTTAAAAAGCAATAAAATCTCTTCTTTTTAATGCAATTTAAATGCAGTTTTAAAGCAACTGGTTACATGAAATAGTTTACAAAAATCCTTGTTGAAGTGAGTTCATTATAAACAGTGATAACTGTAGTTTAAAACATATTCGTACTATTAAAATACCGTTAAACGTTCTAGTTCATTATTTTAGCATAGAAATTTTGTTTGTTTTAGTATAATCCTGTTTTTTTTTGCTAAGTGTATTTAAATTGTCTGTCTATTCGGGTGTCTGTTACTATTTTTACTTTTTTTTTAGTCTTGGCAACGCGCCAAACAAATTTCGAATTCATAAATAATTGGTGTCATAAATTTCGTGCTTCCTTGCCACCAACAAACCGCTTCGCACACCTTGCAGCGTGCAACCAACCAACAAACAACAACAATAACAACAAGCGACCCGACCCAGTGACTTGCTTTTTGGCCAAAAATAAGAAAGAATAATACACAACAATGAAAGAAAAAAAAACCCAGAAAATCAATAAGAATTTTGTTTTGCCAAGTGCATAAAACTAGGCACAAGACACATATACACACAAACACACACCACCAAACAAAAACCCACCCAATAACCTCACCCACCCCTAAGCACAATTAGAGTCAAAGGCAGGCAGGCACACGTCTTCCGGCCAAATGTCACCAAAAGTTTTTTGAACCCGTTTGTCTTTGGGGCACAAAACTGGCCACAAATGGGGTTGCTGACTGCTGTTAGCCTGCCTTTGTTGCTTTGGGCTTAAGCCAACGAAATTTGCATAAGGTAAACATACAAGTAGCAAACAGTTCAGTGAATAGTGTGTTGTTTGGTGGTGGTGGTTGACACAGAATGCACGCCATGCAAAGAAGCTAAGTCAACCAGGAAGAAAAAAGGCGAATGAAAGAAGTTTTTGTGTTAAAGCCAAAGGTTAAATAAGGTTTTGTCTTTAAAGCGTTTTTGCATTCAAATAAAAGTTTTGATTACTTAAAGAATATTCCTTGGGAAAAAATCTTTTTTTTGAAACTTTGTTTGATTGCCTTTTTTGTTGTCTTTCTGCACCACGAACTTTTATTTCCTACAAAAAGACAATTGCAGAAATCTGATCCCCACGGTAATAAGCCCAACACACACATACACACGCATGGGATTCAAACTTCATCATCATTCCACTTAATTAGATTAAAGAGCATCTCCCTTGGCGCAACAACAACAACAAGAACGATGACGACGAATAATCATTAAACCAAAAACAAAAAAAAAAAGGGTGCACTCGAATTTCATTTGCCGGAAATTATTTGCCGTCTGCAATTTCAATTAAACCAGCTGTGTGCGCGCAGTACAGTTTGACAGTCATTGGCAAATATGGGCATTCCAAGCCCATAGCCATGCCAAGCCCAAAAAAAACCCACCCTAAACTCAATTCCAAGCACAAAAACATAATTCCAATACGGATTGCAAATGCATTTCTTTACTTCACCGTTGCCTGAGTTTTCCTAGCTTTCAGAAGAGAAAAAAGTTTGTTGAGTTAAAGGCGAAAAATTCCGCAAGATATATATATGTATATGCATATAGTGCGCCGATCCGATGTGTCGGGGCGTTGTCCACATCTTTTCGAAATGGAAATGAAATTGAAATTCCAATGCCAAGTGTTTGGCGAAGCGAAACGCGAGAAGTTGAGGGGCGGGGGCGTGCGGAAAGGGCAACGCTTTTTGCCCTAACAAATACGGGCATTGAAGGAGTTATGGGTGAGCGCGTTACCACTCAAAAGAGAGAGGGAGAGGGTGTAAAAGAGAGTCACGTGTTGCTTAACCGGCGACCCAAAACACATTTCATATTTAGGGGGAACTACAAGTTTGGCAAAAGGGGGAAAAAAGTGAAAGCGTCGGGGCGACATTTCCGTTTGGTATACGCCATAAGGAATAAAGAAATATTAACTATATATTCAAGTAGATTTTTTATTATAGAAAAGAGCTAAAACTTAATCGTTTCCAAGAGAGAGAAACACTTTTTTTTTTTTTGAAAATATTTTATTAAATTTAGAAACTGTAAGTTTTAATTGACTTAACTTTGATCTTTTTGTTACTTAAAACGAAAACTCAGATAGAAATTTGCATAAAACATATTTAATTAGTCGATTGTAAGTAAGGAAAGCCAAATTTTATCGTCAAGTTTTTTTTTAAAAGTAAATTTGAAGTTTTTCAACCGCAGCTATACGAAACGAATTAATCATTCGAATTGCAGGGTATAATGAGGTTAAACACCGTTGGAAGTTGATTGTATTGAGTTGTAGCTTGTAGCTGCCACGCCCGCAGCCTACACTTGAGTGCAACAACAGTTCAAATGAGAGCAACATTTGGCTGCGGGCTAGCCAAAGTGGGCGACAAAGTGGAGGCCAAAGTCGCAATCGCAGTTAGAGTCAACGCTAGTCGTTGATAGTCAAAACTGTTGCCAAAGCAACCGCAAACTCGCACTCACTCGAAATACATGGCACTACGACCATATGAATAAAAAAAACAACAACATCTCGACGCCTATTAGTTGTGGTTTCCTGTTTACTTGTGGGCGCCAATTTGGCCCGGAGGAAAAGTCCAAATGATAGACAAATTGTTGTTGTGTAGTTGTGTGTGTGCGATGCGGTTTGAATCAAAAAAAACAAAAAAAAAAGAAAAAGAAGAAATTGCAACTAAATTTAGTTGGCATTAAATGATGATGAAGATTTGAATGAGAATATGTTAAAATTTTGTTTTTCTTGGATAGAAAAGAAACTTAAATTAATAAAAAGTTTTTCGCTTTGTTCAAGCGAATTCACATCGATCAAAGTTTCAATGTTTTGAAATGCAATAAGGTGCAGTTTATCGAAAATTATCGATAGATTTGCGTTTTAAAATTATTTTTTGGTAAAAAAAAGTTAGGCTTGCCTCACAGTATATTTATATATTATATTATATATATATATTAAACCGCTAAAGGGTTCTTAGTAGTTGGAGATGGTTGGGACTGTCTCGTTGTGAGATCTTACGAAGTGCGTTTGTTTCGTTCTAACGCTAGAAGCTCTTTGGATGCCTGATCTATGAATATATATATATATATATATTCATAAAAATTCACGCATATATCGAAGTATTTTCTGAACAAAACATTTGTTCCAAAAACTGTTTAGGAATGCAAAATATCAAGTGAGAAATAAATAAAAAAAAAAAAAAAAACTAGACACATTTTACGAGCAAGTTCAAAAGCTAGCCGAATCTGTTGATAAACAAACAAATTATCTTCAAGTATTCGGCGAACAACAGTTTCTATTTTGGAGAAAAGAAAAAAAAATAAACAATAAAAAATAGAAGGCAGCAGCAATAAAAAAATAATTCCCAAATAACCTTGCAACACGAAAACGACACACGAATAATACGAATGTGTCCGGATATATAGTTTACATATATGTATATACATATATAAATATCTGTTTATGATATATGGAGCAGCACAAACATATATAAAAAGAGGCCGCAACGCTCTTCTTGCCACACTTGCTCAATCAGCGCACCAGCCAGATGGCAACTAAAAATTGGTGGAGGGGGGGGAGGCATAAATATATATACATATATATGTATGTATACATTTGACCACCCACACTATTCGTAGGCTTTAAATGCCCCATTGCAATGATCGTACTGGCGTTTTTTTTTCTGTGCCACAAGGGGCGCTGACTCTTATCGGCTGTTTTGTTTGCTAGTTTGCAACAATAACAAAAACAACATTGACTGTTAATTACCCATTAAACGTTCAATCGAGCGAACCGCCCCGCTTGGCACAGCCCCTCCCCCCACGCCCTTTCAGTACGTGACTGATTTGTTGTGGAAGTAAAAACTATGATTACAATGTTCATACCATATAAGTTCAGTCCTGACAAAGAGGCACGTTTAACGGCAACCAAATAAGGAGAGAGAGTGACAAAAAAAATGAATATAATTTTTAAAAATTCTACAATAACTGAAATACAATTGTTTTCAACCTTTTCTCAATCGAAATTCATTTTGATAATTTTTTTTAGTTTTCTTTTATTTAATTAAAAATTATAAATCCTACTTTTACCTAACAACCGTATTATAGATATATTTTTTTATCCCAGTGTATATGACTGAATATATCTAATTAGTTATCTGTAGATACTTTTACATACAATGCTTGCACATTCATTGCAAAAAAAACAAAAACAAAATCGAGCCCGTGTCACGTTCGTCTCGCTTCAGCTAATTACACTAAACAAATTAACTGAAAATTATGGGCCAATTAGTGTTCAGTTTACTCTTAGACATAACAAACATACTGCAACAACACGATATCCTATTATTTCCACTATTATCTCAAGGGCATGGGAATGCTTTTTGGTGTCATATTTCAAGATCAAGTTATCAAATAATTATATTTAGTTGAACTAAGTCTGGAGGTAAAACCAAAAAAAAATAAACCTAATAATAATTAGCATAATTTATGCCTTGTTTTTTGGGGAATAAAAAAAAAACTTCTTGAAAGAAACAACTTCATAATATTTCTAAAAATAGCTAAGATTTTAATAGCAGATTTGTTTTAATTATCATATTTGTATAAATACTAAAAAAAATTATTTTCAAAACAAGAAAATGTTTAAGGAAAAGTTTGAGTAAGAATAACAATAGAAGAATAATAATATAAAATATAAGAGTAATAACTAAGTTGTATCGCTGTTGTCATGAAGCCTTTTTTTTGGATTTTTTTGCGCAACATTTTGCAGCTACTGGAATCTGTTTTTTTTTTTTATTGATGACTTAACGCATTGCAAACCCGATTTTGAGGTGGCGAACTATTCATTTGCAAACTGAATGCTCTAATGGTTCAATTAACCGAATATAAATGAATGCCTCAACCAAGTGTTCTCTCTCTCTGTTTCTCTCTATACATTTATCTGTTTAAATTCCCATCACAATTGTGATTTTGTTGTCAAAGTTCACGGGCAATTTGGCAAATACAAAAACAAAAAAATACGCTACCGCAACGATTTACTTGTTCTCAAATAGTGCTAAATTAAAGTACAGTACGACCTCGCTTAACGTTACCTATTAGAATTTGGAATTTTGCGAAAATCGAAGTAAATCGAATTTATCTGTTATCAAAGAAAGGATTTCCTTTTAATTTATTAAGTTTTTGATAAAATTAGAAATTGTGGTCTGTACTTTGTACGTTTTCCTAAGAAAGTTGCGTTAAATGAGGTAATTTTTTTCCAAGTTAAGAATTCGGGTGTTGCAATTATCGAGGCGTTGCGTGTATTGAGGTTTGCGTTGAGCGAGGTCTTACAGTACTGTACTATAATAATAATAAATTGGTATAATATGTATTTTTTTTGCAAGGCAAAGTACAAAATACTGCATTTTAAGCATAAATTATTTTGTTGTCATTTTATTACATTTCCGATTTTTTTTATTTTTTTATAGAAGTAATTTGTTTTAAATAACTCACAAAACTCTCAGAAAATAGGTAAAAATTCAACATTATCATTTCTACGATGAATTTTCAATAGATTTCCACAACAAAAAAGTAAAAATCCATTTATTTAATTAACAATATTTTTGTGAAAGTTGTGTGTATTTGGGACGCCCGATTGTCTATACTTAATGATAAAAATCTTGCGCAAATTAAGCAATGTGCCAAATACACACAAGTGTTTGTTTTAGACAGCCCCCAATCTGTCTATATATATATTGTTTGTATCTTTGTATATTTCTTTATGTTCATATTTCGTCAGACACCTTAAGCTTTTAGTTCGTTTATAGTTTTTGCTACGCCAAATTGACTTTTGTGTTCTTCAGTTTTTTTCGTAGGATTTTTTTTATTATTAAAATTTCGAGTGGGCGTCGGATCGGATGCGATGCAGATCGTTATAATTATGTTGCTACTATATATATATATATATATAATATATTGCTTTTAAAAGATTTATTCGTGTTGCAATGATTTCGTCACAATTGAAACAAATGCGTCATCTTTCAAACAGACAGATGGCCAGTTTTTCTTTCTGTCATTTTTTTTTTTTTTGCAACGGATCAATAAAATGTGCGTCAAATGTGGTAATTAAATGCTAGGGCTACATTCTTGCCCCTTCCCCCTTGTAGAAATTTGACACACATTGCGTTTCTCTTTGGCACTTAAAAGGCAATTGCATGAAGCCGCCCCTTAAATAGGCTAGGAACACATCTCCACACTTCGTTGCCACCATTTGTTGCATTAACGTCATGTGCACGCGAGCTTCATATTAAAAAGGGAAAGTCATCAGCAATAGACGACCAGTAGATACGCTTTATTTTTTATTTTTTAAAACGGGTTGAGTAGATTTTTACAATTATTTATTGATGATTGTTTTTACACTGAATTGGGACTTATTTCACCTTTGAGAATAAGAATAGGGAAGAAACAGTTGAAGTTATTTAAAGGAAAAAAGTTCAAGTAAGAGATTAAGTGAGAAATATAAGCTGTAGTAAAATAACTAATGTATTATCATATAAAAAATATTATTAATCAAAGAAATATAGTATAAAATCATGTCGAATCAAAGTAAATTTACAATTGACATATTTTTAAGAAGGTTTTTAAGCTAGTTTATCAAATCAATGTTTAAAGTTAATATACCCGTGAATATAAAACAGAAATGTGGCTTTCTTGCTCTGCTAGTATATTATAATCTTATTTCTTGAAATAAGCCGACCAATAATGCCCAGACTTGGCCTGCAGTCTGCTCGCTGATGGGCCCCATGCATGCGATCCAATGCGTTTTTTATTCTATAAATTAGATGTTAGACGACTTGGCGAGTGGTTCGACCTGACAGTTTTATGACCACAACAACAACAAAGTGGGCCAAATGACAACGTCGACAATCGTCCAAATAATAATAACAACCCTCATTTTTTTTTTAGCAACGGTTTGTGGGTGGTTTTTTTTATTTATTTTTCATTTTTTTCTTGGCCATATAAGTGACCCATTTTGTAGTGTTGTTGTTGTTGGAATATGATTGGCAAATGTCGAATCACAGGAAAAAGTCGTAATTCATTACTTGTTTAATATTTAAATTGCTATAAAAATAGAACAAATGTTGTAATTGCACTTTGGCAAAAAAATAAATAAATCAATGAATAATTAAAGTTGCTTTTCAATTTTCTTAGGGCTTCAAAACAACTTTCAAATTCAGTTTTCTTAAACTTTCTGTCTGCTGTCTTCTCTTTCTTTCGCTCTCTTTAATTTCCCAGACAACATCGACCTACACTTTAAATGTTTGTTGTTTGCTGTTGTCGCTAATCTCAAATTGCATTTGATTGCCGCCACGCAAATGAGGTTACTTACACTCACACACACACACATAAAACTCCATATCAATTTACAAACAATTGCGGCAAACGCATCAACACGCCGCCTCAAATTGTAATTTTACACAAAATGAAAATGAAAACAAATCAAAATAAAAAAACAGAAAGAACTGGGCCAAAAAATCCACAGTTGAAATTATTTTTAAAAAAACGCACTGCAAACGAAAATTGGCCGAACGGCCTCAGCCTCAGGTTGAATGAACCCTCAATACGGAACGAAAGTAAAAATCGTAAAAAAAAAAAAAATCGAAAGTGAATTGCCTTTTAATTGATATCATCTGTATTGTATTAACTTAATAAAGTTTATGATTTAAACTTTGTTTATTTATATTCCATTTGTATTATTTATTTATTTGGTTTGGTTTAACAAGCTTTTGATTGTATTTCTCATCTTGAATTGAAGATCTGATTTATAAATTAATTTGTTTTTAGCCCACTTTTGAAACTGTTTTATTTCTGTACTTTTTTTTTGCAGTCACTGCATTAATCATTGATTTAATCAGCTTTTTATTATACTTGCAATTTAATGTGCAATTATTTTCTTAACTAGCATTCATCAGTGAAGATTTTAAGAAAAATGTTTTAATTCAAAAAGATTAATTTTTAAAGCTTTTTTGATTTGTTTTTGCATACAATTTTACTTACAGATATACCAAAAAATGTTTTTTGCTAAATATAATAACAATTAAAATTTATTTAATATTTTCGGTCAGTGAGTTTCAGCCTTGACAATATTCGAACTTAAATTCTATTTTTTTTTTTTTTAAATAATTTTTCTTGTTGTTGTTAAAAAAAACTTCATAAACAAATGCAGCTAAAATAAACTTATTATTTGTTTTCTTTTGTATTTATGCCTAAAAAGCGATTCAGTGTTGATTTTTTTCTTTCGGTTTTTTGTTTATTTTATTTTTTGCAATCATTGACGATGTTGTTGTTGTTGTGAGACTGTTTTGTTTAAATTTGCCTGCAAAATGAGATCATGCGTTTGTGCGTTGTTGCCAAAGAAAAAAAAAAAAAATAATGGTTGCTCCAACTTTATTTCGAATAATAATAATGTATAGTGTATTATTTTTTAAATTACTCATAAAAAAAAAGTTAAGCAGAAACAAGCGGATGTGCATTCTAGATAAAGCGTCGCATTTAACTAAACCAGAACATTAAACGATTAACTAGAAATACGTGACTCTATATTTATTTGCTTGTGTTACAGTTTGAAGTTAACTGGAAATTTAAAAAGCAAGGGCGTTTATAAACGCGCGCGTTTTCAAACCATTTGGCTGGCATTTTATCAGTTTATACACATACATACATTTATTTATAAATTTTTTGTGAATTTATTGTCGAAGTGAAAAATACAGCTGTTTGTGGGTTAATACCTACTTTTCCCAATAACAAATTCTCAACAGTATTAAGCTCACCTGTTGCTATTGTTGTTGTTGTTGTTGTATTTCCAAACTGTTATATTGAAGAATTGTTGTCACACTATAAATAAAAAAACAAAAAAAAAAAACAATTGAACAAAGTTGTTCTTTGTTGTTGTTGTTGCCAAGTAGTACAACAACAACAACATTTTATCACATTGCCGCACACTTTTTGTACTGCATGTAAGTGTGTGTGTGTTTGTTTGTATCTTATCTTATCGTGTGTGTGCCTTGAACAATTTCTCATTATCAGCCGATAAGCACGTCGACTTTGCGACAGAATCGATCGTTGTTGTTGTCATTATTATTGTTTGTTTGTTTGTTTTTGTTTTTGTATATGCCGGAAACAATGATTGTGTTACCTTAGTCATATTTCAAGTTTTAAGTATCTGTTTGCATGAGCTCATGACAAATTTTGTTGTTTGCCGCTGACGTCATGGCCGTCTAGCATTGAACTTGATCGAACATCGTTTGCAACTGTACGAAAATACAGAAAACCAAAAACAAAACAACAAATCCGTGACTCGGAGTCGAGTCAAGAGCCGAGAATTTAGCATGATGCGTGACTTGATTTAGATGATGATTCATCGGTAATACTAGTTTAGTAATAATAATGAGCGCTCGTGATTCTTGCTGATCGGCCACTGACGTCATTGCGCATAGAAAACTAAAACAAAAGGGTTGCACTTGAATTTTAAGTAAACAATTCAAATTCAAACCAACAGAACAGCAACAACCGAAAACCCGCTAAACAAGCAGCTGGTTCACCTTCAGAGATCGGCGGCAAGCATTTGCCATTCAAATTGAAACAATTGTACAGTGTCAGAGCAAACACATACATACACGCACACATACATATGTACTTTGGCGCAAGTATACACTTGGGGAAAATTGCACTAAAACAAAAAAAAAAAACAAAGACAAAAGAATTGAAACAACAGCACGCACACAATCCGGCGTTCTGTGTTCGTTTTTTGTGTATTGAATTACGCATGGACGCGATGTCTATTTTTAATAAATTGCAGCCCGTCGTCAGTGGGCTTGAACGCTTTACCGTTGTTTACGTCCTGATGCGCGCGTCACTTACAATGTAAATACGGAACGCGCGTAAAATGCCGGCTAGTTCACGAATTTTTGGGCGAAAGTTCGCACTCGAATCACCTCCGCTTTGTGCAATGAATTTTATTCAACTGAAATGTCGATGGCTGCGTCACATCGATAATTACATTATTTTGCTGTTAACTATTCTGTTAACATAGCATGGGATGTCATATCGATACTTAACAGTTCTGCTAAACACCGATGCATACTGTTAAGTTATAATTTATGTTATGTTAAAACAAAAGCGAATAATTTAAAATAAAAAGATTAATAATAAAAACAAACACCTTTATTACGGTTCTCGTTTTAAATTATATAGTTTTAAAAGTTATTTATACGCCTTATTAATGGGTAAGTCGCCTGCTCTTCTCAATGTTCTGAAAATTTCAAATTAACATTTAGCCATCAACTGTTTGCGCTCCTTTCTGTTGAGTGTGAGCAAAGTGCGTTAACATGCGCAAAAAAGCGCTATGTGCTTCGCAAAATTACCAAATCGCCGTGAAGACTAAACAATATTATTAAAACTTAATTGTTAACACAAATTTCTTAAAAAATCTGCTGAAGCGTTTCTGATATCGAGCTATACATTGTTTGTATTGATAAAGAGCACAATAACTTAGGAGCACAACAACACAATTGGTCTAAAATTTTTCAAACAAAAGTTAACTGTTAATTGCGGCATATGCATACAATGTATTTATGTACACCTCTTCTATCACACTTAAAAATGCGCAGAAGCACAATATTTCGACAACTCCAGGAAATCTGCTCTTTATACTATTTACCTACATATATAAGCACGGCGAAAAACAACAAGTGGCCAGGAAGAAGACTGTATTAAATGAAAGTAATCTTTTCCTAAATACTAAGAGTTGAAATGACTTTAAAGCTTAAACTTTGACGGTTTTGTTTTCAGATTTGCAATTTGTTGCAATGCAATTGACATGGCACAGAGGAAACCAAGCTGCCCAACATTCTCCGCCTGCAACGAACTATGCAATTTTTTGGCCAAACACTGCAATCAGCTGTTGGGGCTCATTTTATTTTTTTGGAGAGCGGATTTAAAACACTTTTTTGCTTGCAAGATAAACTCATAGGCAGTCCATTGAAGTCACCGGCTCAATCAGCAAGGAACACAAGGAGTGCAATTCGATCTTCTGCATTTACTGGCAATGTTCATCAAACAATTCGTCGCAATAGCAAAGTACATATTCGTTTAGCCGGTTGCCGATCAATAACCCGGATCAATCAAATGTTTTGGAATGTCAAACGTGCCTAAGGCTTAGATTATGTATATAAGGATATAGTCTTGGACAATGTGGACTATTTAACCAAGAGCTTAAGGATTTAAAATGGACTTCCATAAAACACTTTATACACACTTTTAATTATCACCACTTAAGGACTTTGCAATGTAATGTGTCACAGTGACTTTGGTATTGGGTAAGTCTTTTAAAAAGTGTGATCAAGCGAAAAACTAATATTTTTTCAATAGGCTCGAGAAAGCCGCAACCCAGAAACTGTTTGAAAAAGCAAATAAGCTAACAAGGATTTCCGTTAGTATTTTAATAAGCAAATTCGACATACAACGCCCGATTGGATGTGAACCTTCTGGCCAGTTTATTAAGTAATATATGCATTTATGCTTAAAAATATATGAGCTTCGCACAATCCGTTAAATGCAGTTTAAAAACGAGCGAAGTAAACCCAAGCGGCAGTTTCGTTTAAAATATTGCAACTAAAATATAAAGTAAGCAAATAACTGGATCAAGAGTGCGCCTAGTTAAGGATCAAGTACTTTAAAACTATTTTTGCTGATGTTAAAAACTTATAAGGATAAATCATTCTATTAAATTAACAAGGTTTCCAATACCGACTAAGTCGACCAACTGTTTATAAAGACAGACACATATTTAAAGTTTATGTTAAAGGGTTTAAAACATAATTTAAAATCACAAAAATTAATCAAAAAGTAATCCGACTACGTTTTCGTGATTGTTTTGAACTATATTTTTATTTATCACTCAGCTTTGAAAGAATTTGGCAACGATATAATAATTATAAATAATTGTCGGTGGACTTTTTGATTAATTTTTTATCCCTAAAAATTTTTTTAACAAAATGTGGATTGTTTGTCATCGTGAAAATTATAAAAATAATTATAATAAATAGATTATTTTGCAAAAAAAACGTAACAATCCAATAATTACAAAAACTTTTAAACTAGATTTATTTTAACAAAATTTATGTAGTTTTATCATAGCTTAATTTTAAAAATTAAAAATGAATACATACATTTTTAGATTTAAATAAAGAATTTATAAAATCAATTATAACGAAATAACGATAAAGTAATCACAACTTAAAAGCCTTTTGTACAACTTATCTAAAATATTGTTTTTCTTTGTTTCAAAAATTTGAATGAGCTCAAAATATAATAATAACAAATTGTGAACATGCAGCAACAAGCTCTCAGTTTGATGTTTAATAACTAAAATGTATAAATGTTGGCTTGTTTTATGATAATATGTGTGTATGAATATGTTTTTAGATTTTGTCGCATAGTCGTTATGTCCTTGACCCAATTGAATATGCCGTTTAATTGCCTAGAGACATTCAACATGGGATGCCTAATTGCAGGATGCGACTGCACAAGTTGCCACTTGTCGTGTTTTGTATAAGTTGGCATTATTTTGGGACATTTGTGTCTGTGTGCATTTGTATTAAACGCATTTTTGTGTTTGGTGCTCAAACAATGGGCAAATTTGTATTGCTGCTTGTCTGTCAGCCAGCTGTCAGGATCTGTTGATGGAGTTTGGCGTTATTATATACATATTTAATTTGGATTTATTTTTGGGTTGTTTGTTGTTGTTAATGTTGAGGTGTCTCTCCAACTGGCTCTTTCGTCCCTCTCTCCTGTCCTGTCTTTCGTATATGCGCACATGTTTGTCAATTTGCACTAATTAAATTCATTCGGAAAATTTTCGTATTAAAAGTTGACTAATGAAATTTATGCAGCAGCTACTGTTTTGTGGGCCAAGGCTCAAAAGTCGTGCTTTCAATTTAAAATTATTGTGGAACGATGCTGTATGCGGCAAGCAGCACTGTCAGCTAAGGTGGCAGTGGTAAGCCGAGGGGCATGCAACGCTCCGTTGCACAGTGGTGCCATTTCAACAGCTAAACATTTCCATTGTCAAGCGATTTCAATGCATTTATGTCAATATATTGCAAAATCGTTAAGAAATTGTAATTGAATTTTGTTTCGCATAATCGTTATTAAATTAATAAATAAATTCTATAATTCCCGACTTAATATCATTGAAAAGTAAAATAAATAATAGTTTTAGTTTTAGGAACCCTTCAAAAATGGAATAGCAAAGGGTTTGCATAAATACAATTAAAATATTCAATTAGCAGCTTATAAACTAATTTTTTTTGCCTTTGTTTTTGTATGGACAGTGCGGTGTTGATATAAAATACGTACTATATTATATATATGTATGTATTATTTTATTTGTGTGGCAAAGTTTTTTCAGTGTTCAGCGACGACAGTTTGGCTGCTAGATGCCTTCGAATTAGATTTGTTTTAAATTGCATTTTTGCGGTTATTATTGCATTTGGTTTTGTTGCTGTTGTTGTTGTTGTTGTTGTATTTCATTTCATTTCATTTGATTTTGCATGTCGTCCAGCGACAATACAATGGACTTTTTTTCTATTTTACTTTTACGCAATTCACCCAATAAACAACTGTTGTACTATATGGCTGGGTTAATGCAATCAAATGTGGCATAATTAAAAACAAATATCAAGTATTGGTTTGTGGGCATGTTTTTCAAATGGGTTTACTAGTTCAAAGCATAAGCAAAGCAATTAAATAAACATGGATCATTTAGTTCAATGTAAATGTTTGTGAACTTTTTGTAAATATTGAAAACCGTTTCAATTGGTAATAAAAAAAAGGTAAGTTCAATGCCAATAAAAAAGTTTAGTTTTGAAGTTGTTCCGTTACTAAAATATTTAACTTTCTCAAGTAATTTATATCAATTCAATATATTTTATTAATCGACTTGGAAGTTTTTAAAGAAAGCAAATGTTTAACATTAAATAAACGAAAGGGTAAATCGTTCTCTCCTTAAACATGTTTATGTGCTCTGCAAAAGATTTTTGCTGATGGCCCTTTAGTACCTGCCAGTCATAAAAAAAATAAAATATGGGGAAACACTTGACGTGTGCAAAAAACCTTTTAAGACAAGCTTTTGGCAATAAAACTTCAGCATGCAATTGCCACTTTTATATTGAAAAATATATTAAATGTATATGTAAAATATGTTGTATCAAGAATTTCTATGAAATGCTAAAATCAACATTTATCATAGGTAATCTTAAGTGTTGACGTATTTATATTGAAGCTTAAGATTTATTATTTTACTTATTTTACTATTATCACTCACATTAATCATTATTAATTATTTAAATTGCTAGCAATAATTGTATTAAATGTACACTTAAATCGTGAATAGAAGCGATATAAAACGGAATGTCCTGCTCTAACTGCAGAGAGCGATCTTTACCTTCCACAAGTCCGCAAATTCCACTTGTTCCACTTTATCCACTTGTTTCACTTGTTTCACTTTACCCACAAAGGCAGTCAGCCTGGAACGTTGCTCGCGTTTACAACGCAGGAGGCTTATCGTCGGTTTATTTATTCAATTAAAATTGATACGCGCTATATTAAGAGTTAAATTGTGCTTAGATAACGCACTGAATGTACGCAAAGTGTTGTAAACATTGTAGAATAGCCATATAATTGCTTTTAAAAAGGTTTTTCTATGCACAAATCCAGGCTGTAAAACGGGCGCCATTTTTTCTTGCTCTGTCAGATCGCGAAAAAATTAAAGAGAGAGTGGATAACCTAGCGCGTACGTGTGTTGTTGTTGTTGTTGCTCTTGCGTTCAACTCGCTGAATATCTTCGAAATTTCACTTTATTTTATTTTTTTTCTCGTGTGTGTTGTGCAGTGGAAATAAAATAAATTAGTATAAAAGAAAGATGAGATACATACATCTCATGTAATTATTGTTGTATGTGGCTGTGAGCTTTTTGTTTTGTGAGAGTGCTTAGTGAAAAAAGAGAGAGAGAGAGAGAGTGCAAGTGCTCTCTGCATTGAACTGCATCTGTTGTTTGCTGCTGCTGCCGGTGAGTGCCTTTATGTATATTATATTGATCACCCTGTAACTACAGTTAGATTGGATACAGTTGAAGTAGGTTTCACAGCTGCAGAACATTTAAGTTGTTCTTTTAATCTGCTTAATTTAAACCTATCAAATATTTTCCAGATCGAATTCTGTATGCCAATATAATTTGTTAAATAGTTTGGTATATTTATGACTAACAAAAACTATTATTATTTAAACTATTGATAATAGCTTTCATAGTTGATTTTTGGTTGTTTTTTTTTCTGAGTGTAGACAATAAGTAAATGCAATAGTTGACAATAGAAGACATTTATTCCTTATAACTCTTCTACTTATTATTTGTTTATTATATTTTCGTATTGGAGTACAGAGTCTAGAGAAAAAGCCTGAAAAGCTTTTCTGTTATGAATGAAGCTCCCGTTAGACAAGTTGCATTGCATCCTTACTCTTAGGTCAAAAAGAGCAAAGTTCAATCTATAAAGAATGCTTTGCTGAGAATTGAGGTCCATTCTATACAAACTGCATGCATATATATTATTGTAAATCAGAAAAATGAACTTGATCTGTGTATGATATATGAGTTCACACACACGCACACACACACACACACATATACTTTGAGCACCACTCAATTACACAATTCTGTGCGCCATGTGACTTCGATGAAGTATTTTATTTGGTTGGCAAGTCACGTGATGTGCAACAGCAGCCCCAAGTCCAAGAGACCAGGTCCAAAGCATTTCGCCTGCTAGTAAGTTAAGTATACGCAGTGTTGACCCACACACACACACACACACACATACATACTGTAATAAACTGCGTTGCCCAAATGCTTACACATACATATATAAACGTATATTATAAGAAGAAAACCGCACAAGTTTTTGGCACTGCTGTCTAGCTGTGTGTAAGCTGCTTAAATTTAATGCACAAGAAAATAAAAACCAAAAAGCAAAAAAGAAAAAGAAGAGACGAACACGATGAAAAAATAGACGAAGAAGTAGAAGTAGAAAAGCTGGGCCAATGTTGAAGTCAGGCTGGCGCTAATTTATGTCGCCCTGGCCCCCATGGCCAAGCAGCCACGTCTCCACTCTTTAGTGTTCAACATGCTCTCACTGTGGTCAAGTGTTTTGGGCCAACGAAGGCATGCAGCTTGAGGCCAGAGGAGCATGGAGCATGGAGCATGGCTGGTCGGTCAGCCAATGCTTATGCACAACACATGCCACATGGCACACTGTGGCACATGACATTCCCAGCGGCACGCTTCGCAGGCATCAATATTCCTGCCGCTGTCATTGTCTATAGACGACGCGCTGGGCAACCTCCTCCGAAGGTCGCTCGCTGCCAGCACCATTGACTGCTGTATGTACGGATGTACGTATGTATGTACATACGTATATCTATTTTATGTATGTACACGAAAACGTAGAAGAGCAGCCAGCATATCATCGATGTACACTTGAAAATACCAAAAAATACACTTAAGAATTCGTTCTTACCTGTCGACAGAAATAGAAATGAAACCAATGAAATTAAAATTTATTTTTTCAGGCAATAATTTACATTATCCTTTTAGCTTTTCTTATTGATTTGGTTTTAATGAAGAATTGACTTTTAAGCAAGAAAATGTTACAAAACAATTAAATGCGCTTTAATTGAAAACATTGAAGTTGGCTTTTAATAAAAATATAGTTTAAGATTGAAAAAATTAATAATTATTAAAATTCGTTTGGTAAAATAAATAATTTATTTTATGTAAAAAATGATTTTGAAGCATAATAAATTTTTTTAAACCCTATTTAAAATTATAGCTTTATAAATTGTACCAAAAAAAAGCTATTAAAATATAACAAAAAGCGTATTTAATAGAGAAATAATTGTATGATAAATATCAAATATGAAAACCGATTTATCATAAATCTTGTTTTCTATATTTTTTACACTAGCTTTATTTTTTATTTATTTTATTGTTTGTTTATTAGTCAGTTTATTTATATCTTTTAAATAATATTATAAAGGTTCAATAGGTTACTTAATTTTTGCATTAAAAAATATTAAACATATCTAAATATGAAATTAAGCCATTCATCATATTATCAATCAACATATAAAAAAAGTAAAACAAAATCAATGCACTGCTTTTATCGAAAAAAAATAAATGTCTTAAAAATTAATGTGTTTGGATTGTTCTCTGTTTGCGAGTGTAAGAAGCATTTTTTGTATTTATACGTACCCTACAAACACATACATATAGTATATATATATGAACGGCAGTTGAAATATTGACACGACTTAGCCAAACTCTCCCCTCGACGACCCGGCTAAGCGAATTGTTGCGCCTTATTGGCACAACCAAAGACGTGCTAAGCTGTCGCTGCCACTGATACTGTGTGTGTGTGTGTGTGCATGATCCTTGGCTGCCTTCGTTTTAATCTCATTTTTGTGTGTGTGTGTGTGTGTGTGTGTTTGGTGTGTTTTGCTGTCCCGTTTCCAATTGCCTGCATTTGAAAATTCGTTTACTTCAATAATACCAAATAATGGCTGAGATTTTGTGTTTTGCGATTTATATTAAACGGCAAAGCCATATTTATGAACGAATGTGTGTATATATATGTATGTATATATATACATACCTACATATTATATGCATAAACCGGGAAACAGCAAAAGCTTCCATAATATTTCGATGCATGTGGAACGTGAAATATGTGAAGAAAAAAGAAAAAAAAATAATGGTTAGTTTGCTATATTTGGATTGCACATAACTATTTGTGGCACACACACATACATACATACAGGCACACACATTTGTACATGCAAATTTTTATGTGGAAATTTCTTGCAGATGTTGTAGATAGTATCCTTAAAATGCCATTGTGAATCAACGATTTTAGTTTGAAGACAAGTGTTTTTAAGTTTTCTTAACTAATTTTTTTTTTGTTTTTATAATGTTTAAAAAAATATATAAATGTACAGTTTGGTATAAAAAAATTAAACTTAGGCGAAAAATCAAACATTTAATTTTTTTAAATTAATTTTAAAATGCTTGGAACTTCCATCATCGTTTTTTTTTTTTATATTATTTTTGTAATTTGTTAAAAAAAAATGCTCACTTAAAATAAATAACAAATTTAATTATTTAACAGCTGTATGTATTTTAATTTTAGAAAACTTCAGCGAATATTCCGTCGAGCATTTCCCCAAAAAACAAAAGAAAACTTTTATATTTTATAGTAGATATTTTATTTTTATAAATTTATTTTTTGTTTTTATTTTTTTTGTGTAGTTTGGCAAGTATGGATTGCATAAAAAATGTACAAATGTTATGATAAACAAACGTATTGATTGACCTCAGGTGCGAAAACATATATGAAACTAGTTTGGAAATCAGTTTTTCAAACTTTTTTATTGGCTCGTTTCCCAAGAGCAAAAATCTTGCAGCTAAGAAGTAGAATAAAGTTAGTTGAATGCACTTTTGTGAGGATTTTTAGATAGGATAAAGCAATGCAAAAAGTTATCCAGCAAAGCGAACTTGGTTCTTTGCATTTGTGCAGGTTAATATATATATTTATACCAATTTTGTTTATTTAATAAGTTTACTGAATAAGTATTTTATTTTATTGCAAACAATTTTTATTCAAGGCCTATTTCTACTGAACATGATTATTGTTAAGCAATAGATCCTTATTAAAATGTCATTGGCGTTGATTAAAAAGAATTGAAATTTCAATTTTTTTCGTATATTACAATTTGTGTTAAGTTTTCAATATTCTTTAACAACAAAGTTTGCCTCTCTTTCTTTTGAAACTAGTTAAAACCCAATTTTTCATAAAATATTAAACCAGTATTTTAACAAAGATTTATAAAGCAAATGTTGCATTCAACACTCACTTTTTGTGCCTTGGTTCACCTCATTTCGACGTTAGAATAATTTAAAAGCCGCTTTTAGTGTTTAGTAAGGACATAAAAAGGGAACCTAGTGCCTAGCATTTGGCGGTCACAAATCCATCATGACAAAATAAATAAAAATAAAAAAAAAAAAACATGTTTGAGGCGCAGTTAGGAAAAGTCATATATGTATGTGTGTACATATTATTTTATTGCTGCCTGTGGGGCCAACAAGGACAATCGTAACATTTGTGAGTTGCTTATGGATATGCAGCTGTGTGTGTGCGCCGTCCCAAAGGCATACACAAAACGCTCTATTAATGTTTGTGTATGTGTGTGTGTGCCTAGAGGTGCTCCTAAAATTTGTAGCAACGCCTGCCAAGTGAAAGCAGCCCCCCGGCCACAATGTTTACATGCGCGACAACCATAAACAACAAAAACAACGAGAAAGCTCGCACAGACGCCAAAGCTCAAGGTGTTTAGCAAAGTAAGGAGGTGTGGGGTGAGGAGGGAGGAGTGAGGAGTGAGGTAGAGCATTCTAATACAATTTTAATTCAATGTCCTTAGGAAACCGAGATGCAGCAAAAGTGAACTTTCTCGTCTAGAGCCAGCATATAAGTTGGCTAAATGAATTTCAATTAGCTGACATTCAAAAGTCAACAATATAAAGAGTAAACAACAACAGTTGGAATCATTTGGGCTAACAAGGCACAAATACAATTTTTAAGCGAAAAACAAAAACCTTGAAACGTATTCGAATGGAATGGAATTGATTCAAGTCAATCTTAATTATTATATTTATAAACAATCGAAATAGAAATTCTAAAATAAGCAAAGTCAAATTAGGGAATTGCCAACATTTTTATACCCTGAACCCATAAAATGGGTAAATCAGGGTATAATGGTTTTGTGCAAAAGTATGTAACAGGCAGAAGGAAGCATCTCCGACCCCATAAAGTATATATATTCTTGATCAGCATCAATAGCCGAGTCGATATAGCTATGTCCGTCTGTATGAACGCGTCGATCTCAGAGACTAAAAGAGCTAGAGACTTTAGATTTTGAATATAAGTTCTCTTATACCATGAGCAGAACAAGTTAGTTTCAATTTATCGATAACTATTCTGGTTTCCGATATACACATGGAATCGATTACAAAAAAAATACCGAATTTGGAAAATGTAAAATTTGGGGTTGAAATAATAGGTAACGATAGAACTTTTCCCAAAATTTCGTCCGAATTGGTTAACAAAGACTGGAGGTATCGTAAAGTTAATTCAGTTTTAAGTTTTGTTTAAATTGAACATTATTTGAAGCATACTTTTAGCGCGCAAGGACTTAAAATATTTATTGCAACTTGGTTCTGGGTATCTTCTAGTCGGGCTCTCGCGACTAGAGACTTCTTTCTTGTTTTATTTTGCATATTCGATGGACACAGAAAAAATCAAAGCAAGCAACAAATTCAATCTTTATTGCGGGTAAAGTAAAATGTTTTGATTTTTTCTAGGCCAAATGAGCAACTAGGCATTTTGTTTGTCGAAAATGGCCCACAGCTGAAGGTGTTATCAAATGCCAATTTGCTAATTAATTGCAGCAAAAATAAAACTGCCCAACTATCAAAACCAATTACCTCTTACAAATTTATTACTTTCATATTTGTTGCGAATATTTATTATTATTTTGCTGCCCCCGATGGGAATCAAAAAATTAAGTGGCAAAGAAGCAAAGCGAAAAAAGTTCACAAAAAAAAAAGGGGGAAAATAATAATAATTACAAATGTGTGCGAGAAAAGTTTTGGATTACTTGGCTTGTTTCACACACACACACACACACACACACACACACACACACACACACACAAACACACACAAACATACACAATACGCTTATGCTATAATACAAAAAATTATTCTAGTATTATTCTTTTAATACCATATGCGATTACGACTCTCGGCTGGAACTGGATAACAAACTTTATTTTTATTTTTGTTTTTTGTTTTGTTTTTGTTTTTAATTGCACTTGCAACCTGTGGCAACTATCAAAAAAACTTTTAACTTATTTACAGCAAAGTCGCCGGCGGGCTTTGTAACAACGCCAAAGGGTTTGAGCTTCACTTTGATTGCCAATTAATGAATGAGACAAGCTATTTTATAGGTGTATGAGAATTTTCAAAACACAATTGACTTTCTTTGCTAATTCGTATTAACAAACTGAGTTTCAAGTCAAACGAACTTAAGAGAAGATTTCCATCGAGAATTTACTATCAATTTGGGGTAAGGATAAGAAGTTAGAATTAGATGTAAGGCCTAACACTTGGATTTGAATAGGATTTAAAGAGGCATTTTTTAACTTAATTATTCATCATTAAATCCACCGAGGTATAATGAGGTAATGGATTACTTTAGCCAAATGTTTGGATATTCGGAATATTATTTATTCGAACATCAAACGCGTTGAAACACTCTGTGAAGTGCTATAAGTTCTGTAAATTCAACAAAATAAAGCTGTTTAGATTATATCTTTTAGTCGAACAGACTCTTAACAAGCGCCAGTTCTTAGTTGCATTGCCACGTTGTCAACACTAGAAGTAAAATAGGATGATATTGGAAAAAATTCCTTAACATCAACTCACTAATAATAACAAGTTAATCCAAAAGTACTATGGAATAGCCTTAAACGAAGTCTTTATCGCATTTTCGAACCAAGTGAAAGGCAAAAGAAGCAGCAAATTCAATCTTTATTGCGAATTGTGCAACACTGGTAAGTAAAATATTTTAAATTAAATGGTTCAAATATGAAATTGAGCAATCAGGCATAATAAAGTTGGGGGCAAAAGCAAAAACTGTTTAAATTCTATCTTCCAATCGAACATTCTCTAAACAGTTCTTAGTTGCATTACGGCGTTTTTAACACTACAAAATGATAAGTTCTCGTTTTATAGAAAAGTCAGAAAAGGCGGCGAGGATAATTACAACAATCATTAATAATGCCAAAGTTGTTTTTTGCAGTGCTGATGATTCCAACTATTGTTGATGCCATATTGTATTGTATTGTATTGGCATATTAATTGATGCAAAACGGACCTTTGGCAACCGGTTGTAGGGCATCTTCTATGAAAAAAGAGTACAATGTACACACATCGCCTTGAGCTGCGCTATTCGTATGTGTTGTTCGGAGAGGGGGACAAATGAAAGCAGAGAAAACACATACACTGAAATCAAATAAAAGGCAAAAACACACACACACACACAGCTGGAACATTATTCCTTGTTGTTATTGCTGTCCGTTTTTTCGACATGCACTCTGTGTGAAGTCCTCCACTCCCCCAAGCTCAATCTCTCTCTCTCTCGTTCTCTCACTCTCCTCTCGATTTCGCAGAAACAGTGGCTTTGGCTTGGTCACCACGGGACGGTTGGTTGCCTTCAAGCAAAACTACTGACGGACTACTGCTGGGTAATATTATTTTGTCTCTCTGCCGCAGCGAAACAGAACTTTGCCAATGGGATCACATTTCTAAAGCAAAGTTTGACTGTCCTGTCTGTCTGTCAGTCCTTTCGTCGTTGTGTCTTTTCAGTGTGCCGAATGTTGGTTAAAGTCTAGTGGCAGCAATTTTGCTTCATTTGCATGGGCGAGCGAATGTTGGGAACTGTTTAAAATTAGAAACAATTAAAAGTAGCCGAACTGCCGAGCTAACAAACAACTTGAGAATACTTTCCCCCCCCTGCAGTGTGTGTGTGTGTGCTAAACGAGCATCTTAATATTTATAACTGTCCAATTTTAATCAAAAATTTCCTTACTGACATTTTGAGCCCGAATTAATTCACTTGGTTAGTTTGGCAAACTGTCAATTAACTGAACAATATGGTTAGCAATATATGCATATGAACATGCATATAGTATTCCTGGCTGATTTAGTTTATTTGCGAACTAGAAAGCATTGGAGCTAAGCTGTTTATTCTTCATGTGGTGTGCTAAGACATTCAGTTCGATAACAATGGCCGGCTTATAAAATTCCTTGGCCAATTTGGAAAATAATTTTATTTCCATAATCCTTTTGTAATTGCAGGGAATGCAGTTGTGTTAACTCTGCAAAAGAGCTAAAGATTGTCTTAATTATAGTGTTGTACTACAGTTAATTAGACAATTATGCGCATGTTTGAGTATATTATTAAGTCGTTCATTACAAGTGCACAAATAAGCAGGTAACATTTCTGATTGACTGTTATTGCATTTGTATTGTATTTCGCATCGTTTTAAAAGCTTTATTTCTATGCATGTGAAAGCTCAAACAAAAGCTTGTGCATTTTGCATAATTACATGCACTTATCCTTTGTGGCCATTGCCCACAGGCTTCAATTACAAGTAATAATAAGATAAGGATCACACAACCTCTGTGTTGGTGCAAATCAAAGCATAAATGCCAGAATTGTTGTTCTTAAATCTAATGCAAATTTACGCGGCTTTTTGTTAACTCGTAAGCTGCTCATTAATGCTCGCATGCACAGATCTTTTAGGCCAAGACTATTTTCTTAGTTAACAATGGCAAGCTGATTTAGTTGAATAGTTGGCTTTCAGCTTGTGGTTCCTTGTAAATCCTTTTGGTAATTGAGATGCTAAGACAATAAAACAAACGTTTGCAACGCCTCATTAACGTTTTATTAGGCAAGTTATGAGCTTCTAATTCGGTAGAATAGATTCATGATTTGTTTTTGCCAAAAAGTATGCTATACTTTTTGTATTAAATTATTACTCGGAGAAGCGCTTAGAAGCGTTATGAATTAAAGGCTTTGCAGCTGCCTGAGTCGCTTACTAAAACCGTGCAATGTCGCGTTAGTTTGTAATTTTGTCAAATTTTGGCCAAAATTCTACTTCACTTCACATCACTATCACCTTTGCAATTGATGTGACGAGTGCATATCCACTTCTCAATGTATATGTATGGTTGCATGTGCGTGTGTGTAATTGTATTATAGCAGTATGTGTGTGGACTTGGTCAATACCGACTAATTGCGCTTAACAAGCCAAAAGAAGTAACCGGCAAGAGATATATGTACTATGTACGAAAAAACTCACACACACACACACACACAAAAAAATGAGCATAAAATGCATTGCAAAAAATGTGACTGGCGCAAAGAATCAGGTGGTGTTGCAATAAGGGAAGGGGGGGGGATTGTGTATGAAAAAAAAAAAAAGAAAGGATGATAACATGCTCCTAATGGATTTGACATGCAAATTGTCGTCATCAACAGCGGCGACCAGACCGAAAACGAGCAAAGGCAGCAGCCGTACAAATAACCCGCAATGGCCACTGGCCAGAACACCAGACGAGAGATCTTCCTTACAGATTGGCAAGGGTTGCGGTTTGGTTGGTGGTGGCGAGGCGAAGGGTGGGGGTTAGTTGAGAGTGGCAGCGACGACTGCTTGGATTTTGATTGTTGATTACCTTGGCTAGAAGTTTTTTTTTTTTTTGTTAGTGACGTCGTCGGAGCATCTGAGGCAGCATCAGCAGCTGCCGCATTGCAAATTGCATTAGGCAAACAATTGAACTGAGAGACAGAGACAGAGAGACAGAGAGAGAGAGATCGCCTGGTAACTTTTTAATGCATACAAATTTGGGTACAGGAAAAGGAGGCGGCGACATTTAACAGCAATTTGTGGCCAGCAGCAGGAGCAGCTGCTGGGTCAGCAAATTTAGGTTCATTAACGAAATGGCATCATCAAACTTGCATAAGTCAATGAAGCGACTGCAAATGTGTGTGTGTGTGTGTGCGTTTTCAAACGCAAAGTACGCAAATCTTTAAAGCCAAACTCACACATAAAGCTCGAAAAATCAACTGAAATGAAACCATGCTAATTAAAAGTTAAACGTGCCATCAAAAATAATTGATTATTAACATATGTGGCATGGCTGCAATAAAAAATAAAAATAAATGAGGATACAAACAATCAACGTGTCAATTTTAATGTCAGGTCAGAAAAGACATTTGAGTTTTTTTGACTATAAAAAAAAAAATAATTTAAAAAAAGACACATTAATGTCATGCTTAAAAATTGTATCATAAACATTTCTTTAAATAGAAAAATATTTGTGAATTAATTAAGTATAAAAAGCTTTTGTTTTTTCATTCAAAAAAAAAAGTTATAAATTTTAGTTATTTGTATTATTTCTGTTCATATTTCCAGCTAGCTTTTATTATTATTTGATTGAACATCTTTCGCACCTCAAACACAATTTTCCAATTAGTTTAGTTGGTAGCGGGATGCATCAGCAGGATCTTTTCAGTTAAGAACTTCGTCTTGTTGATTTTCTGACAAATTGATGAACATTTCAAATGCAGTTTGCATTATGTCCGTTTGCGAACTTCAAATGCTCTCAAGCTAGTAATTGAGGTTAATTTTGTGTTCAGATGCAATACAAAGATTCAACAGAGAAATAGGTAAAAGAGAAAGAAAGGGAGACAGCAGAAGAGAAAGTGTGAGCAAAAGTGCAAAAGAAAACCGAAAATTCTTAAATTAATGGGTAAAAGTAATTAAGACACTTAGCCAAAATACCAAGTTTCATTGTATTATATTTCAATAGAAATATCTCACTTGATCAAATTGACAGTATTAATTAACAAATAACGGTTTGAAACACGCACTTTAAAACACACAAACACACACAGAAATATAGTGTAAATTGAGGGTTGCCACAATTTGTTGTTCCAAATTAAACTCTTAAGTTATTCGTTAATATAGAACGATTTGTCTTTAATAATCAATTCTTCGTAATTGCCAGTTGAAAGTTTTTGACGATAGAAAATGTTGGAAAAATTCTTCGGAAGGCTGATAAGGAACAATACTATGAGTTCGTTAATCATTTAAAACAAATATGAAATTTTAACACCATGATGTAATGCGTACTTTTGAATTATCAATTTGGTGAGCGATATATACTATATATTCTTTGCCCACATAACTGTCTTAATAATGATGATGCTTTTTTATACCCTGAACCCATAAAATGGGTAAATCAGGGTATAATGGTTTTGTGAAAAAGTATGTAACAGGCAGAAGGAAGCATTTCCGACCCCGTAAAGTATATATATTCTTGATCAGCATCAACAGCCGATTCGATATGGCCATCTCCGTCTGTATGAACGCATCGATCTCAGAGACTACAAGAGCTAGAGACTTCAGGTTTTGAGTATAAGTTCTCCTATACCATAAGCAGAACAAGTTTGTTTCAATTTATCGTTAACTATTCTGGTTTACGATATACACATGAAATCGATTACGAAAAAATATCGAATTTGCAAAATGTAAAAATTGGGGTTGAAATAATGGGTAGCGATAGAATTTTTCTCAAAATTTCGTCCAAATTGGGTAAGAACAACGGGAGATATCGTTAAGTTGAGTTTTTTTTTTCAAATTTAACACTATTTGAAGCATTCTTTTAGGGCGCAAGGAGTAAAATATTTATTGCAACTGGGTTAAGGGTATCTTCCAGTCGGTCTCTCCCGACTGGAGCCTTCTTACTTGTTTATCCTTAGCATCTTATTATGCCGTTTGTTGCGCACATTTTACGCTGCTGCTGTTTTGGTTTTGGCTTTGGCATTTGTCGTTCCCTTGTTGCTGCTGCTGCTGCTATGCTGATTTGCTGTAGCAATTTTCTTAATTCCCTGCGTAGTGCATCGGAGCGGCAACCGGCAGGCGAATGACTCAAAGACCTGTCCACCTATAGGAGTGTTGGACTCTGGACAATATAGTACGATGTGGTTGTTGTTTTGGGCTGTGTTTTATAGTCGCAGTTATCTCAAAATATGTATGTCCTTTGTGCTCTGATCCACAGCTTGTGCTTTCTGTCTCTGTTTCATTCTCGTTTGCGCTGCTTTATTCTAATTGAAAACGAAAATGTAATTAGTTTGCCAACAAAGATGTTGGCGGCTTTTTTTTTGCTGCTTCAAACGAAATACGAAAAACGTGCACGCAAATGTCGCAAAGTTTGTTTAAAAATTATCAAGGCATTTTGCCAGCCAGCTCAGCACAGCCGAGCCGAGCCGAGCCGAGCCAACCCTGGAGCTGTGCTTAGGCTGTGGAAACAATTAACAGAAAACAGCAGCACAAAGAATCGGTGACGGCAACGAGTCGTAGTCAACGGCTTATTAGTGTTACACACCAAGCCGTTCACCCGCCAGATCCTTCCCTTCACTTCCCTTAACAATCACCCACACATTTGTTGTATGCGGCAGGCAGTCAAGCGACATGTCAAAGCAGCCGGCAAGCCAACAAGCAGCCAGGCAAGGCGGCAAGGCGGGAAGACGGCGGCACACAAGCTGGCAAGAAAGCCAAATGACACGAGCACACAATATGGCAGCCTTTTATTTTGTTTGGCTTATTTTTTTTTTTATGTATTTTTTAAATTGCTTGTTTATGACACGATTCGTCCAAAATTGACATTATACTTTTCACAAGGTTCAAGGTTCAAAGTGTGACTTGAATGCAAGAAGAAGTCAAAAGTTAACAGAAATAGAAAGTTTCTACTTTTTTGTAAATCAATAAATCGCAAGACAAAAATCCCACTGTTTCGATTCATCTAATTATAAAGGTTGAAACCACGCCCATTCGAACAATCAACTCTTAGCTTCAATATCCTGGCAGAAAAAAGGCAATTTTGAACAGTTTTCATCCTGTATTACACAGTCGGTTTTACATTGCAACTGCAATGTTCGTTGTAGTTGTTGGGTTTTAGCTGGAAAAGCCTCAGGCAGCCAACAGTTGGTTTTTGCAATGTGGCAAATGCGTTGAAAATTGCAAGACTTTTCCTAGACAACGGTGTATCAGCGTTAATATACAGGTGATTACAGCTTAACGAGTTGCACAAACACGGCCAAAAGCTGTTGCATTCTAAGCTCTTACATTTAATTAAATATTAAAAGAAAAAAATTCTATAAAGAATAAGTACAGCTTGCAACTGGTCTGTTAACCAGCTTAAATATTCATTTTCCTATTTTTCTGTAGTTCTGTCTGTAGTTGAATGAAGAAGCGCAATAAGTCGTTCTTAAGTGAAGTCATCTATCTTGTTTTAGCTTTATACTATAATAAACAAACTAAGCAATTCGTTCTTATATGAAAACAAGAATTCATTCAGTTAATCCAGCAAATCAAAAGCAGATTAAGCCAACATAAGCCATATGACTTGACCAATATTTGCGGCCGGAATCGATAGATTCCGTTGGTAAAGTAACCAAACGCAACGATAAATTTTTTTTGCAAGTTCAGCTTTTCAGTTTCAGTTACTTCTTTGTTCGCTTTGAAGTAAAACCGAATAAAATTACTCTATACATTTTATTAAATATATTAAAGCTTGTTTTGTCGTGCAAGAATTGAATGTATCTAAAAATACTTTATAACTATTTTATGTTTAAATATTTAGCAAAGGGTCAAATGGTTGATTCAAAACAATTGAAAATTCAAGGACGCTCTGGACAGCCCTTTAACTAAAACCGAAAAATATTTCGGGTATATTGTTTAAGGTTAATGAGACATCACCTCAAAATGTACTTAAAAAAAAGGAATGCATATTAATTAAGTTTTTTTTTTTTAAGTGTTTTTATCATTCATTTCTTCACTTGGGTTTACGACTGAGTAACATTCATTACGACTGTTTCATTCATAGATAAGTGCTATTCTCATAACAATTAAAACTTGTCTGTAGAATTGCTAGCCATATTTCTTGTTGGCTCTGGCGTGTTTCGATTAAGCTAAAACCTTCAAATTGCTCACCATTCAGCTGTGCACCAAATCGTTTAAAAAAAAGGTTTGTTAGGCTACTGGGTCGGCCCGTCGGCCCGTCTGCCATAATCATATTTGGTCAGCAAATCGGGCAAACAGCTCAGCTGCGAGGCGGGCAAAATGCAAAATGCATATTGCAGATTTTCCATTTCTTTGCCTCTTGAAATTTTCAATAAAAAATGGCAAAAGCTTTCTCATAAAACGAGTTCAACTGAGAGCTACACTGTTATTCGATGTGGTACAATGTTGATGATTTGTGTTAATTCATAATTAAAATATTTTGATAATCCTGGAAATCGAATAAGTAAAAAATGTTCAACATTTTGTTAAAAAGTAAAGAAACAATTAGGAAACATCATCAATAATTAAAAAAAAATTGATTTATGTTTAATATGTTTAAATAAATTTATAAATTTATTTTTATTATTTAATTGTTTTTTTTTTTTTTCGAATGCTAAAAGTCAGCACTAAACTAATAAGAGTTATCTTTAAATATTCGATTCAAAATATTTCATTCATTATTTATTTAAGCTTTTCATATATTGATTTATCTTTTTTGTCTTCTCTTAATAGTAAACTTTTTATCTTAAAAATAAATCACATTTACACAATTAGATTGATCGATTTTTATTTTTGAATGAAAGTGAAAGTTGTTGTTGCCAGAAGTTTTTCTTATTTGTTTGCCTGCAAGCCTGGACAACGATTTTTTTAAACGCCATAATTATGCCATGAAAAGTGACGATGCATCGCGATGGTGTGTTGTTGTTGTTGTTGTTGCAGCGTATCGCTTTTTAGAAAAGGGGCAGAGGCAGGGGCATTGCTGTTGTCGGTTGTCCGTGCCAAAAAGGGCGGACTGCAGCTTGTGCAGAGAATGATATGTCCCCGAGCTGACCGCAGAACGCGCCGCTGCGTAAATGTTACAGCAATGAGCGGTTTTGCAGTTGAGTGAATTAATCCGCACACCAGCTCGAATGGACACACACACACACACGGACACTCACCGCCCACACGGAGAAGACTTATGCGAGCATACGATACACTTACCCACACACACATGCACATCTGTAAATACATACATACATAAGTGTACACGTGAAAATGCACACAAAAATGTTTAAGCCGGCCCCTCGCCCGAGTGCAATTATCATGTTTCAATTTGCATTTGTAAGCACTGCACTGCAACTGCAGTTTATGTTAAGAGGGAGGGAGGGGGAAGGGGGGCGATGGTGTGCAGCAGCTTCAGAACGATTGTTTGGATCCTGGGCTTTGTGCCCCCTCATTTGCTGCTCTGCTTTGCAATGCTTTGCATTTGCCATTTATTGCTAATGGCTGCCACGCGGCCACCAAAAATGGCGTCGTTTCCGCACCTGACGCGATTTACAAATCAACGCAAATTTTTCACAATTGCCCCCAGCTGCAGCAGCAGCAGCAGCAGCAGCTTCGACCAGCTAAGCCCCAGCCAAATTTGAAGTCAGCTGTCTAACATTGGCATTATTATTGTTGCTGTTGTTTTCACTTGTCCCAGGTTGATGTTTATGTTGTTGTTGCTGTTGTCTGTTTAGCATTTTGCGCCACCTTGTTTGTTTGCCGTTCGTCGTTGCTGGCCTGTGGTTTTGCCGATAAAATCATCAATAAATTAGAAATGAACCTAGCTGCCTTGCTTCCGCTCTACACTCGCCCTTCCCTGGCGCCAATTCTGGAACGCCATCACTCAAGCGACTATTACATTCGCTCTGTCAGTTACAATGCCCAAGCAACGTTTTTGGCCAGCAGCTATAAGTAAATACATATATATATGTTGTAGTAACATATGTGTATTTATACGCACATACCAACATACTTCTTTCTATATATATATATTCTCTATATGCAGTGACAAACGAATGTCTTTGTAATCATGTGCAGGTTATACGCCTCACTTGAGATGTCAAGTTGCAGTGCTTCCAAGCAATGTCCCTTGGCAAAAAGGAAATGTTAACCTTGTTGAAAGTTTTACCTTTTTTCTTACACATACATATATTTTTTTATTCTTTTCATTCTGTTTCAATTGTTAAATGGTTGGTAAAGGTGAAGATGTAACATATATATTTTCTTTATACAGAAATTTTAACGGTAAAAAATTAAAAAACCAAGTAAGAAAAAAATATTTTTTCAATAAAAAATACAAATTTCATAAGAAATCATATATTATTATGTTGCAGTCGAATTTGTAATACCTGAATAAAAATGTGTGGATTCAAAGATAGTTTCATGCTAATCTTCGGCGACGTTGCCAGCTAAATTGCAACCAAAAGTAAGTGTAAGAACTGTTAATTTATTTAGGGATCTCCCAATTCAAAAGCCAGGCGTCATTAGTGGGCGTGGCATCCAAAATATTGCTGCAGATGTTTGGGTATGTCACCTACTATCTTCCTACTAAATTTGCTGACTCTCACTTTAAAACTGTCAAAGATACAAGAGATCCCGATATAACACGGCGGCTGGGAGCGGAAGAAGTGGACGTGGCGTACAAATATTTCATATAGCTTTTTTTGGGGGACGCCAGTAAGTAGCTATCTTCTTACCAAATTTGCTAACTCAAGCTGTGAGGATGTGGATTTTTTGATTTACAGCTATAGATTTTATTGATTTCTGATAAACACTCTTTTGCTTCGGTGAATTAGTATGAAAATCTAGCAATTAAAAAATTACTTCAGTGAATAAACAAAAGTAAAGGTACATGTTAGGCAACAACAAATCATTAACATCACCAGTAGTATCGTATCAAATGATCACAACTCAATATTTGAACGTTTGTAGCTCATTAAGATTGGCAACGTTTTTAGTTACAAAGTTTTAGCCTTAACATTCCTTAGAGACACAAAATCTGCACTCAATGCTGATTATAAAAGCCAACTTGATACAGCTACAGCTGCGAAATTATAAATAGCGCCACAAAGCACAGACCAAAAAAACATCAAGTTTTGCAAACTTTTTAGGTAGGTGAGTAATTTTTTATAGTGCCTAAAAGACAAGTTTTCTGCAATTTACAATAAGATTTTTGTATATTTACTCCTCACTGATTTAAATAATTTTAATACGAAGTACAATGCATGTAGTAAAAGGTAGATTCGTTAAACAGATTGATTTTTACATAGAAAGGATTCTTGTTATTTCTTATAAATGTTTTAAAAAAAAAAAAATAAAGTTCTCGAATTTTTTGTAGCAATTAAAACTCATATTTTAAATGTTGGTGTAATTTTAAGCATTTTTAAAAAAAATCCTCACAAAATTTCATATTTATTTTTTGACTCGATAGAATTATTCGCTTCGCGGTGCTATTTTTTATTTCGCAGCTGTATGTAGTACGTATTAAAGTATGTATGTATGTATATTAAGGCCAGAGGCTGCAGGGACAGTGTGTGTGTGTGTTCCGTTTTGATGCCTTTGATTTGGTAAATGATGGTTATTGATATCTCTGGGTAGAGGTATTAGGCTGTGCAGCCGATGTGCCACATCACAAAATAATTGATGCAAATAGATATGCCGACTGCTGCATTACAGGGGCAAAGTGCAGCTTTATCGACACTGAGACGTTGCAAGCATATTGTTCAAGTTCAACAGAAAATGCACACACGAATCGTATGAAATAAGTAATATGCAAATGCTTTGACTATTTCAAATCGTTGTCGTTCTTGCCGTTTGTCCAGAGAATTTCAATGCTAGCAGAGACATTTGCATTGTTAGACTCATTAAAAATGTCCAGTAGTATTTAAGCAAAATATAGTCACATAAGAATTCTATACAGAGGTTGACCCAATACCGGATTATTTTGGTAAAGCATTACTCCATTCGGCTGAGAATAATTGATTTTAGTTAGCTGAAACTTATTTAGTTTAAAATATTCAATATTGTATTTTTCCCTGTGCAATAATTGTTATTTAATTAACAAAAATCCAAAAAAAAAGTACAAATTATTCATAAATCAGTATTTATACGAAAAAATGTATTAATTTAATATTTAATAAGGTTTTGACCAGTTTTATTTTGTATAACAAATTTTTTTTAGTGACAAATTAGGCAAACGTAGCCCACATAATATGTTATTTGTAAACACTGTAATTTAATCAAAATTATAATCGGCTTTAAAATAACGGCAGCTCAATGAAGAAAAATTATGAATTTCGTATGTTCGACACGCAAAACACGAACAATTTTGGTTTAATTGTTTGGTTGCGAGCGAATCAATCAAAATGTACAATCACAATTCCATTTCGATTGCAATTTAAAATGCATTCGAAAGAAAATCAATGCAATTACCCACACACACACACACACATACTGCACCCAGAGTGCATACGAACTGCAAAAATTTACAACAAAAGCTGCTTAAACAAAGCCTAGCAACGCTTCTGTTCCACACTGAGCACAACAAGCCCTTAACTCTCAACCCTTGAACATATAAAAAATATCAGGCACAGTTAAGAGCAGAAAGAGTTAGCACCCGCAGGTGATTAAGTTAATTATAGTTGAATAGGTAATATGAATTATTTGGGATTGTCAAAAGGTCTCGCATTCTAATTAATACTCTTGCATCCATCAAAGAACTAAACACTTCATGTTTCCCATAATTGCAGCTTTTTACCGCAACTAAAACACAACAACAAATGAACGCAGGATAATCCCTACATTCACATCCGCCAGCAGTAATAATGCTGGTGGGTCATCGCATGCACCATTCCCCGTTGCCGGTACTCCACACTCTTGCCGTACCGCATCCGCTTCTGATAATTATAAAATAAACAAATATATTTTACAAAGTGTTTTTAGTTAAACACACCGATGTGTGATATATTTGTATGTGTTAAAGCAGCATGTGTTAAAGGCTGCAAATTGGCAGTACTTCAACGTACTTCGTCATCATCATCAACATCTATCCAAAAAAAAAGAAACAATATTTGTTAGTTTTAAGCAGATTTCGTCAATCTAATTTGCGCACTTACCCAAGTATGAAACTAAATATTTGGTTGATTTGCGAACTCGCAGCAAATGCATTATTTCTTTTCATTTTGTTCGCGTTCCATGTTACGTTTCTTCTGTTCAAGATAGATCTGGTTCAAAACCTCGGTTCTTTTTGTTGGACTCCAGACGGGTTCACTCGAACCTGGCACATAGAGTCTGTAGCAATGCCAAGGCTTGAACCGTATTTTCTTGGCACCGACAATGTTTTCGCCGCTTGCCTCGTCCGACTCGGCCTGGCAGCCTTCGATCTCCTTGAATTCCTCTGGGTTTTTTTTTGGACTCAATTCGAGCGTGAAATCGTCCAAAGTCGAATCGATATCGTCCCAATCATAAGACTCGAGTTCCATGGCACCGACAATGTTTTCGCCGCTTGCCTCGTCCGACTCGGCCTGGCAGCCTTCGATCTCCTTGAATTCCTCTTCCTTTTTTGGTGGAGTCAATTCGAGCTTGGAATCGTCCAAAGTCGAATCGATATCGTCCCAATCATAAGGCTCGAGCTCCATGGCACCGTCAATGTCTTCGCCGTTTGCCACGTGTGACTCGTTGGCCTGGCTTGTTGTTTCGGCTTGTTGTTTTGCGCCGCCGCCTCTTTTTAGATCAATTTGGCGAGAATTGGGTAAGTCCATTTTTAATTGTTTGCAATATTGTTTTATTAGAACAAAATAAGGTTGAATTCAGTGAATTTACACATGACATAGTTGACAATGTTACTTACTTCTTTAGCTCCGAATTGGGCCCGTCGTCACCCTCCTCTTCCGAGTCATCGTACCAGCCATCGTCACCAATACGGCTTGCGTTTCCAACCACTGTCCAGCAGGGCCCGCCCGGTGCATCGGCTTTCTTCCATGGCTTTACGGCTTTAGAGACCTTAATCTTTGACTTATGCATTGCTGATTGATTGTTCGCGCAATAAAAAGAGGAATACTTAACCTTGCTTATTTAATTTGGGACACGTCAGTTGTCTCTGAAAACGTGGCTGAAAAGTCGTGCCAACTTGTTTGCCAATTATTCATTAACAGAACAGGCTTGCATTTAACATAAATCGAACGATACTTAATAAATCTCTAAATTCCGATTGTTTTTTGTGCTCTAACGATAAATAATATCAATTAACAGTATTTTTATTATACAAACTTGTCTCTGTTTAAGTTAAAATTAAATGGATGAACTTAGATTTGCAGAATGTTTATCTGAGCTACCGGTATTAAATATATCTGTCATTTGAATTTTGGATCAAGAGATAATTTGAATTTATTGTTGCCGGACTAATAAACTTTTCCTTAACGGACGTCATATAAGAAAAATACTGTTAAATCCCTGACGGTGCTCTCTGCATATAATAATCATGGTAATTGCCAATCAGTATGTCCACAGAATTTAATACACTCTTTGATCTATAAGTAAAGTGTGTTTATACTATGTTTTTGTTGTTGTTTGATTAGTTTTGTTAAACGCAACAGCAAAACCAAACTTGTTTTCTATTCAAAATTCTAAAAAAATACTGCTTTGCATATATTTTATGTTTTAAAAACTAAGAATTTTGTTATTTAAGTAAATCTATGTTTATATTTTTTGAGAGATAAGGAGTTCAACAGATAAATAGTAAACTTTGTATTTTTCGATTGTTTGAAAAAAAGATATTCCGTAAGTGGGAGACTGAATTCGTTTAACATTATGTTAAATGCGATTCTGGTCTGTAAATGCCATATTGTCAAACAAGTTGGCATGCCTTTTTGTGTCAATTGTGAAAATTTGCGTCACTATTAAACCTAAATTCACTGAATAAAAGTAATTTTCAACGTTATTTGTTCTTATAAAAGAATATTGCAAACAATTAAAAATGGATATAGCAAATTCTCGCAAAATTGATCTAAAAAGTGGCGGCGGCGCAAAACAACAAGCCGAAACAGGACAGGCCAACGAGTCGCGCGTGGCAAACGGCGAAGGCATTGACGGTGCCATGGAGCTCGAGCCTTATAATTGGGACGATATCGATTCGACTTTGGACGATTCCAAGCTCGAATTGAGTCCAAAAAAAAAAGCAAGAGGAATTCAAGGAGATCGAAGGCTGCCAGGCCGAGTCGGACGAGGCAAGCGGCGAAAACATTGTCGGTGCCATGGAGCTCGAGCCTTATGATTGGGACGATATCGATTCGACTTTGGACGATTCCAAGCTCGAATTGAGTCCAAAAAAAAAGCAAGAGGAATTCAAGGAGATCGAAGGCTGCCAGGCCGAGTCGGACGAGGCAAGCGGCGAAAACATTGTCGGTGCCAAGAAAATCCGGTTCAAGCCGTGGTACTGCTACAGACTCTATGTGCCAGGTTCGAGTGAACCCGTCTGGAGCCCAACAAAGAGAACCGAGGTTTTGAACCAGATCTATCTTGAACAGAAGAAACGTAACATGGAATGCGAAGAAAATGAAAAGAAATAATGCATTTGCTGCGAGTTCGCAAATCAACCAAATATTTGGGGTCATACTTGGGTAAGTGCGCAAATTAGATTGACGAAATCTGCTTAAAGCTAACAAATATTGTTTCTTTTTTTCGATAGATGTTGATGATGATTTGCAGCCTTTAACACATGATAGACTTGTTTGACTTTTCAAATACAAATACATAAATTGCATACAAATATATCACACATCGGTGTGTTTAACTAAAAATACTTGATATACTTTTATATATTACTTCATGTAGAATTTGTTTGCATCATATATGTTATTGTACGCCAAAGTTTGTGAACATATTAATGAACTGGCCCGATTCCATGCCCAAAGAAGCAACCCCTGACCATAATGTTGTCTCCTCGGTGCTTGACATTGACTTGCCAATACTTTGGATTTAATCTTTCTACGTTTGGTCATACCATCTGAATCCTTCATGTTGTACTAGAATTCAATTCTGACTTTGCTATTTGTTTATTTGCTTTTCTTCGACTGAAAAAACTGGCCTCTTCCGCCGTCTGGCGTTGCTTCTCTGGGCAACGAATCGGGACAATCAGTAAAATTGGTGCAATTATGGATCGTTTCAAGTATTTCAGTTTAGTTAAGGACGTCATGTTGCTATATGCTGATGAAGAGCTGCCACTCCAATGGAGGATTCAGCATGTTAACGAACCAAAACAGACCGCAAGCCGGCTCAGAGCAATGGTATAGAAGTTTTTCGTTGGCCAGCCCAATTTTCCGATGAAAACCCAATTGAGAACTTGTGGGAGATAGTGATTATTAAAATTAACATAAATAACAACAGACAAAATAGCAAAACAAAGCAAAATCGAAGCAGTAAAAATAGCATGGGAGGCAATTTCGCCTAAATAAATTAATAGTTTAATGCTATAGTTTTGTCGGTTCAGCTTTACGATTTTCAATGGTTATTGGGTTCAAACTTTTCGTCTATCAATTTCATCATACCCAACCTGTTTTGCTTATCAATATTTATGATATAAACAAGCACAATAAATGAATAGCTTTTCTTTTACAAAAAAGGACTTTAGGAGCCTTAAGCGTATGTAAGTGTATGGGTATTTAAGTTTGCTGGTGTCAGTTTGGCTATCAATTGAAAACAAATCTAGCTTTAGTTGCTTTGGGTTTTTTGGTTTTTAGGTCTCTGTATGGAATGGTTGTTCTGGTTTTATTCACTTAAATAATATCTTAAGCAAAAACAATCAATTTGCAATAAGAATGAGTTGAGATTTGGTTGGTTGTTGTTGCTGCATAGAGTATTGTTTTGGCGTCTTTTGTGTAAATGCAAGTGCTACAACGACCACGGCACAGTTGCCATTGTGTCAGTGTGTTGTCGCTTACCTGAATGCCTTTCACTCAGCGCCAGTCTCAGTCTCAGTCTATGGCTCCAGCTACAACTCTTGCTCCAGCTCCATTCAATGTTCGCGTCGCCGTCTTCGTCTTCGTCTTCGTCCTCACTTTCCTTGTCCGTTGTTGCAATTGGATTGTTCTTGTGCTGCTAGAAAAAAGGCTACACTGTGTTTAGCTCGACGCTTTCTTGCAACTTAAGTGAAATAAAATACAATTTATTTGTATATTGTTTTGCTGTTGACAATTTCACGACGGCTGCAACTTTCGAGCGCCGGCGGGCTATCCTTGAGTGGGCGCTGAATTTCGGGCCATACGCCTCATTAATGCAACCATTTTAATTTATGTTTGTTATTTTTTTGAGTCCTTTGGAGGGGGCATAGTGTTTGAGTGAAGCACTGTTGTTCACTGCCAAGTGACAACCAAAACTCGAAGACGAAAACTTGCGCATTTACTGAATTTAATAGCGTTTTATGTTTAACTCTAAGCCATGCAAACAGCAAATCGATTCAATATATTTACACGCGATACCGAAGGTAAAGAGTATATTGGGTTTGTGCAATGTCCGTCATGGTGTCTGCCCATCCGTGCGTCTGTCCGTCCGTGTGTGCGCAACTCTTTTCCACACCCTTCACCCCAGAGACTCGAAACTTTGCACATATCTTTATCTATAACCAAGACAGATAAAGTGTCGAAATTGGGGCTCTACGATAACTGGGGGGCTGGGAAATCGATAAAATCGATAACTCAAAACCGATCAATCCTTCTATTTCACACGCCCTTACAGTTAGAACTTACAAAATTGGGGAGAGGATAGTTACTGACAACCCCCAAAATATTGCATCCAAAATCTTGGAGCTACGACCACTCAATCCTCGCCCAGCTCCCCGCAGTTTAAAGACATAAATGCCTATATCTTCCACAGTTTTAGAGCTAGAACCACCCAAACAGCACCCAGCCATCCTTCCCTCATATTTTACTAACTTTGAGCTAGAGTCACCAAATTTGGTAGTAGGATAGCAATTGACATCATACATATTTCTGCAGCAAAAATTTGGATGCCACGCCCCCCCCTCCAAATTTTTACAAACTTTCAGCTAGAGTCACCAAATTTTGTAGGAGATTAGCAACTGACACCATACAGAAAACTCGCTCAACTCAGCTGTAAGTCCATCAAATATTATCGATCTTAATAAATCTATCGTTCGGAAAAGTTTAAAGCTGGCAAAAATTCATTCTCAGAATATAAATAAATTAATTTAAGCAGCTTACGCATTATTCAAACATTTGGACATTGATTGTCCCGATTCTTTGCCAAGAAAAGCAACGCCAGACGGCGGTAGAGGCCGGTTCGTTAAGTCGACGAACATCAAATAAACAAATAGCAAAGCCCGAATTGAATTCTAGTACAACATGAAGGATTCAGATGGTATGACCAAACGTAGAAAGATTAAATCCAAAGTATTGCCAAGTCAATGTAAAGCACCGAGGAGACACCATTATGGTCAGGGGTTGCTTCTTTGGGCATGGAATCGGGCCAGTTCATTAATATGTTCACAAACTTTGGCGTACAATAACATATATGACACAAATAAATTCTACATGAAGTAATATATAAAAGTATATCAAGTATTTTTAGTTAAACACACCGATGTGTGATATATTTGAATGCAATTTATGTATTTGTATTTGAAAATTCAAAGAAGTCTATCATGTGTTAAAGGCTGCAAATCATCATCAACATCTATCGAAAAAAAAAGAAACAATATTTGTTAGCTTTAAGCAGATTTCGTCAATCTAATTTGCGCACTTACCCAAGTATGACCCCAAATATTTGGTTGATTTGCGAACTCGCAGCAAATGCATTATTTCTTTTCATTTTCTTCGCGTTCCATGTTACGTTTCTTCTGTTCAAGATAGATCTGGTTCAAAACCGCGGTTCTTTTTGTTGGACTCCAGACGGGTTCACTCGAACCTGGCACATAGAGTCTGTAGCAGTACCACGGCTTGAACCGGATTTTCTTGGCACCGACAATGTTTTCGCCGCTTGCCTCGTCCGACTCGGCCTGGCAGCCTTCGATCTCCTTGAATTCCTCTTGGTTTTTTGTTGGACTCAATTCGAGCTTGGAATCGTCCAAAGTCGAATCGATATCGTCCCAATTATAAGGCTCGAGCTCCATGGCACCGTCAATGCCTTCGCCGTTTGCCTCGTTCGACTCGGCCTGGCAGCCTTCGATCTCCTTGAATTCCTCTTGCTTTTTTGTTGGAGTCAATTCGAGCTTGGAATCGTCCAAAGTCGAATCGATATCGTCCCAATTATAAGGCTCGAGCTCCATGGCACCGTCAATGCCTTCGCCGTTTGCCTCGTTCGACTCGGCCTGGCAGCCTTCGATCTCCTTGAATTCCTCTTGATTTTTTGTTGGAGTCAATTCGAGCTTGGAATCGTCCAAAGTCGAATCGATATCGTCCCAATTATTAGGCTCGAGCTCCATGGCACCGACAATGTTTTCGCCGTTTGCCTCGTTCGACTCGGCCTGGCAGCCTTCGATCTCCTTGAATTCCTCTTGCTTTTTTTTTTGGACTCAATTCGAGCTTGGAATCGTCCAAAGTCGAATCGATATCGTCCCAATTATAAGGCTCGAGCTCCATGGCACCGTCACCTTGTATTTTCTTGGCACCGTCAATGCCTTCGCCGCTTGTCTCGTTCGACTCGGCCTGGCAGCCTTCGATCTCCTTGAATTCCTCTTGGTTTTTGGTTGGAGTCAATTCGAGCTTGGAATCGATCAAAGTCGAATTTGGAGAAACGATATCGTCCCAATTATAAGGCTCGAGCTCCATGGCACCGTCACCTTGTATTTTCTTGGCACCGACAATGTTTTCCCCGCTTGCCTCGTTCGACTCGGCCTGGCAGCCTTCGATCTCCTTGAATTCCTTTGCTTTTTTGTTGGAGTCAATTCGAGCTTGGAATCGATCAAAGTCGAATTTGGAGAAACGATATCGTCCCAATTATAAGGCTCGAGCTCCATGGCACCGTCACCTTGTATTTTCTTGGCACCGACAATGTTTTCGCCGCTTGCCTCGTTCGACTCGGCCTGGCAGCCTTCGATCTCCTTGAATTCCTCTTGGTTTTTGGTTGGAGTCAATTCGAGCTTGGAATCGTTCAAAGTCGAATTTGGAGAAACGATATCGTCCCAATTATAAGGCTCGAGCTCCATGGCACCGTCACCTTGTATTTTCTTGGCACCGACAATGTTTTCGCCGCTTGCCTCGTTCGACTCGGCCTGGCAGCCTTCGATCTCCTTGAATTCCTCTTGCTTTTTTGTTGGACTCAATTCGAGCTTGGAATCGTCCAAAGTCGAATCGATATCGTCCCAATTATAAGGCTCGAGCTCCATGGCACCGTCAATGCCTTCGCCGTTTGCCACGCGCGACTCGTTGGCCTGTCCTGTTTCGGCTTGTTGTTTTGCGCCGCCGCCACTTTTTAGATCAATTTTGCGAGAATTTGCTATATCCATTTTTAATTGTTTGCAATATTCTTTTATAAGAACAAATAACGTTGAAAATTACTTTTATTCAGTGAATTTAGGTTTAATAGTGACGCAAATTTTCACAATTGACACAAAAAGGCATGCCAACTTGTTTGACAATATGGCATTTACAGACCAGAATCGCATTTAACATAATGTTAAACGAATTCAGTCTCCCACTTACGGAATATCTTTTTTTCAAACAAACGAAAAATACAAAGTTTACTATTTATCTATTGAACTCCTTATCTCTCAAAAAATATAAACATAGATTAACTTAAATAACAAAATTCTTTGCTTTAAAATAATAAAACATATGCAAAGCAGTATTTTTTTAGAATTTCTAATAGAAAACAAATTTGGCGTTTAACAAAACTAATCAAACAAGAACAAAAACATAGTATAAACACACTTTACTGATAGAACAAAGAGTGTATTAAATTGTGTGGACATACTGATTGGCAATTACCATGATTATTATATGCAGAGAGCACCGTCAGGGATTTAACAGTATTTTTCTTATATGACGTCCGTTAAGGAAAAGTTTATTAGTCCGGCAACAATAAATGCAAATTATCTCTTGATCCAAAATTCAAATGACAGATATATTAAATACCGTTAACTCAAATAAACATTCTGCAAATCTAAGCTCATCCATTTAGTTTTTACTTTAAAAGAGACAAGTTTGTATGATAAAAATACTGTTAATTGATATTATTTATCGTTAGAGCACAAAAAACAATCGGAATTTAGAGATTTATTAAGTATCGTTCGATTTATGTTAAATGCAAGCCTGTTCTGTTAATGAATAATTGGCAAACAAGTTGGCACGACTTTTCAGCCACGTTTTCAGAGACAACTGACGTGTCCCAAATTAAATAAGCAAGGTTAAGTATTCCTCTTTTTATTGCGCGAACAATCAATCAGCAATGCATCAGTCAAAGATTAAGGTCTCTAAAGCCGTAAAGCCATGGAAGAAAGCCGATGCACCGGGCGGGCCCTACTGGAAAGTGGTTGGAAACGCAAGCCGTATTGGTGACGATGGCTGGTACGATGACTCGGACGAGGAGGGTGACGACGGGCCCAATTCGGAGCCAAAGAAGTTCAATAATAAGCTTAAGTGTCGCCGTCCATGCCTACCGGACAAAATCACTCGTCATTTCTTGGTTCAAGGCGGTTTTCTTGTCACTTGTCGCATGATCTCGCTGGCAAGGCAACAATTTGCGTCGCGCACCATTAGGAATGCTATGCTTCACCCAAAGCTACGGTATATAACAACTTTAAATGAAATAATGCCGATATTAAATAAATTTAAGCTTGATGATGAATTGTTATTCGAGTCGTACAAAGGTGAGAGCGATTCTATTAATTAATGGTAATTTAACAAGTCCTTCAATTAATACATTTTCTTGGTAGATGCTGTAAACAAATCTGTTCGCCGCTGAAGCTTTTAACTAACGCTGAAATTGTATGACTTTCAAACATAAATTGCATACAAATAAATAACACATCGGTGTGCTTAACTAAAAATACTTGATAAAATATATTTGTTTATTTTATAATTATCAGAAGCGGATGCGGTACGGCAAGAGTGTAAAGTACCAGCAACGGGGGATGGCTGACCAGCATTATTGCTGCTGGCGGATATAGGGATTATCCTGCGTTCATTTGTTGTTGTGTTTTAGTTGCGGTAAAAAGCTGCAATTAAGGGAAACATGAAGTGTTTAGTTCTTTGATGGATGCAAGAGTTTTAATTAGAATGCGAGATCTTTTGACAATCCCAAATAATTCATATTACCTATTCAACTATAATTAACTTAATGACCTGCGGGTGCTAACTCTTTCTGCTCTTACTTAACTGTGCCTGATATTTTTTCATAGTTTTTTTTGCGCAGTGTCGAAACTGAAGCGTTGCGTTTGTGTTATTGCATTGCAATCGAAATGGAATTGTGATTTTACATTAAATTTAAAAATATTCAAGTTTCTATAAAAACTGTTTTCAAACCTATGATATTGAAAACCGCTTTGAGAATATGAGCCACAAGTTTTGTGCGAAACTGTTTTTAAAGACAAAGCTGAACGCTATTAGAACAAATTTAAAATTCAAGACATATTTTTTTACTTTGTTATAACTTCCTGTTTGCTTCAATGCCAAGCTTTATTTAATCATATATTTATGTATTTTTGGCAACAGCAAAAAATCAAAAAAAAATTGTATTAAAACAAATCGTTCTTAGAGGCAAACCAATTACGACGTTAAATGTTGCATATTTGTTCTGTTCGAAAGATTAATGGTTACCAATTAAATACGTTACGTTTTGTGCATCTGGCAAAAAGTCTTAGACTTGAATATACTCTGTTAAGAAATACACATATTGTGTCAAACAACATCAACTTAATGTATATTTTTAGATTGTGTAGGGTATCTTGAAAAAAATGCTCCACTATGCAGCTCAGGATTGGTGGATTCTCCTACAAAGCTATTTAACATCTGATCCAAACAATCGATATTTCAAATGCTGAATAAAGACTTATGTTGCAATGAAGAATTATTGATTAACGCCTCAAGTTGCCATTCCATACATTTTTTAATCGCACTGGCCACATCGTTCAATCGCCAAAAATATTTTCACATGGCCTGGAAGTTGTCGTCCCAAGTCGTTCCCATTGTTCCGTTGCCTAAATGACTGACTGGGTTAGTTTGACCATACATCTGTCATTCCGACTATATATATCGTCCTCTATCCTTGCTCACCTGCAGCGAATGTTTAATATCGTACTCTGTACATATGCACAATACTAACAAAGGTTCTATGTTTGAACCAAAACAGCGGGATACAGTGAACGTGCGACACAGCTTGCGGCTTTTGTCTTGTTAATCAAATGAAAATATTCACAAAATAATTGCAAATTTTTGAGCTAAATTCTACGAGTCAAACTAAACAAAGTTTAAAAGATTTCAACTTGAATAGCCAGCTCAAAACTCAAACAAACATCTTAATTCGCTTGGTTTAAATGTCAGTCTAGCCGATTATATACTATATATCTTCATATATATGCATACAGTTTGTTAAACCAAATTAAATTGTAGAGTAGAAAAAGTTTCGACTTAATTGACAATTTGATTGAGAATTTTTATTACATTTTTCGCCGTGCGAGTGACAGGTATAATGACAACGGTTAACTGGATGCTCAACACTAGCCGCAAAAAATATATATACTAGTATAACGGGCTTTTGGCCCGTTTGGGGAAATTTTTGTTGCCGGCTGCGAAATAAAATGATGAAAAGTTTCTTAGAGCTGACATTGTTAATATTGTTGCAATATTTATGCCAACGGACGGCATGGCTCGAAGATTGACGCACAGCGGTTTTTTGGGTGTTGTTGTTTGTGTGTGTTTGTGTTGTTGTTGTTGTGAGGTCGTCACTCTGCGTGCAACAGTGTTGCAACTTTTGACTTTTGGCTGTGCAGTTTTTAATGAGAACTTACCAGGGGGTGGGGCGGATAGGTGGTTGATTGGTTGGGAATTGGGTGGATATATGGTATAAAGGGGTAGCCGAAAAATCAAACTTTAATGCTGCACGGTGAAGTGCGCAAAGAGAACAAAGTGGAGTGGAAACACCCAAACAGCAACAACAACATCGAAAAGTGTGTCTGCTAGAAGAGTAGAAATTGGTCAAGTGGGCGGCCATAAGTGATTCACCAAAAAGCAGATACAACAATGCGCAGCAAAAGCACCTACAACCCAAAAAGGAAACTAAAAACAAAATTGCCTCCAGACTGACACAGTGCCCGACTTAAAGGTTATATGTGTGTGTGTGTGTGTGTGTGTGTGTTTGTATGAATATATGCATGAGTATCTCTGTGTGTGAGTGTGTGTGTTTTATAGGAGTGATTGCGTGAGTGCTGCGGCTGCCATCTTAATTTGCATGCATTTTCGTTGCGTGTGGTGGCAGCGTAATTTATTTGTTGGCGTCGCTGCCGATACACAGTTGACGAGTCGCGCAAATTCCCTTGAACTTGCAGCAGCAGCAGCAACATCTCGCTTGCAACAAGCAACAGCAATATCAACAACAACAACAACAATAAGAACAACAACAACAACAACAAACAAACCGAGTCAAGTCGAAAAGGCCCACGTCCTCGTGGAAGTGCCTGCGCGATTCTGTGTCGGACACGACTGCCGCCGCCGCTTCAAGCACTCCTCGTTCACGCTGCATCCTAACAGTGTCGCTTTCGCCTTCGCCTTCGTCCTCATCCTCGTTCTCGTCGTCGTCGTCGCCGTCGTCGGAGTGTCGGTGTCGGCGTGTCGGCGACGCGATGCGACGCTAACGAATCAGGAGCTCGGTAAACGCCAAAGCACACGAACCAAATGCATTCCACATAGTTATTCTGTTCATAGAGATGTTGAAAAAAAAAACCACAAAAAATATATATATAAAGAAATTATCATATTTAATTTATGATCGTTTTTGGAAAAGCTAAGAACTAAATAAAACTTATATAAACAATTTGTTATATCTAAAATGTAAGATTGCGTTTTCTACATTGATGAGATATAATAGGTTTTTTAGAAGAATAAAATTTTTATGTGGCAGACAAAAGCAGTTTAAAATTAGTTCAATACTGAGTCCCTACCAAATTGCTTAAGGGTTTTGGTTGAAGCCTCGTTTATTTTAGTCAACATTGAAACAAAACAAAGTCAAGTTCAAACTTAACCATAACTCCACATAATTATCATTTGAATTCCACTTTTGCTGAATTATAAACCAGACCAAAACTATAAAAATAAGTATATATTATTTTTAAAATCACTTAAATCAGTAAGGTAATAATGTTACTTTAACAAAATATACGAAGAAAATAACAAACATTTTACTAAATTTCTTTTAATGTCCAGAAGTATTTGGAAAACATGAAAACATGTACGTACGACCGCGCTTAACGCAACCTATTAGAATTTGGCCTGTTGCGAAAACTGAGGTGGTTGCGATAACCGAGGAATAATCTTTTGTTGGCTACGAGACCTGTTTCCAAAAGTAGATGCATTTTCTTATCATTTAAATCAAAGTAAATCGAGTTTATCTGCAAGGATTTCATTTTAATTTATTAAGTTTTTGATAAAATTAGAAATTGTGGTCTGTACTTTGTATGATTTCCTTAGAAAGTTGCGTAAAATGAGGTAAATTTTTTTTCAAGTTAAGAATTTTTGGGTTGCAATTATCGAGGAGTTGCGTTTAACGAGGGTTGCGTTGAGCGAGGTCGTACATGGCAAAAAACATTTTATTGCATAATCTCATTGCTGTAATTTTTTAAATTCTATTTTTAAAGCTTAACAATTTTTTAAACTTTTGTACCTTTTTAAGATTCATTCTATCCAATTTTATTTTATTTTTATATTTGTCAAAAATCCAACCTTTTTTTACACATTTATCCATATTAATAAATATAAGTGTGTAAATTTTACATAAAGTCCATCTTTACTTAAATTGTTTTTTTTATTTATTTTGTTTTGTTCGAGTTGTTTGTTGCATAACTTTAAGCTAAATAACAAACCCATATGCTGTTTTATTAAGTTACTTACTGATAATTAAGCAGCCATGCCGTAAATGATTAAGTTTTTAATAATAAAACGTTATATTTTCAATAAATATAAAATATCTTATGCCCAATTTCAAAATATTTGCGCATCTCTGATGCCAAATGGCATCCACAATCCACACAATTGGCATCCACACAGACGCTGTCGACGCGTGCGCCGCTCGGCAAAATACCCTGCACGTGTCAACCCGAGCGGGCAGGCAGATGCCCTGCAACGGCGTCAACGGCGACAACGGCGCCGACCTGCCAAAGGTGCGTGTCTCTCTATATATGAACTTCTTCCGTGTGCCCTGTGTGTGGAACCTAAGGATTGTCAATATATGTATTTGCACACACAAGCACACACACATATACAGGCGCAACAGACACATCGTGTCCTAGTATTTGCCGAAGCTTAGCTTGACTCGCGTTCAGGCTAGCTTCGATACGATTCAGTCTCGAAAAGGATATCGAAGGCAGCGGTTTGTGCCACGCGTCGCGTTAAGCCAAAAAACAAAAAACACAAAAACAAAAAACGAACAGTGTACATTGCAGTGTATGCCACACACAATATACTATTCCTGTGTTGTGTGTGTTGTGTGTCGCTCTGCAACGAACTGCGAACTGCTGAAGCTTCATGCTGTTCATGTTAAAGCCTCTCTTTCTCAATTTGCTAAGTATGTGTGTGTGTGTTCGAGTGTTTGAGTTGCCCGTGAAAAGTGAACAGTGAACCGTGAACAGTGTTTACCATAAAACCACACGCTCTTCTTATCATCGCCCATTTGGCTGTTTGTTTGTTCTTATTCTGATTCTTGTTCTTCTGCTTCACCATAGTCGGCTAGGGCCGTTATTGCCGTTTTACTCATTCACGTGAACAGTTTAGCGCCTCTTTTTGCTGCCAAGCATTGTTCAATTGCTGTTGGTGTTGCACGGTGCAAGCTAAGTGAAATGTAAACAGTTGAGAAAAACGCTGCAACTGCAGCATAAAAAATGTTGCATACTTTAGCGGGCGCTCCCGCAATAGAACTCAAATCTAGACTAGCTTAGTTAACAACTAGCAACTATTGCTGACTGCGGCAAATATATGATGTTGCAACACAACATGCTGACACCTTTCATGCAACGTTAAGCTGCAAGTTTTGAGTTTCACATCAAATTGATATTGTCGCTGCCATTCAAGTTAAGCTTGAGCCAGGATAAACAATGCATTTGAGTTGAACCCCAACGGAGTGTAAATCACTTAGACGACACTCTGAGTTGGCATCCCAAAGAATTTTGGCTACTAGTTTAACCATTCAATGCCTTCTTGTGTTGTTCTACCAAAAACACATCAATTTGAGTTTATGCCAAAAACGGCAAAAAGAAAAACGAATCCAGTCGTAATAAAGCTGCCATCAATTTGGCACAATAAAAATAAAAACAAATGCAAAAACAAACGTCAAATGTACTCAAAGAATGCAAATGAAAGTCTATACATATGTATGTGTGTGTGTGTGTGGTGTGTACAATAAATCGACACATTTCACTGGTCATAAAAAAATGTCATAAATTGACGGCACAGACATATATAATATTTGCCATCAATTTGCCTATATTTGTATATTATATTTCAAAATATATAAATCATGTACATTTGACTTGTATATTTCTTAAGAAATTTTTTCAAACATGCAACAAGCAAACAGCAACAAACTCGACCTAACGCGACATCTGTTCTTTCTTTCTTTTTTTTTTTTTTGTTTAAGAAGCTCACCTGGGCTCACATACCAAAAAAAGCAACAACGTTAAGCAACTCAACACATATATGTTGATACACATTATTTTTTTTTTTGTTACAGCAGCTGGTTATGCTGATTAAAGTGCACCACACTTACTCACTGAAGAAGTACAATACATAAAAAATATAAATATATACGAAAAAAAAAAACCAAACATTTGGCGCTCAGTTTGCCGAGAAGGCAACGGGCCACATCTCCGTTAATAAATCTACGCCTACGTCGCTTTAAAATACAAATAAATAATATACAAAAAAAAAAAAAAAAGAAGTATTCAGCAAGTTGACGCTAAGTAGCAGCTAACAGCAGGTAAGTGTGGCAATAAATATGAATGACAATAAAAATTGTCCTTAAGAATATTTGATATTTTCTACAATTTCGCAGTTGAAGTCAAAGCAAGAAAACTTGAACTTATACATATATCACAATTGTGAAACAATAAAAGTTGAATTTTCAATGATTTTTGAACAAAAAGACAGAATCATCTTATAACTGTCAAGCTTAATGCGATTATGATGCGTATTAAGTTAATGTCGAGCTGCAATGAAACCAAATGTTAAAACATTAATTTGACTTTTGGGCTTTTTATGATGCTGCTGCTGCTGTTTCTGCTACGTTTCGATTATAAATTTTATATACGTATGTATGTATATGAATGTTGAATTTTTGGTTTAACCACGGTTGTGCTTCGGGAATTTATGATTTAATTGTTTGTCGTTATGTTTATGATTCTTGCGGAACGACATAATTGTTGTCTGTTGCTTTCATTTGTGACTTGCCAAGAAGTTGTAAGTTGAGCATTCAAATGATGGCTCAATATAAACGACAGTTACGATATAAACTATATAATTATTTTTAATGCTTAATCGTATTATTCTACAGTTTCTTGTTACCATAATCAATACTTGTTGGCAGCTGTTTTTTGCTTAACTCAACGACACATTTATTGCTTCGAATAAGATGCACAACTGGGCATAAGTATCTAATGTATATAATCAGTGCCGGCCATCTTTCTTCATTGTTTACCTGTCCGCGGATAGCTACACTTTGTGGCAGTAAATTCATTTGTAAGCATCATATTTAGTGCACATAAATTGCAGTTTTCTGCACTCCTTGCAGTTCAATTTAAGCAGCTTCCGTTTCCAACACAAACATTGAATTGCATAACCGACCAAACCGATCCTACATAGTATGCCACCTACTACTGGATAGTAGCTGGTTAACTCTGGCACGTGAAGACGGTGAATAAAAGAGAGAGATGGAGAGAGAAAGAATGGGTGCGATGGTAGAGCTAAGCGAGGCCGAAAGGACAACAACAGGAAAAACCAATAAGCTTGTTTGTATTTGTATTGCACTTATGCGTGATTGTTTTTCAGCGCGCAATTTACTTTCCAAGAGTGAGATTTCCGTGCTGGCCATGCATTTTGAATGGCTAACAACAAAGTGTGAGCGGGGTGGTAGTTCTTTTCTCTCAACTCTCATTTGAACCTTCGGCCACCCGTACCGTCTTCACCTAGTTAAGGCATTGCTGGCCAACTCATTACAAGTGTAAAGTTAGTAAACACAAAATGTTGAGATACTTTCAAAAAAAAATAAAAGCAAGGAAATACAAACACGTAAGAATATCTTTGGTGCTCTTGCTTGGCCAACGCCTCCAATGTGTGTGTGTGTGTGTGTGTGTGTGTGCTCCACAAACTATTTCATTGCCACACATGTTCACAATCACATTGAGAGAAATACTACTACTACTTGTTCATGTTCGCATCGCATCGCATCGCCTGCCTCGTTTTCATTTTCAATTTCAGTTCAGTTTGGTTTGGTTCAGTTTTTTTTGTATTTTTTTTATTGTTATTTTTGTGCTTGCTTGCGCTTTCCATTTCATTTCATCTTCATTTTCATTCCGAAACCAACTTTGGTTTTGTTGGCAGCGTTGGCTAATGGCAAAACCAATACCAATAAAAATTGACACGCCCCCCGCTTTTTTTTCTTCGTTTTCGTAACGCCCCCCGATTCGGTGTCTTGGCTCAATTAATTATATTTGAGTCTGCCCTTAGCTGCTCTGGCCTAGTTACTTGAAATCAAATCTATCATCACATATTTGTTATTCGCTTTAATTATTTTTTCCTTTGTTTTTCGATTTTTTGTTTTTTTTTTTTTGAATTGAGCTAAGTTTATATATCTTTGTTTTCGCGCCACCACTAATTAATTTTTAAGTTGAAAGTTTTTTGTTTTTACAATTCAATTGACAGCCGAAAACAACAACAAAACAAAGAACAAACCTTGTTCTTATTGATTGTTCTTAGCTTTTTTTTCGTTTGAATTTTGACTTGGAATTTTTATTCGTTATTTTTTTATGCCATATTGATTACAAGTTATTTTTGGTATGGAATATTAGTTTTCCTATTTAAGCTTAATTTTATGTCCTAAAAAAATTTCAAATATTTTTATTTGAAGATTTAAATAAAGTTACAATATATGTCTGATAAGTTCGTGTTAACTTTCATTCAAAATATCCTTAGAGAACTGAGTTTGAATTGTTTAAAGATGAGAGATGAGCGACTATCTTAGCGAAAACTGAATTGTTAATGGCTGTAAACTCGAGCACTTATTTTGAGCTGGTGCTGTAAGAAATTTATTGTTTGCTGCAATTAAGTCTGTCGTAGAGAAAGTTGGCTCCCATTGTTGCATTTGTTGCTCGCTTGATAAATGTGTCCTGCAACCGATTTCCATTGTATGCGCGACAAAGACGAAGACGAAGACGAAGAAACGAAACGAAACGAAACGAAACGAAAGGAATAAACAAACAACAAACAACAAGTCGAGTTGAGTCTGACTCGAAGTAAAAGAAGTAGCAGTTGCAATAAAACAACAATCTCAACTATCTGGCGCTCGTTTTCCCTTTTTTTTTTTGGCATTCCTGCTTATTGTCATTCACTTGTCCGCGCTCTCCAAGGAATGCGGCTGTCGATTCCGATTGCGATTCTGTTTCTGTTTTTCTGAAGTTGTTGCTGAGGCTGCAATTTGCAACTGCATTATCCTTTTTATTATATTGCTAGCATTAACGTTTCCGTTTTATGCACACATATCCATATGCAAGGGATATATCGATGGCAGGGCAGGTCACGTCGCTCTATGCGATCCTTGGCCTCCTTCTACTTTGTTGTTATTCTTATTTTTTTTTTTTTGAAGAAAAACTGATTTCAATGTTATTTCAAATAGGGAATTTTCTACAATTGTTCTGGCCTTTTGCCCAACATGCCACCCGCACATGCCCCAACATGCACACAAGTTTATGTTAGTAGGCTTTGGTGGCTTCGAGTCGAATTAACTTTCAACAGAATGTGAGGCAGGCAACCGAATTTAATAATAAATAAGCCATGGCACGCACAAATACGAAATACGAAATACGAAAAAAAAACATAAAGAGCAACATCAACAACAACAAAGCCCAAACAACTGTACAAATTCCGGCTTGGCCAACCTCAAGTTATTCATAACCTTTCGAGAGTCACGAAGAGTGCTGAAGTTGAGTGAAGTCTTGGCCAAGTCTATGACTCGAATCGCAATAAGGTTCCTTTTAACTACAGCATTAACAATCAATTACAAGCATTACGAGCCGTAAAACTGACGCATTGACCAAAACCAAAACAAAAACACAAAACCAAAAAAACCGAAAAAAATAAAACACATGTCAAGAAGAAAATACCAACAAGTTTGTGACTAGTAAATGCTCTATATTAATATTATAAATGAAGATTATTAATTTTTATTAGTGAATTAATTATTTATTAAATAAACTAATCGAGGCATTTAGGCAACATTCTTTATCGATTTGTTCTTAGCATTTATGGAAAAATCGGATCAATTTCGGGCTTCGAGCATATTAAGTATACGCCGCGTTTAGCTAGAGAGTATCATCTAGTTATGCATTGCCCGACGGCGGCATTACCCATTTTTAGCTGTGGGCCTTTTTTATTTTATTTTTATTTTTATTTGTATTTGTTTATTTTTGTTATTTTATTTCACTTGAAAGATAAAACGACAAAGGGCCAAACAATACAAATAAATTTTATTGTGGTCCAGTTAGACATAACACACATCACAAACAACATTCAGCAAGACAAAGCGATGGATATATGTACATACATATATATGGTAGGGGGAGGGTGCGAGGGTAGAGGACATCCATCAAGGAAAAAATCAGGCGCACTGTGCACACCAGATTTATGCCTGTGTCTGCTGTTGCTTTTCATATATACATATATATACATTTTTTTTCGTTTCGTTTTTTTTCTGTTTTCTGTTGCTTTTTTCCATTGTAGTCCGTCAAATAAAATTAGTTGAGGTAGTCAGCATTCATGTTTATTTGCGTCGGCCTTGTTGTACCAATTTATGGGTCATTGTTATGTCCGTTACGTTGATTATAAGCTTATTTCAAGCGTGAAATCTACTCTCCCCTCCCGCCCCCCCCCCCCGGCCTTTCATTGTACTCTAGTTGCGCGGAAGAAAAAAATGATTCTTAGCTAACCCAATTGAAATTGCCAGTGATTTTCCAATGAGTGGAGCACAGGTTAACGAAAGAAAAAAAAAAACAAAACTAAAAAATTCACTAGAAAGAATCGAAAACAAGTTTTGGCACACACAGCTCAAAACCGAACGCTTTAAGGCCAGTTAACGTAACTTTCAAAGCCAGGCTTTGGCAAATATGTGTGACTGTGTGTGTGTGTGTGGGTGTAAGTGTTGTTGTAGTGCTGTGCTGCCTGTTGTGGTAAGGACATGCATAATAGTCAAGTGTGTGTGTGTGTGTGTGTATGGGTGGTGTGAAGTTTTTAAAGTGTCAAAAAGTTTTCGCAGCGTCACCTCATATCATCAACAGCGCCACTTTCAATGGGTGATACCAAAAGAGAAAAAGAGAAAGAGAAAAGGGTTAGATAATATTGTGTACTGTGTGTCCTCTATGTCTGTCTGTGTGTGTGTGTGTCGCTGTCAAGCGTCCTACAACTATTTGCGGCCTTAACTTTTAAATAGATTTTGAATCTGTTTCCAATTTTTGAATGTTCGTTCGTTGCAGCAGTTACAGTACACAGACAGTACATGGAGCCTTTAGTTTCGGGGTGATACATAATATTCGAGCTTGTGGCATGTGGCATGTAACATGTTCCTCCCCCGTTCTCATTGCAGTGGCATTCATGCCAAAGGCAGTTACAACACAGCCGGTGCAAGTTTATCAAAAAGCTACGAAATTTTGCTGACCGCTTTTGCCTGGTGAATGAGTTTAAAGGGGAGGGGGGCGTAGGGTTTCTCCTTTTATTTTTTTTTTATTTTTATTCCGTATTCACTGTGCACTGTGCTGAGTGTCTCCCTTTTCTGCCTGGCAGGCAATTATACTCAAGCAATTTGCATTCGGCGCATACACAGTAACAAATTCGCTTGCATTCAATTTAAACAATTAAACGAATGACTGCCAAAAATTGAATTAAAAAACCAAATACAAATTTTGATTGTTTTTTTGTTTTTTGTTTTACAGACGAAGAGAGAGAAAGGAAAAGAACGATTTCTTGGGTTAAAATCATATCCTTAATACAGAAAAATCATATGTGCATGCAATAAAATCAAATAATGCCTCAAATTATATGCAAATTTATTGAATATTTAATAACAAGCCTAACTTTTTGATTTAATTAATTGCTGTGAAGAAAACTTTAAAATATTCTCGTTTTTAGACAAATTATTGTGTGGAAAATTCCTGCAATTTATTCAAACTTATTAAATGTCAATTGAATAAATATGTTTGTGTTATTAAGCGTAAATTATGTTAACAATGAACTTAAAAAAAAAACTATTTCATTTCTTGCTGTGTGCCATTGAAGAAGACCCTTCGTAGTATCTTTCAGTTAAACTCTGTGCAAAGTGTTTATTGTTTTGTTTGCGTGCGACATTTGTACACACACACACACACATACATATATATATATATATAAATGTACTTGTTTGTAACTGCCAAGTTTGCATGTCGAATGGGACTGGCCCGGTCAAGTTGCTAGTACTTCATGATTTCAACTTCAGCAAAAACATTCATCGAAACAAAGGCGAAAAATGGCGCAAGAAAGATTCTTTTTAGTTTTAAGTTTTTGCATAGCCATGGGTGTTGTTGCCATTTGCTTTTTAGTACTATTTCTTCAGCTCCAGCTGAGCTAGTCACTTCTATTGTTTTGCAACAGAGAGAGAGAGGAGCAACAATAACTAAACAACTGTGAAACAGCAGCACAACCTATTCAATTTTTTGGTTGCATGGAGAAAAAAGAATAACAAAAAATGGCATTTTCAAACGTTGCGAAATGAAAACGGCAAGCAAACAGGCAGAACGAGTACAACAACAACAACAACAGCTAGAAAAAAAAATAATAAAAAAAGAATATGAACCTCTAACCCGGAAGTGAACGCTTCCGTTCGTCAGACGGCCCTGACAATGACAGCAACAACGGCAACGGCAACGGCAACATAGGGGTAAAGCGATTAGAGCTCAAAGCATTTTTGGCAGGCAACACGTTCATCATAAATCCGCAGAAATACACACACACACACACAGAGAGAGAAAGAAAGAAGGCATAATAGTGTACTACTACTACTAACATGACCGCATACTAGTAAAGTTTAGTCCTTTTTTGTTTTTTTGGGAGGCTCTAGCGGTTGGCATTGACAGTCTTTACTGTGTGCCGAATCGAGAAATGAACTTTAAAAATCGGCAAAAAGCAATCTGTGGGCAAAGCGAACATGCGATTTTTGAGTGTTTCTTTTTTTATATGCAATTTGAAAATCCTTATTTTCTGTTTGTGTGTGTGTTATGCTAATTTTTGGTTGTGCAAGTGGGTGTTACAATTTAGCCATTAACTTTGCATAGAACGTCAAATAATAAACGAGGCATATACTAAACCATCAAAAATCCGTGTGTTTGTGTGTGTAGCTGTAAAGTTTTAGTTTAAGGCTAAAGTTTTGATATGCGCGTCAATTTGTATGTCATATAGTTGGTATTTTTATCTCAACCTAACTCAGCATGAAACTCATAACATTTTGGCAAATTATCTAAAAAAAAAAAAGAAGTCATAACTCAAAATTTGTCATATTCGACTTTTGCAAAGTTTTCATCACACAGACATTAAGCACCACAAAAGAGAAAAGTTTATGTTTTCTTCGGTACTACAAAAACATAAATTATGTATTGCAAAAATTTAAAAGTTTCACCTAAAAAAAAGTTATGCGTTTTTCCAAAGGTTTCAATAAAAGTATTTAAAACTATTTTTTTTTAGCCAAAGATGATTTAAGCCTGTGACAATTGCATTATGTTTTTTTTTTTTCATTTTCAGATAGCTTAAATCTTTCATTTTTTATACCCTGAACCCATAAAATGGGTAAATCAGGGTATAATGGTTTTGTGCAAAAGTATGTAACAGGCAGAAGGAAGCATCTCCGACCCCATAAAGTATATATATTCTTGATCAGCATCAACAACCGAGTCGATATGGCCATGTCCGTCTGTACGAACTCGTCGATCTCAGAGACTACAAGAGCTAGAGACTTCAGATTTTGAATATAAGTTCTCCTATACCATAAGAAGAATAAGTTTGCTTCAAATTATCGATAACTATTCTAGTTTCCGATATACACATGGAATCGATTACAAAAAAATATCGAATTAGGAAAATGTAAAAATGGGGGTTACAATAATGGGTAACGATAGAACTTTTCTCAAAATTTCGTCCAAATTGGTTAAGAAAGACTGGAGATATCGTAAAGTTAATTCAGTTTTAAGTTTTGTTTAAATTAAACATTATTTGAAGCATACATTTAGGGCGCAAGGAGTAAAATATTTATTGCAACTTGGTTCTGGGTATTTTCTAGTCGGGCTCTCCCGACTAGAGGCTTCTTACTTGTTTTTTTTGATATTTTGTTGATCAGGCGACAAAAAAAAAAAAGAAGAAATTCTGATAATCGTACAGAAATTCAGTTCGCATCCTAATGGAACAGAAAGAGAGTAAGAGACAGATGGTGATGGTTATTGTTTTCCTTTTGTTTTTTTTTTTTATTGTTGTCTTTCCCCCAGAGCTGTCATTTTAAAAACCATGCCGTCAACCTAATGAAATGCAATAACATTTTTATAATGCCACCAGAATGGTGTGTTTGGCGGCGCATCTCTCTAGCTTCGAACATAACTCAAATATTTGCTGTGTGTTGGTTTGTTGTTGGTTCGTCTCCCTCTCTCCGCCGGCCCATAAAAATGTTTCAACATGGCGAAATCAGAAAATAAATCGCTCTATTATGCTGTTGTCCAACGATGTAATGGCATACTCTCCACCCCGCTGTTCTTTTAACTCCTTCTCCTTCTCTCTTCCTCTCGTCCCGCTGTGTCAGGCTGCCATTTGAGTACAACTACAGCAACAACACAGCCACAACACACTTTATTGACTGCTATTTATTTATTATTTATTTGATATGTTGTTGGGTGTGTGGGGCATTGGTTTGGGTTCTTCATGCAACCTCCCCCTTACCCCCGCTCACGCTCAGACAATTCTGTCAGATTTTCTCATGTTTTTTAAGCCTTGCTTTTATTGTTTTTATTTATTCCAATCAAAAAACAACAAAAATCGTATATGCATATGGCGTAGAAAAAAGGGTATAATGAAGTTGAGCCTTAAAAGAAAATAAGCAAAAAAAAAGGAAAAATTCAAATCAGACTAAAGAACACTTTTTAGTTCCTCTCTCTTTATCTCTCAATCTCAAATCTGTGTAATATATATTTTGGCATTACAGGGTGTCTTAGTGTCGTCAACTGTCGATTAACAATCGCCTAGGTTTTTTTTTGTCGTTTTTAAAAATTTGTAATTCAGCGATTTAAGCTTTTTTTTGTGCATGGTTTAGCTTCGGTTAAACAATTAAAATGTGTTATAAATCTGCATACAGGGTATATAACGGCCTAGCTATATTTTTTTGTTTTTTTGTTGCACTCACTTCAAGCAGTCCCTTGTGTGTTTGATTTTTTTGTTGTTGTTGTGGAATTTATAGTCAATAATTTAATACGACATCAGTTTTATGGTTTTTGGTGCGGCACCAGTTGGGATTATGTGTGGGCGGCAAAGGGGGTGTGGCAATGGGGGTGTGGCAGCCGGATGAAGGGTGTTAAGTTTGTCAGCTACTATAACACACACATACACACACACACACATAAATAGGTCTACTTGTTGACGTGGGCGCTGCAATCAATTTTATGATTGAGGCAACGCCAATTTGCAAACGCAATCAAACAAATAAACAAACCTAATTTCTGCCAAGGACACAACAGCAACAACAGCAACAAAAAAAAAAAAAAAAATGATGCGACGCACTCGCTCCGCTTCTTTCCATGTTATAAATTCTCGTAATTTAGTTGATTGCGCGCTCGTATCCTGGCGAGCCTGGCAACCCTACGACTAGCTGCCGACTTTTCGGTTTCCACGCGCCGCGCCCAATTCTTGTATTTTTTTTACTTCCTCGCCCCCAACAACAACATCCTGTCCGATGCTGATAAGCAGCTGACAATGTGAAGCATGCAGATAGTAAATATATATACTATACTGATAATCGGCCAAACATTCCGATAGTATTTAATTAAGTATTTAAGTTGGAGAAAGTCGAACTAAAAGCATTTGTTTGTGTGTGTTTTGGAATAGAGTTGAACCTTTTTTTCGTTTTCGATAGGCATAAACATTTAACTCAATTTACATTTTCATAGAATCTTGGGCAACAAAAATGCCATAAACAAACAATAAACACACATACACGCATATATATACATATATATTACCAAACGAACCAGAAGTTGAACACAAAACCAAAATATACATAAAAATAAGAAAGGAAAGGAAAGGTATAGCAACGAGCTCTTTTCGTGTGTTTGTTTGTGTGTGTGTGTGCGTGTGTAAAGTGAAGCGGAAACGGGTGCTTTCATTAGCGGAAGTCGTCCAACACACATATACATACATGTATGTATGCGTAGGAGGCCTTTTGAGCAAATATTACACATTTCACGTAAGCGTTTCACGCCTTGACGCTCATATACAACTTTACCTCTTGCTCACGAACCAAACAACCAAACCTCGAACTTTAGTTCTGTATAACGATTCAGTTGATTGGCTTTGCCTAGAAACCAACCAACTTTAGCTCTTCAACGGTTCACTTTCATTCTTATACTCGGCACATCGAATCAAATTATTCTAATTGGATATGCTAGGAACGGTTAATAAGATCGAGTTCAATTGAAGAGTATCTGTTCGTCGAGCAGAATTCGATGACACATTTACTTGTTACACACGCTGTGTGTGTGTGTTTTTTTTCTGTTGAGTGTTTGGCAAAAATAATGTCCTGTGCAATTTCCTTAGCGAGGCAAGAGACGAGTCTCTTGTCTTATTTATAACGTCCATTTCCAGAGCTTAACGTAACTGGCGGCATAGACTTGCTCATAGCTTCTTAGAAGTTAGCAGCGGGAGTTGCCGCAAAACATCATGGGGCATATACCATATAGCATAAACTTTATGTGACATAAAGTCATTGAATAAAAAACAAGAAAGAACGAAAGAAAGTGCTTCAAATAATGAATCTTCTTCTCCTTTTTCTTTTTTGAATAGGAAAAGGAACCTTAAAAATTATTTATATACGAATTACAACACGAAATTTGTTATGTAGGCTTTCTACTTGGATAGAAAGAAACACTCGTAAAAATATAAAATCATTTTATCTTTTAGTTACGCATAGTTAAAGCCTCAAAATTCTTTATAGTTTGTGTAAAATGTTGATGACGACGATAATGATGTTTATATCAAGCGACATTGAAAGAAAGAAAGAAATAAAAAAAAAAATAGCCCAAATGAAAGCAATAGCCGCAACAGGATAAGGTGAAGTGTTGTTGTTGTTGTTGTTGTCGTTGTCTATGTGACAGAAACAGAGACAGAGAGAAAGAGTAAACAAAGACAAAATGTCATTAGGATATCCTTGTTTGGCATCGCCTCTAAATTATGTCACGTAATTTGCCAGCATTTATATTGCCCTCTTACTTTCGCTCTCTCGCTCTCGCTCTCTTTCGCTGCTTCAAATACTTTCATGGCTTGGTTTAATTTAATTAAAATATGCTCGTGTTACATTAAAAAAAAAAAAAAGAAAGAGCCAAGTGGCATTGTAGTAGCTCGCATACTTGCAACATGCCACGTTTCAACTAAAGCATTTAACTGTACTACCATTGTTAACGCTTTAGTGTGCATTGAACTAGTACTGGTTACGGCCGGCGCGCTTCAATTTCGTTTTTTGCCCTTCCACGAGATTGCACATCAAATTTTCATTTTTATTTCTACTTGGGATATTGCAAAAAACGGTTTTGTTTTTTTTTTTTGTAGCTACTAGTATTATGGCTAGATAAATAGCTAGATGGTTAGATAAATACAAAACAGAGAGAGATATATTTATAAAAAACATGTTTTTGTTTTTTGTATCAGAGAAACTTGATTTTATAGTCGGCTAAACAAAATCGATGAACAAGATTAAATGAAAAGGAAAGTTGAAAGTTTTCCAAGCATATATATTCATACAAATGAATGCTTGTGTGTGTGTGTATTTTGTTCCAAAAAACAAAAAAAAATCCCAAAGCCCAACTAACAAAAACAATAGAGAAATTAAGCCTAAGAATCAATTTAACCAGTTGGAAGAGAGAGCAAGAAAGAGAAACGCTCTTGTTTTTTCATTAATCGGATTATATTTCGATTGAGTTGAGGATAACGATTTTAGTTGTCAGGCCATCGTCCTTAAAGATATATATTTAAATAGATGTCAGGCAGCCAAAAGTATTTTCACATTGCATGTTAAGTATTCGTAGATATTCGCGACAGAAATGTTAAGCTGATTGTCATCGAGGGGTCTTAGAGATAGGAGAGAGCTGGTTTAGTATAACGAATGCTGTGAATGTATTTTCCCTGAAGGGTAGCAGCTCAAACGATTAATAAAACTGGACTTGCGGAACGTGTGAACACTAAAATTGTGTCCCTAATGGCTCTAAAGATGCTTGGTGTAACAAATCCAAGCAACTGGCAGCTTTAGATAATTGGATGGTGTCGTCCCCCAAGTAGCTCAAGCAGAAGATGAAGAAGAAACCCAGCCAGCCAGCCAAACGATTGCTCATTTGAGTGAATATAATATATATATAAAATTAAATAAAATACTATTTTTTGCGTTCGTTCGTTCGTTCAAATAACTTTTAACTCATCTTTTCGCTAACCCTATCTCGTTCTCTCTCTCGCTTTTGCCGCAACGGTCCTAAATCAACAACAGCTCAAACTTCATTATCTCGGTATCTGTTTTGGGTGCTACGCGCTTTTTCCGCACATTGCCTAATTTTCATGGCATACTTAAAGGCGCTTTTGGCAGCTAGCACTCGCTCAGCATAAATTAAACATTGAAATTAGTTTTAGTTTGCAAATTTGTAATAGAAAAACACAATACAAACACAATACACACACACACACTTACACACACACACGCTTTTTTGTTAGTGTTGAAATTTCAGTTGGAACGCAGCTGCGTCAACAGCATAAAAATCTCTATGGACCCACAACTGTAAATATACATACATATATGTATGTGTGTATGTAGTGGTATGTATGTTTGCCTGTGCAGAGCATACATACATATATCTATTTTGATTGTAGCTCGTCTGCTTTCACAGCTCTTATTCTATTCGTATTTTCAAACTGCATATTTTATTAACAATTCTTTTTGTATTATTTTTAGCGCGCTTTTCACACTTACATCCACTCACACACGCACACACAGTGACACATTTAAATAACAAGTGGATTGTTGCTTATTTTCACTTTGCGCGACATGCAAATACCCTAAATACATTGACATAAAAATGATAATATCGATATATTTTTTTTTTTGAGATTTTTTATCTCTGACTTTTATTGCGTCTTCTGTATGAACAGGATATAAACGTGTTAATTATATTTTAATTTTGCATATTTTCAAAACTAAAACAATAAAAATGTCTGTCGATAGTAATAAAATTTCGTTAAGAGCCAAACAAATAACAATAGCAACAACACCCGCCGCAATAACAATAAAAATAATTTCAATACAATAACAACCAAACCGCACCGCACCGAAATCATACCTATTTGCCGGTTTGAAGATGGCCTTTTCTGTGTCACGAGACAGTAAATGATTTTATTATCGCTATTGACGGAGGTGACAAAGGTTGAGAGGGTCGAGGGACCCGCTCTCCTAGTAGTCAAGTCACTGATACAAGTGTAGTGTAATGTAGTCTTTAGTGTTGCCATTTCTTGTTACTGCCAGGCTAAATAGCAAGGACACCAGTAACAAGAGAGCTAAGCAACAACAACAACAACAACTGCAACAACAACTTCCTTCTTCTGTCTTCATCAGCTTAACACCTTGTGGCGGCAGCAGGAAATATATATTTGACGTGTTTTAAAGTTAATTATTTTCAGCTCACTTTCATTTTTCTTTATTATCTTCTAACCGGTAGACCACAGAGCAAAAAATTTGTAAGAACAAAAAAAGGAAGTTAAGTTGACTAAAAATATGAGACGCAAAAAAAATGTGAAAAATGTGTTAAATAAACTTGAGTAAAGCCAAGAGACACATTTTTTATTATTGTGCAAGCTGACAAAGTTTTCAACTTAAGAAAATATATATTAAAAAATAAAATATCAAATGAGACACTTTCTTTAAAAATAGTTCTAAGACTCAGATTTAAATAGTTGGAAAATGTAAATATGGGGGTGGAAATAATGTTTAACGATAGAACTTTTCTCAAAATCATTATTATTATTATTTATTTGAAGCATACTTTTATGGAGCAAGGAGTAAAATATTTATTGCAACTTAAATAGAAACAAAACTTGATTTGTGTTTTATGTCAGACAAGAAAGAGAGAGAGAGAGAGAGAAACAGAGATAGTAAGAGGTTCTAAATCGCATTTAAGATTTTTTGACAGAACGAGATGAGTATGTGACGGCAAAGATTAGGATGAGAGAAACGGAAAGCGGAATTAAGACACAACCAAAAATGGGATGCCTTATGGCTGCAGGCGAAGCACAGACGGCGCCATCTTGATTGATTGATTGATTGATTGGTTATTGGCATGCTTGATTGATGCGCTAGCCTCTCTCTCTCTCTCTCTCTTTCGCTCTTTCGGAGAAGGCGTTAAAAGACACTGAGGTGTGTGTTTAATCAACTAAACCGATATACTATTCAACACACCACATGTGTGTGTGTGTGTGAGTGTGTGTGTGTGTGTGTGTGTGCCTTATGACTGCTCTACACTCAGCTTTAAGTTGTTGATGTATCGAGGCAGCCTTTTTGCGATAACTGCAAAATCGAACAGCGTGTCTCTAAATGGCAATGTTTGAACGCCGATGAACAGCGATTGTTGTATTTGTTGTTGTTGTTGGTGGTGGTGGAGTGCTGAGATTTGAGGAGAGCATGGAGAATGTTGAATGGCCCTCTGCTCACAAATAAGACTTTGGCTGTCATTCGCTCGCTCGCTCGCTCTCACTCTCTCTGATGATGATGATGCCAGCAAATAAACTTGGCCAGCAATAAGACAAAACAAACAAACTGATAACTAAATAGACAGACAGACGAGACGAGACAGACGAGACGTATGTACATGATAAGCGGCTTCGCTCGCATTGACTGTGTTGTTGTTGCTGCGGCATTGCGACACAGCAGCAGTTTGGGGGCAAAGACAAATACAATCACACATAAAATAGCTTCAGTCAACAAGCTGCAGGCGATAGGCGTGTGTGCACTGTGGGCGAAAAGCTCTTCATCCCATCCCTCCGGCTCATACATCATTCTTTTTTAACAACAACAACAAAACCGAAAACAAAAAAAATGAAGAAAACAAAAATAAAATAAATAATAAAAACAAGTAGCAGCAGCAGCAGCAGCAGCAGCTGAACAAACAAAGAAGGCGAAAAGAGATGCGCAAATGAAATCGACAACTTTATGCTGGGGGGAGAAGCGAGAAAGAGGCATGCCCTACAGCCAATTACATACATATGAACATACATACACACAAACACACATCTATGCCATAAACAACATGGTATTCTTAACACTTTAAAGCACAGCTTAAGTCACACACAGATTGATAAGTCGACATTGCAATGTTGCGTTTTTGTTTTTGTGCAATATTTAGAAGTAAACAACGACATACATAAGTGTGTGTGCTCAACCAGAAGGACATATCCTCAGATCATTAATGGCATCACGATTCCCGGTCATTGGGGCTTGTGGCAGTTAAACATTTGTTAAGTCATTCGCTTGATTCGTTTGCAAATAATCGTCTTATCGGCTCATTGTGCGCAACAAGTGTTAATTTGGAATCCTTGTAAAGAAGTCCAACACCAACACAAAAACTCACACACACACACATACACACAGTCTAGACAATACCCCTATTGTCGTCAACAACTGAATGGGCATAATGCTGACAATATAAAAAAAAAAATAATAATAATAACACCAATCATATGTGTATAGTAAATACACTTGGCGAAAAAGTAGTTATGTATTTTTTGTTAAAAAGGAAAAAGTTTGAAATAAAATAATTTCAATTTTATTTTGAAAAACATATTTTTTGTTAATCACAAAAGAAAAGTACTTCATGTTTGTTATGGCATATTATTATTATTTGCAATAAAAATGTTTTCTGTAAGTGAAGAATGATTCCAAGTAAGTCTTTGGCCAGCAGCAGCAACACCTTTTGCCCAAACAAAAAAAAGCCCAAGCCAAACCAAACAATTGTCCGGTCCATTCAAGCACTCATAATATGTACTTATTACCACCGGCTGGCTTACAATACAGTAAAAGATGAAGGAGATTTCTCTCGCCCAAGGAACACACACACAAAACGAAATCGTACAAAAGCATGTGTGTATGAGAAGTACTTTGGAAGTTTAAAAAAAAAATAAAACTGATAAACGATGAGACAATTGACCCCAATAAATCATTGGTTATACTTGATAGTCGGTATAATTATGATTGTTTTGCTATTGGAAAACTCTTTATTCATAGATTAACAAGTTGTCAGGGTTTTTATTTTAAGTATGCTAAGCCGAAAAGGAAAACTCGTACTACTTTATTTTTAATATCTTAATCAAGAACTTTAAGGAACTTGTCAAGATCTTGTCAACAACTGATGCTGATTAAGAATATGTATGTACATGTATATGTGTATGTATAAGTAAAAGCTAAGAGTTTCTTATGCTGTTTCCGACATATTCTTATTTTTTTTTTTTAATGGGCAACTGTTGGTATGAACACATGCATAACATTTTTTTACTATACTTGGCATGGCATTTAATTGCCAGATGGTGGGGTAGGTTGTCTGTCCGCACCCACTTAACCACCTGCCTTATAGCAAACACACGAAAACACACACACACATGTTTATAGCCAAGGCCAAAAGGTCGTAGGTTACAAGGGTTAGACAGCTGTTTGTTGTTCGTTATTCGCTCTCCTCGTCTGACATTTGAGCTGCCAGGGAAAAAAGATATCACGCATCTAAACCAAACGAAAAACCAGGAACGTGGCAGGTGCTTCAGCTCCATACAAACACACACACACACACACACACGAACACACACATCCTTCTCCTCAAGCATGGCATATTTAACTTTTCGCCCAAAAAAAAAAAAAATAAAAATAAATAAATAAAACCCAAACCCTTGCAATGTCAGCAGTTCGTTGAGTTAAGCGTTCGTTCGTCCAGCGGGGCAACTCTTTGTTGTTGCTCTTGTTTCGGCTGCTATTTATAATGTCTACCCCAAAAAAAAAATAAAAATAATATCAAAAAAAAAAAAAATGGATGAAACGAGTTAAATGGCGTTGTGTGTGTGTGTGTGTGTGTGCTTTTGAATGCCTTTGAGCATGTATAATCGAAGGAAGGAGACACTGTTAAGTATTTAGACTTTAAAAAATACCTAAAGAGGCAGCATGCCTTCAATCGAATCCCAAAAGGGGAAGAAAAAAAATAAACAACTTCCTTTTAGCAAAAATTCGTAATAATTTATATTATGGTTGCTATTCGTTATGTTGAAGTTCGACTGTACAGGCCTCAAACACATGCAACAAGTCATAAAAAAGAGATATTTCGGACATTCGTTAACGTTTTCGCAAAATCCATTGTTATTCTGTTTAATAGACATCAGTTTGAAGTGCATTAGCGCATAATTGATTAAATTGAAGTTTAGAGTGCACCGCACACACACAAACACACACAAACACACACACTAATACACACACTCTGTTCTATTAATACAATCATGGGCCACTTTTTGTGTTTTTCGCGTGGCATACAAATTTTTTTTTGGGTTTTAAGCTAGAATCAAATTTAAAATCAACGTCCGGCAGCAGCTAGCACATAAAAAGGTTAAAGAAGCTCGACTTAAACGATACTCTATATAAAAAATATGAACTAAGAATCAATGCTAATCAAAGTTGGAGCTTGATTTAAATCACAATAAAAAGCATGTGATGTGACTTAAGTTCCATTCGAATTGGAAGCAGTTAGAACTTGAATATTCGAATGGAAAACATATGAAAACCGCCAAGCTTCAGTGATTCCAGCAAAGTGAATAGAAATTTGAATTCAAGACAAACTGAAATGATGAGCTAACAAAGTTCACAAATAGTTTGCAAATAGTATATAGTATCTATGATTATTTATGAATCAGAAACTAACTAATTATAATTGACTAACCGATGTCAGAACTACAAATCGAATGATGAGCTTCGGCTTGTTAAATCACTTGGCCAGAAGAAGAAGCCAAAAACAACAATGCTTTGGCTTTATTGAATTTCAGCTTGTTACTTTAACAAGCCAAAGCTTAAAACACACACACACACACAAAAACATGCCTTGACATGTTTAATTTTCATCAGCATTATTTTCGAACCCTAAAAGCCTTGTCGCATTGTCATCGTTGCAACAATTGTGAACAAATTGGCCGAGAGCTTTAAATTTGTGTTTAAAGCGTTTTAAGTGCATGGTTGAATTATTTCAAGTAATAAAGCAATCTTATGGACATAAGCACTTACAAATGTGGTTTTAACATTCCCTTTTTGTTGTTGTTGTTGTATGTAAATGAATGCACAAGGAAATGACGTGCCAGGAAAGCCGCAAAAAAAATTGTGAATAAATGAATATATATATAAATATATATATTTAATAGTATAAAAATAATTTCCATACGAGTTGAACTGAAAATCGATGGTTTATTGATTTAAGCAAGGACTCCACACATACTTAGTATAAAAGCAGGTCATTAGACTCGACTCTAGTTCTAAAAAATTGTATTGCCTTTCAAGTCGCAGCGTTTCTCTTAGCTCTCTTAAAGCGAAGCATTTATTTTGTGTGTGTGTGTGTGTGGTGGTTATAATTATGAAAAGTTGTCGTGTGGCGGCGGCGGCGGCGGGAAATCCACATAATTATGCATTTAAAAATAATTTATGGATGTGGCAGGCAGGCATTGGACGACGAGAAAGCTCGAGTTTAAATGGACAGCAGACAAAGTGTCCTTAATGAGGCTCAACGCAACGCAACAACAAACGTGACACTGTGTAAGCGCAAAGGCTGGGCAAGGCACATCTGGCTCGAAAGCGAGGCGAACAGCTCGAACAGCTCGAAGCGTCAGAGTGCAGTCATCCATGTCAGAGAACGCGCTCGCGTCATATCTGAAATGAGATAAACAGAGATAGCGCCAAACACACACACACACACAGACAGCAGTAAGAGAGAAGAGAGTGCAAACAATATGGGCTCACACATATGGCTTGCCGTTGGCATATTTTGTCTTTAGACAAAGGGAAAATTCAATTTAAGTGCATACTAATTAAATGTGATTAATTGATTGCATTCATTTTCAATTTTCGGGCACTCAATAGACAATATCAACAACGCGACGAGCAAGCTTAAAGCTAAAGCGATATCTTGTTATAAATAGCTTTTTGCAACTCATTTGATAAATATATATATATATTTGAACGTCTCAGTGCAATTTGTTATTTGTCCAGACGACGAGTCGAGGTGTTTTGCCTTTTTGGGGCCACTTTAGCGCTGCGTCTACCGTTGATAATGGTTCAATTATTTTTCCGCCCTATTTAACTGCAAGTAGCAGCGGCGTTGGCGTTGGCGGGGCGTCGGGGTGAGAGATTAAAATTGGGATGTGAACTTAGCTGAATGTTCACCCTCGCCATCTTAGCAAAGGCAATGTCGTTCTGGACATGTTAAACAATTTTCCGGCCATGGACCACAGACGTGCTACAAACATTCGCAACAACCCCCCACGCCGATGCCGTCGATTTTCTCTATTGACTTTGTTCACCGCAAAAACTTGTCACACGTCATGCAGCAACGCCCCATTTTCAAAGACCACAAAAGAGGGTAAGGGAGAGTAAGAGAGAGAGAGAGTACTTTTGGACCCATTTAGTCGAAGGAGGAACAAAAGCTTTTTATATCGAGCATTGTCAGCTCGTTTTTGTGTGTGTGTGGTGAAGGCAGGAGAAGTGGCATCATCATTTCACTTTGGTGTTAAGCGAGTCCTAATGGTTTTTTAGCCTACGGGTCGTATGCTACATATATGCAAGTGCTCTATGTTATTTACTAAACAAAATAAAGGCAGACAAACACTGGAACTTCTTAAATAAATATATGTATTTGCTTATGCTTAATTTAAGTTTAAGTTTCCACTTGGTTTAAGCAATTTGCACTTGAAACGCAACGCAACGTGTAGACGAAGTGCCAACATGAACTTGAAGTACTTAATTAACTTTTATTAGTTGGTTGGCAGTTATGAACCCAGTGTGACAAAATGGTTTTTGAGTACAGCAACAACAACAGCAACAAAGCACAGCGGGCAATAAATATTGTTGTGGCTTGTTGTTGTGCGTTTGGCCTACCTTTGAAATGCGTAATGCGAAATTCTTGTAAATGATAAACCCAAATTAATAGTAATAAATCAAATTAAAAACCTAAGAAAATTGCGTTAAGAAAGACAACAACAATTTTTTTTTGTTTTTTTAATAATAAATAATAAACCCTGCAGGGTTGCTAAGGTGACTTGATCCCTCAGAGCTGTTCGTAAGCATAGCAACTATTATGTTGAGAACTCATAGAATTTTCAATATATTTACGTAAGAAATCGAATCAAAATAAAGTTCAAGTTTAAAAAGATTTAGCATAAACAACATTAATTACCATTTATTGTGGACAGTGAACATGCCCCATGCCACAAGGCACAAACAATTCCAACTATCAAAAATACCCAGAACCGGCAACCAATGACGATGACGATGACGATGACAATGGCTTCGGGGCCATAACAGAATAACTTGTATATCTTAGTTAAACAGCTCGTGGGCAATTCCAATGTCCACAAAAATGTTTTTTTTCGTTCCTTCTTTTTTGCCTTCATATTTTTTGTAATTCCTTTAAAACATACCGCAATGTCGTCCGGGGCCCGTCTAAACTTTTCAGACCCGACAACCGGACAACGCATTTTGTGTTTCCTGTCTATTTTTATCTGGCATTTTTTTTTGTTTTTTTTCTTACGAATTCCAGCGAAATTCTTTTCATGTTTTTTGGTTTTTGCATTTTTGTGTACTAAATAAAAACGGTTATGCCATATTCAAGTAGTATTAGTATTTATGTTCTGGTTCAACTAAGATAATTCGAAAGAAAGAGCATCAACTTTTTAAGCATCGAATTAAGTTCGTTTTTTTTTTTCATTAATAAACTTTTCAATAGTAGACTAAAAGTAGCTTAATCCGAAAGCATTTGTCTAGTTTAATTTAAATGTTTTTCTCTTTCCTAATTTTTTTGCTGGTTGCGTTTTTCTCATTTCTTTAACCGCAACGTATTTGTTGTTGTTTTAAGCCTTTGTGGCTAAATGTCAAGATTAGAAACATAAATCAGTCTAAGGCCCCCAGACTTTTTGCTATACTAGTAGTATCTTTAAGGTATTGATTAATGTAAGAAAAAATAACTTTGCTCGACCCCCAAGGGGGCAATGTGTAGCAAAGGATGCGATTCTAGTATTAAATCCAGCCGAAGGCTCCCAAATTATTATGACCCTTTTTTGGCTCCGACCGAAAACAATCTTGAAAAGATTTTTTGGGCAAAACTAAATTCGTCGTCGTTGTTGTTGTTATCGCAGTGTTGCGTTAAGTTAGCGACAAATAAGCAAACACAAACACAAATATGAGACAACCATTTTTGAATGAATGAATGTTTGGCTCACCCATCCGGCGGCAAAGTTGAAAGAATAAGCCGTAACTTGGAGTGAGCCGCCCGCAATAATCAAGTCGAATGTGTTGACAAGTTAATTTGCTTAATTTGAGTCTGGCATGCCAGTATTTATACTATATTTCGTTTCACATAAAACCTTAAAATGAGTATATTGCATGTTGAAACGTATAAACTAAATCAAGTGAAAAAGGTTGGGGCAGTTTGTAAAGATTCGGCCGGAAATATACTTCACTTCAAAGCGATAACTTCAAGTTTAAAGCATAACCAAATAATATCTTAATATTTGTTAATGTTTTTTGACTTTGACTTTCACAAAAATTTACATTTATTTATTTCTATTTTTTTTTTTAACAAAGTATTGTACAGTCGGCTATGCAGTTTATGTTTTTTTATGACCCCAACATGTTTACTTACTTTAAGTTTTATGACGAGCCCAAAAAAAAAAAAAAAAACACAGCGACGCCCCCCAGTTCGGGTCCTCCCAAGGGCCCCGCCGTTCACGCCCTGGGCGCGGTCCCGCTGCGTTGACAGGCGCGTTTCATCATCATGTTGATGAGAAAATGAGAATGAGTGAGTCGAGTCGAGTCGAGTCGAGTCGTATCGTGTCGAGGGCCAAAATGAAAATAGTTGAAAGTCGAATGCCTATTTGGTGTCCTTCGAACTTTTTAGCTTCACTTCAAATTCAAACCGCAAAGCAGTCAAAACCATTGACGTAAATCACAAATATGCCATGTACATAAAGTAAAATCAATGTTTGTTGAGATTCGTAAAAGTATCTAAGAGTTGACTGGAACGAATCTACTTTAATACAAACTTAGGATCTGTTTCATAATATGTCAATGTTTGTATTTATCAAAGATGATGGAGTTCTTTTATTTTTCTTTTTGGTATTAACATAATTAGTTACTTCGCTGACTTTTCATATTATCAATCAATCACAGAAAACGTAATTAGTTTGGTTTCTATGCTTTTTTAAAGGGTTTAACTAAGAACTGAACATTTTTTCCTTCATGTTAGTTTTGATGAAATTTCTTTAGTTTGCTCAAAAATTGATATTATTTTGTGGTATGTTTATTTGGTATAAGGATTTTCTTAGTTGGATTTAACAATTTGAAAATTTAATATGCACAAAGCCATAGACGCATTAAGCTTATTATTTAAGCAATTATAACTCACCAGCCGTTGTTGGCTGTTCCCAAACCTCAACACAATTTGTGTGCGTGTGCGTGCGCGTGTGTGTGTGTGTCGATACACACAGTCAACAATCAATATGTACAATACATACATACATATTTTAGCCGCGATTTGGCAGCGGGTTCGAGCAAGGTTGTCAGCCAGACATGTTGCCAAGGGTGCTAAAGCTTGATGTTAGCGGTTTTTCGTTTATTTTGTTTTTTTTTTTGTTTTTCAGCTTTGATGGCGCGTATGGCTTTCGGCGTAATTCAACTAATAAAATATTTGCAATTCGCAAACAAACTCACGAGTGTCTGTCATACGACTACAAACGTAAAACTGCAAATACCGATATACAAATATCCCCCACAACAACAAAAACCGAAAAACATTTACAAAGTTCCACTAAAAGATACCATTTATCATATGGAATGCAAAAAAATATAAAAAAAAATACTTGAAATATATAAAACATTAAAAGAAGTCTGCACAATGAAAAAATTGTTGAAGTTCGATTAAAGGATACTTAAAATTGTTATAAGTTTCTAAGAAAATTAAATTTTCTAATGTATTTGAAATCAATAAAATGATAAATTCTTTAGAAAAGTCAACAAAGCGATATATTAAAAATATTAATTCAAGCTAATAAAAGTTTATTATCAAATTTTTAATTGAATGATTTTCTTTCAAACGAGTTAATCGAATGTTGGGCAAAACTAATTCGATTGCCTTTTGTAATTTACTCAAACTGCTTAAAAAAAAAAATGAGTATATGTATATGTAAATATGTATGTATGAGTGAGCCTGTATTTTGTTTTCGGTCGGTGGTTACAGCTCATTAAATTTACTTTGATTTCAATTTGGTAAATATTTTTTTTTTGTTGTTTTGTGGTGTGATGAAAATCATTTTCACACCACATATGCATGAGAAGAGTATTTGCATATGAATGCGTAATTAAATGGTGGTGGAGCGGGGGCGGGGGTCATGTAATGTTGTGTGTGTTGTTGGTCATTGTGTGTGTTTTTTTTTTATTTTTGGGGGCTTACAGTTATTGTTAAATAACAACGGGGCACTTAGTGTTAATTTTAATACAAAATAATTATCTGACGCACACACACACACACATATGTAGTCCTTAATTTGATTGCGCTGTAAAAAATATTCAATAATTTTCAGCTACATTTCAAATTGCATTAGAAAAGGGCGAGAGAGACAGAGACAACTGTAGTTCCGTGAATTATCAATAATGTTTGGCACAATTTAAAAGCAGTTTGATATACTTGATTGTCTGCTTTCGCTCGCTCAACCTTCCTCTCTTTCGCGCATTATGTGTAATCAAAGCCATAATCAAAATGGCCTGCAGCTGGCCGGCCAACAACATCACAGATCGATAGCAAAATGCAGGTCTAACTAACACCTACTAGCACACAAGCAACAGCAAAGGCAACAGCAAATGCAACGGTAAATGCAAAGGTAACGGTAACGGTAAAGGTAACGGCAACGGTAACGGCAACGGCAATGCTAACGGGCATAAGTAACACAGCAGAGGAGTTTCTCGGGCTTGTCATGAAATCAACACGGCTGCCTTTACTGGTTAGCATCGGTGTAGGTCTTTGGACTAGTCGTAGTGTTTGCAGCAGCTTGTTCCGCGCGGCAAGTGGTACGAGCTTCTCAGTTGATTGTTATACGAGAATGGTACACTCGAAGAAATGCGCTTAACAATTTTGATTTTATGTTAAATTACATTTTAAAGCATTTTTTATGAATGAGGAAAATCTTCATTAGACATGGCAAAAGTTTAGAGTAAGGCGATGTATAGATTAATATATATGATATAAATAGATAATGGATGAAGTGAGAGAGATTAAAAGATTAGAATTTATTTATGTTTTTTTATGAGATTAAATTAAATTATTTTTTTCACAGACATTTTTTGTTTTTAAACCTTAAAATCTCTGCATTATGACACTAATGCTTTTGTTTAAGTGTAAAAATGCAGTTGCGTGCAACTTGCACACCATGTCCTGCATAGTATTGCTGTATGTGCTACGTGCGTGATTGCAAGTGAGTTCGAATTAAATCCAGGCTGCGTGGTGGCGGTGGCGCGGTCATTAAATGAAATAAAATGGCATTTTCTCCTTTGAAACGCAATGGCCGCCAAAGTGTGCAGCAGTTTAAACACACACAAACACACAGACAGTCGAACCTTGTTGAAAGACTCACGGTAAAACGTGAGATAAACTTAAAAATCGATGACAAATATACGTCGTAGTTGTACTACATACAAAACGCTTTCTCCTTGATGATATGCCCGGGCATCGCGGCTCCGGCTCCGAGAGAGAGAAGTCAATGCAAAATACCAATAAAAAGCAAATTAAATGACATCAACAACAATCAATGCAATCGCATCTGTTGTTGTAAGCATTGTTGTTGTTGTTGTTACCTGGTCTTTCGTGTTAATCTGCTTCCTTCCGCCGTATTTACGAAGCATATTTACGCGGTACATTTGCAACCAGAACGGTTGATAAGTGCAAAAGAAGAAAGCAAAAAAAAAAGGACAAAAAAAAACAAAACTGAAAAGACTGAAAAGTGCAGAAAGAAAAGGCAACAATGGGTTGATAACATCAAAATTAATAAATGCAACGTTGGCAATGCAACGGCAACACAGTTGCCACACAACAGCAACTGAGCAAACCATTAATAATGTTAAACCAAAAAAAAAAATTGCTTAATAAAATTGCGCAAATATTTATAAAACTATATATATATTTTCTTCGCACAAAAGTGTAATTGCATCGGAAATCAATAAGTAAATATAATTAAGTTTTTGCTACAAGCAAAAGGTAATAAAAGAATACGTTAGTAGTAACAAAGTAAGCCACTGTCCAATGCAATACTTTTCTGTTGCACACGCACTAGCCATATGTTTGCTTAGTTTTGGTATCAAAAATGCAATTCAATTTGCTATTGTTGAAGGGTTTCTTAGTAATGCGACAGCTTAAAATACAAAACAAAAATTGCAAAAGAAATAGAAACAACCTAAGCGCATTTATTCCTTTGCAGCGCAAACAAACATAAGTCCCTTTTTGAACCTTGTGCCAATCAAATGCAGTCCAGCCAGCTGCTGGCAGTTGGTGGTTTAACTGCAGCTTTTTTTATTATTGCTATTCAATTCTTTCTGATGTTCGTTGGACACGTTGGCAAAATGTATGACTTTCATGCGAATCTCGTTGCAACTAAATGTGAATGCTTTATCTGTGAACACACGCTCAACTTAGCTATAAACCCATCAAATATTATCGATATTAATAAATCTATCGTTCGAAAGAGTTTAAAGTTCTCAAAATATAGACAAATTAATTTAAGCAGCTTACGCATTATTCAAACATTTGGACATTGATTGTCCCGATTATTTGCCAAGAAAAGCAACGCTAGACGACGGTAAAGGCCGGTTTGTTAAGTCGACGAACATCAAATAAACAAATAGCAAAGCCAGAATTGAATTCTAGTACAACATGAAGGATTCAGATGGTATGACCAAACGTAGAAAGATTAAATCCAAAGTATTGCCAAGTAAATGTCAAGCACCGAGGAGGCCACATAATGGTCAGGGGTTGCTTCTTTGGGCATGGAATCGGGCCAGTTCATTAATATGTTCATAAACTTTGGCGTACAATAACATATATGACACAAATAAATTCTACATGAAGTAATATATAAAAGTATATCACGTATTTTTAGTTAAACACACCGATGTGTGATATATTTGTATGCAATTTATGTATTTGTATTTGAAAATTCAAACAAGTCTATCATGTGTTAAAGGCTGCAAATCATCATCAACATCTATCGAAAAAAAAGAAACAATATTTGTTAGCTTTAAGCAGATTTCGTCAGTCTAATTTGCGCACTTACCCAAGTATGACCCCAAATATTTGGTTGATTTGCGAACTCGCAGCAAATGCATTATTTCTTTTCATTTTGTTCGCGTTCCATGTTACGTTTCTTCTGTTCAAGATAGATCTGGTTCAAAACCTCGGTTCTTTTTGTTGGACTCCAGACGGGCTCACTCGAACCTGGCACATAGAGTCTGTAGCAGTGCCAAGGCTTAAACCTAATTTTCTTGGCACCGACAATGTTTTCGCCGCTTGCCTCGTCCGACTCGGCCTGGCAGCCTTCGATCTCCTTGAATTCCTCTGGGTTTTTTGTTGGACTCAGTTTGAGCTTGGAATCGTCCAAAGTCGAATCGATATCGTCCCAATCATAAGGCTCGAGCTCCATGGCACCGACAATGTTTTCGCCGCTTGCCTCGTCCGACTTGGCCTGGCAACCTTCGATCTCCTTGAATTCCCCTTGCTTTTTTTTTGGACTCAATTCGAGCTTGGAATCGTCCAAAGTCGAATCGATATCGTCCCAATCATAAGGCTCGAGCTCCATGGCACCGTCAATGTCTTCGCCGTTTGCCTCGTGCGACTCGTTGGCCTGGCTTGTTGTTTCGGCTTGTTGTTTTCCGCCGCCGCCACTTTTTAGATCAATTTGGCGAGAATTGGGTAAGTCCATTTTTAATTGTTTGCAATATTGTTTTATTAGAACAAAATAAGGTTGAATTCAGTGAATTTACTCGGTTAAATAGTGACGCAAATTTTCACAATTGACACAAAAAGGCATGCCAACTTGTTTGACAATATGGCATTTACAGACCACAATCGCATTTAACATAATGTTAAACGAATTCAGTCTCCCACTTACAGAATATATTTTTTCAAACAAACGAAAAATACCAAGTTTACTATTTATCTATTGAACTCCTTATCTCTCAAAAAATATAAACATAGATTAACTTAAATAACAAAATTCTTAGCTTTAAAATAATAAAACATATGCAAAGCAGTATTTTTCCAGAATTTTTAATAGAAAACAAATTTGGTTTTCTGTTGCGTTTAACAAAACTTATCAAACAAGAACAAAAACATAGTATAAAGACACTTTACTGATAGATCAAAGAGTGTACTAAATTCTGTGGACATACTGATTGGCAATTACCATGATTATTATATGCAGAGAGCACCGTCAGGGATTTAACAGTATTTTTGTTATATGACGTCCGTTAAGGAAAAGTTTTATTAGTCCGGCAACAGATAAATTCAAATTATCTCTTCGATCCAAAATTCAAATGACAGATATATTAAATACCGGTAGCTCAGATAAACATTCTGCAAATCTAAGTTCATCCATTTAATTTTAACTTAAACTAGAGACAAGTTTGTATGATAAAAATACTGTTAATTGATATTATTTATCGTTAGAGCACAAAAAACAATCGGAATTTAGTGATTTATTAAGTATCGTTCGATTTATGTTAAATGCAAGCCTGGTCTGTTAGATGAATTATTGGCAAACAAGTTGGCACGACTTTTCAGCCACGTTTTCAGAGACAACTGACGTGTCCCAAATGTAAATAGGCAAGGTTAAGTATTCCTCTTTGTATTGCGCGAACAATCAATCAGCAATGCATAAGTGCAAAGATTAAGGTCTCTAAAGCCGTAAAGCCATGGAAGAAAGCCGATGCACCGGGCGGGCCCTGCTGGACAGTGGTTGGAAACGCAAGCCGTATTGGTGACGATGGCTGGTATGATGACTCGGAAGAGGAGGGTGACGACGGGCCCAATTTGGAGCTAAAGAAGTAAGTAACATTGTCAACTATGTCATGTAATTCACTGAATTCAACCTTATTTTGTTCTAATAAAACAATATTGCAAACAATTAAAAATGGACTTACCCAATTCTCGCCAAATTGATCTAAAAAGTGGCGGCGGCGCAAAACAACAAGCCGAAACAACAAGCCAGGCCAACGAGTCGCACGTGGCAAACGGCGAAGACATTGACGGTGCCATGGAGCTCGAGCCTTATGATTGGGACGATATCGATTCGACTTTGGACGATTCCAAGCTCGAATTGAGTCCAAAAAAAAAGCAAGGGGAATTCAAGGAGATCGAAGGCTGCCAGGCCAAGTCGGACGAGGCAAGCGGCGAAAACATTGTCGGTGCCATGGAGCTCGAGCCTTATGATTGGGACGATATCGATTCGACTTTGGACGATTCCAAGCTCGAATTGAGTCCAAAAAAAAAGCAAGAGGAATTCAAGGAGATCGAAGGCTGCCAGGCCGAGTCGGACGAGGCAAGCGGCGAAAACATTGTCGGTGCCAAGAAAATTAGGTTTAAGCCTTGGCACTGCTACAGACTCTATGTGCCAGGTTCGAGTGAGCCCGTCTGGAGTCCAACAAAAAGAACCGCGGTTTTGAACCAGATCTATCTTGAACAGAAGAAACGTAACATGGAACGCGAACAAAATGAAAAGAAATAATGCATTTGCTGCGAGTTCGCAAATCAACCAAATATTTGGGGTCATACTTGGGTAAGTGCGCAAATTAGACTGACGAAATCTGCTTAAAGCTAACAAATATTGTTTCTTTTTTTTCGATAGATGTTGATGATGATTTGCAGCCTTTAACACATGATAGACTTGTTTGAATTTTCAAATACAAATACATAAATTGCATACAAATATATCACACATCGGTGTGTTTAACTAAAAATACGTGATATACTTTTATATATTACTTCATGTAGAATTTATTTGTGTCATATATGTTATTGTGAGCCATTGTTTATGAACATATTAATGAACTGGCCCGATTCCATGCCCAAAGAAGCAACCCCTGACCATTATGTGGCCTCCTCGGTGCTTGACATTTACTTGGCAATACTTTGGGTTTAATCTTTCTACGTTTGGTCATACCATCTGAATCCTTCATGTTGTACTAGAATTCAATTCTGGCTTTGCTATTTGTTTATTTGATGGTCGTCGACTTAACAAACCGGCCTTTACCGTCGTCTAGCGTTGCTTTTCTTGGCAAAGAATCGGGACAATCAGTGAAATTTATGCAATTGTGGATCGTTTCAAGTTAAGGACGTCATGTTGCTATATGCTGATGAAGAGCTGCCACTCCAATGGAGGATTCAGCATGTTAACGAACCAAAAAGTACAGATAAAGTCAAATGTTATAGAATTTCTTCGTTTGGCTGCTAAATCGCAAGATTTTAAACCCAATTGAGAACTTGTGGAATATATTCAACAGGAAATAAACAGACAGAATTAAAAAATCGAAGCAATTTCATAGGTTCGAAGCCTTAAAAAATAGCCCGTTTGGCAATCTCGCCTTACTTCATACATAGTTTAATATCCTTTATGCTTAGAAGAGGTGCGTTTGTCATTAAAAAAAAAAAAGGATTCGCAACGAAATATTAAGTTCCAGATATATTTAATTTGATTAAATGGCTCAAATTTGTTGTTTATTAGTTTAATTATGCCAACCATTATTGTTTATCAATATTTTTGATATAATTAATATAGATTATGGGGCATAGCTTTTTTTTCATCAAAAAATTGATTCAGTATCGTCCAATACTGTATATAGACAAAATACGTATATGGTATGTACATATGTATGTGAATTTAGCATAATTTCTTGTTGCTCAAAAACATTCTTTTGTATTTTCGTAACTTTCTCACCTTGCCTGTTGGCGTCATCCCTATACAATTTTATTTACATATTTTGCACTTTTCTTTGGCTAAGCCGAAAAGTCACTTTGTTGTTACATATTTTTGCGCATTTCCGGCTCCACAGTTTTGGTATAGTACATATTTGTTTACCCAATAAAATGTTCAAACAAGGCATGCTGAAGATTAGCAAATAGTTAAGATTAATTACGATTTTTGATATAGATAATATTAATATTATTATCTTTAAGTTGTGAAACTTTAAATGAATTATATGATTCAATGTTATCTTTTGGCTACAGGGTATTTTTAATTTGATCAATCAGTAGTTAAAAACTGATACTCAGCGGTTGGTAGTATTTACATATTTTTGTTGTTTGTATTTTTCTCGCGCTTATCGTTAATGCGAAATTTATGTTTTATGTACCGTTAGTGCTGCTGTAGCAAACGAACCAGCCAACCAAAAACTGCTCTTTCTTTCTCCTCTCTCCCCCCTTCTCGCTCTCTATCTCTTTCTCTTGCATTTCACACGTACCGAGCGCATATTTGTTAGCGAAAATATTTTGCTCGAACTTCTGCACGTCGCTGTACCAATTTTCTGTGCAGCTGTGTGTGTGTGTGTGTTTGTGTACCTGTAATGGAAGGCCACATATTGATATTGACCGAATGGAACCAGCACGGACTTCACACACACACACACAGAGGCAGTTACATATTAATATAAATTTCTTTATGCCGAACCTGCTTATGCGCCCAAACGAGCGCTGCATGAATATTGGTTAAACAAATATTTACACACACACACATACATAAGTGCAACGGCAACAGTATTGATGCACGTGTGTGTATGGGAAAGGTATAAAAGAATAGATCAAGTTACACACAGAAAAAACTTTATGTGGCATAAATTGGCTTAAATTATGTTGATAAGCTCGTTCGTATCAAAAAAAAAACAAATAAGAAAAAAGTCAATCGACAATGTTTTATAAGGTGAATAATATAATATTTCACAATGTTCTTAACTTAAATTCGAAAAATCGATATTATTTCAATTTTGTGTTGTTCCAAAATAAATAAATATATAAAAATGTAAGTTAAATCTTATCAGTAAACAGAAGTAATATATGTATATGTTTCAGATAAACAAGAGAGAATTTAAATTTGCAAATTTTGTTGGCTGACTGTCAGTAAAAGTCTCTGAATGAAGGATTAACCGCTTGTGTTGAGCCAGTGTTAATTTATGCTTGATGATGTCAATAGTACAACTGCCAACTGAATACAGACACACAGACACAGAGAGCGAGAAATACAGATAGACCACAAGTCAGAGGGGATGAAGTGTCTGATATAAAGACAAGACTGTGTGTGTGTGTGGTGGTATTTGTATTAGTCGTAGTGGTTGAACAGACGGTTCGCAAAATTGCTAGCCACTTTAGTGCGATAAGTTGACAATTAGAGAAACGTCGACATGTGTCACAGTCACTTCCATTCCATTTGAGCAACACTCACAGATAGAGATAGAGAGAGCGCCATGGTTGCACCACATGTGTGTAAACCGCAAGCTTTAGTTACATACTTGAACAAAATTGCAAGAAATTTGAACTTGCCAAGACCTGAACCTGCTAAATGATTAGCTGGAAAAGTCATAAGAGACGACACACTGAAACAATTTCTCATTAGAAAACATTAACTTTTTCTTGTCGGTCTCGGCATCTTTGTTGATATCAAATGTCTTTCTTCGAATGATTAATATGGTATATATACAATAAACCTTGATTATTACTGCATTGAGTTGAAAGCAAAAGCTTCATTTTAAAGTCTTATTTCGAGTAACTTATTTGATTTAAAGCATTTAATTGAATTTGACTTTGTTTGCCGAAACTTTTCATTTGATTTTATTTGCCTAAATTGCCCGCCGGCCATTTTGTGCATTAAATATATATCCTTAATGCCACCACAAAGCCCCAAAAGAGCCGCATTCAAACTTGTCGCTGGCGTTGACGTCTGCGTTGACGTCGCCAAATGTTGCACGCAAATTCAAATTCAACATTAAACGCTTGCGGCGCTGCGTTGCTCATTTTGCCAGTCGTCATTCAGAGCTTTTATTTATTTGTGCTGCTTAAGGGTATCTTGCCAGTCGAGCACCCTTTTGACTAGACGCCATTTTGGGCTTTTATTCTCGTATTTAGTAGTTGAATGATTTTTAAAAACCCATTCGCGCCGCAACACACATTCAACACTATTGGCTATTACAAAAAGAATCGAGGCACCAAAGTGGTGGTCACGCCATCATACACCAAATGCATTGCTCATAAAAGGTGCTCAAAAACAAATAGAAGCACACAAAGATACACACATACATAAACAGACATTCAGAGTCATTCGTACATTCATATAAAGTGCTGTCGGGCGTAAGCACATCTTGAAAATTGGCCCGCTGCATTGTGCAGTTGGGTTTTATCCTTTGCTGCACTGCTGCTACTATTTATGGTCACATGCCTTGGATTGTTTTTATAACTGTACGTTTTACACACACACAAGCACACACACACACACACACACACACTCATACAACATACAATGTATAAAAAGTTTAATTTATTACACTGGTATGCTAGCCAACATACCCTTTTACGCCACCTCGGCACACATTTCAAGATTTGTTTTGCACGTTTTCTTCATTCGCTTCGTTCGCTTCAGCACTCTTCTGCGTCTTCTTCTTCTTTCATCTTGTCTTCTTCCACCCATTGTACCCAGTAAAAATGTTGCCCAAAACTAAAGGAGTATCACACACAAACAGCAACCCGTTGAAACAGTTAAGCCAAGCTTTTAAATATTCCCTCTGTCTATCTCAAGCTTTGTCCCTAGATAAACTTCTTTCAACTTAATCAGATAAGAGCTTGATATAAAGAAAAAAAAAAATCTTTTATAGCTATGGAAGTTTGCATAGATGTTGTTACAGGATATCTGCAAGTCAAAATCTCTTCTTTTGCTGGCTGGACCCAGATTTGATACCTCCGCATTTGTACTGTATTCCTCATAACCCTCTCTCTTCCTTTTTTTGATATCTGCCACGAAAACTCTTTCGCTGCATTTCTTTTTTCACTTGATTTTCAAACAAAATTTATAAGTTGCGCGTCGTAACGTTTTTATTTTGGATACTCTGCTCTTGCAAAAACAAAAGAGTACATTATCTATCTGTCCTTTTTCTTCTTCTTACATTTTGGTCTAAGTGCATTTTGTTGTCAACGCTTTTGAGAAATTCTCGCTACAGACTTTGTTGTTTTTCTCGGTGAATATTCGTTCAATTAGTTGTTGCTTAACAAAAGGGTATAAGCCATTCGAAAGATAGTTGTTGGTATTTTCTTTGCTTGCTTTTTAATAGAAAAGCAATTTAAAATCAAGGCATTCCCTGTGCACTTGCAAACATTCTTGGTCTGGTCTTGTGCTCGTATACGTATACGTAATACAAACGTATACGCATTATTGGCTAAGACCAATGTAGGCTGGACTCTGTTGCTACACTCTTGGACCCAAGCGCACACAGACAACACACACACACTCACACACACACCATCAAAAACATATTTATGTATATGTATGTGTATAACGAGTGCCAAAAAGCATAACGCGACTTTTGTGTGTTTCAAACGGAATGTGTGCGTGGAATGAGCAAAAACGCGCACACACACACACACACACACATATGTTTGGTTTTTGCAGGAACTGCAAACAGTTTTTTTTGTTGTGGTATGGCAAGTGGTATTTTTCACATTTTTTTTGTTAACGTTAAAATACCTTTGTGTATACAAACTATGCTGAAACTCTATTATTGCATTTGCGGCACAATTTCGCTGTCAATAATGTTGTTGCTGTTGTTGTTGTTTTTTTAATTCATTTAATGTAAGTTTTAAATGGTTTGTCAACGATCTTGCTATTTGAGTTGGCCACAAAAAAATGTTAACAATATTTGTCATGCTGATTTACTACTTACTTTGTTTTTTGCTTATCAAACAGATACAGTTTCGATACAATTTTCTTATGAAAGCTAAAAATACTTTATACAAATAATTTTCTGGCTAAAAAGTCGGGATCAAATAACATTCACAGTCATAGTTAGTTTACTCCTGGGTGTGCTGAAACGTTTGAGGTAAGAACTGATTGGTGTAGTATTAAACAATGAAATCCCCTTCCCAAAACAAAGATAGAAACTAAATTAGAAGAGTATAAAAAGTTGCCGATCAAATGGCACATTTTTCTTGTTTAATTGCTCTTAAGAAGCTTACGCCCTCCCCGCCATGATCCTTTAAGGCCTAAGACCTACAAGGAACTCCAGTTTAATGCCGAATATGGCCCGCTTCGGGTGGAGTTATGCTCCTTTGCTTTCACTTTTGATTGCAGTTTCCAATTTTTTTATTATTTTACCATCTATGGCCTTACGGCCCAGTCTTTGGTTAACTGTTCCTTTGCCAAAAATCAAGGATTTCCACTTATTTTTATCCCTGAAAAAAGTAAAGCAATATCCAAAGCACTTAAAGACAATGCTACACAAACTAAATGCAACAAAGATTGAAAAAGACAATAATATTTTCCAGTTTAAAAGTTGAACATTTTCCCTCTGTGTTTGGATTAGCTTTCAAAACATTAAAATATATATATATATATTTGGCTGATTACCGCTAATATTTATGTACAAAAATAAGAACGGTTCGCTGCATAGAGCGAGATGAAGAAGAAAAAGAAAACGTTGCACGCTTTTAGGCATACCACAGTGTCTAAGTACGTGTGTGTGTGTGTGGGCGTGGCAAAGTCTACCCGCTAAGCAGCCTCAAGCGTTCAGCTTTACAAACTGCTGCACACTTGAGCATCGCTTCAGTTAAACCACTTAGTTTAGTTTAGTTAAGCAAAAACGGTACGAGCCAAGCCCGAGCGCAAACGGACATTAGCTAGCTGAATGACAAATACCCTTACGCACAAATGAATTAACTAATATTTGATCTATTTGAAATTAAAAGCGCTTTAAAATTCACTTAACTTTCCGAAACCAAACTTAAACTTTTGCTGTTCAACAACAACTTTTATTTAAATAAATTAAACTTTAAATGGAAGTGAAACCATTTTCAGGCTATGAACTTCGTTCAGTACGGATTCAGATTCTCTTCGTCTATTTTTGTCTTTTATATGGAAATAGAAACTTAATGCTGTGGAAATTGATGCGCATACAGCCAAGCAGACAGTGGTTAAGCCAGAGGCAGTTGCAAGGAGTAGGGGAAGTGTGTGGTGGGTGTGGGTGTGTGTGTGTTGGGGGCAAGGACAAGTGCAGAGGGTCACGTGCCAGTTTTTTTTTTTTGGTCTATGATAATTTCATATAAAATGTTCACTGCAACAGCCGCAAACCGTACTTCCGTTTGGCTTTTAACAACCTTTATGGCAATGCTAACTTGCCACACACACATACACACACACACACACATGCATATATTATTTATATGCATTTAACTGTTTCTCTTTTTATGGCACAAAATAATGAAACGGTCAACTAAAATTGAGCATTAAATTCGCAGCTTAAAAATAAAAATATTTTAACTAAAGAATCAAGAAGAAGAAAAAGAATATTTAAATGTGGCCAAGAGGTAAAGTTGATTGCCAAGAACTGGTCAAAGCTTATTGGTTAACAATCCCTTTTGCCCCGTTGTTTAAGGCTAACAAACTGAAAGCAAGCTTAAAAAGTTTCCATAAAGTTTTCAATATCGAACTTATTTCATAATTAGAAAAGGCATTCATTCTACTAAGGGAAAACTATTTTATCTAAAGTTTTTTGAAATTGTATTTAAGCTTGCTTTTCCTCGATATAAAGGCAAATATTTGATACACAACATAAAAGTATTTCACCTTAACAAAGATGTCATGGCAGCCGGAGGCAACGACTTTAAATAAGTTAACTGCATTGCTGAGGCAGAAACCACAATTCCAAAAACTTGAATACAGCCAGAGTTTATTGAATGGAGACATTTAATTTCCATTTGTTGCAAATCCTTGTTGAAGAAACCAGTTAGGATTTGCGTTTGCTGAGAATAATGATTTTTCGTGTGCAGAAAAAGGACAGCTAGATTCTGAGTTCAAACAATTGTTAAATGTTGGGGGATGCTTCTTGGATAGTTGGCCGAGTCTAATGACAGCCCCACGTCGGCTGATAAAGTCCCGCCTTTGGTATATTTCAGAAGATCTACTTGGAAGATTCCAAGACTTTGTAAACTATAGTTGAATTATTTCAAATATGTTAAGATTATCGATAATCAGATGAACGAAAAATATTAATATTATTATTATTTTTTGTTTTAAAAATGGTTTTTCATATCAAAAACTTATCTTTCCGCCAAAAAATTCCTTTGAATTAAAGAAAACTTTTTGAATTGAATACGTGGCAAAGGCATATCGAATTGAGACGAATCGTGTTTTATTATTTGGGGGTAAGAGTGATTTATTTTTTATAGCGGTTGCCACATAACTTGATTAGTTTTATGCTCTGCTTGAGCTAAGCATACACTGAGATGAAATTAGTTTTTGTCCGTACGTTTTATTGTAATTGTACCTAAGTGTGTGGGTGTATGTGTATGCGTGTGCGTAAGTGTAAGTGCCGAAAAGTAAATTACGAAATGACAATACCACAATACGAGCAGTAGTTGTAGTCGTAGTATGATTACCAGACAGATAGAAGGGTCGGTGCCGATGTGCGATGTTAAAAGAATAGCAAACGTGCTGCGGCACGAATTTGGATTTGGTTTTGGGTTTTTGGGGTTTTTGGATTTGGTTTTTGGCTTTTGGCTTTTGGCTTGGCTGGCCCCGCTGTGGTAGGTAAACGAGCCGTGCAAATGACTCATGACTCTTTGCACGTGCCTGGCCTTTCAAGATTGCACAGATCTAGTTTTCATGCAGCAATTCTGTGCTTGCCGCAACTTATTTACCATCGACCATAATGCAATAAACTCGGCTACGTTCATAAACTTATACATATATCTATCAGCTAGGGAAAAGTTTGTATTTTTGGTTAACGTTTATTGCTAAGTGATTTAGAAACTAGAGACTTCTGTGAATATTCATAATTTTTGTTAACAATTCTTTGATTTTTACAATTTTTACTTACTTGCCAGACGACAGACAAACTCTTGTATTGAACATTTTCAGACAACTGTAAATAAGATTGCATTATTACTTTACTTACTTCAATTAAAGCATTTTTCTCAACATAGAAAAAGGATTTTAGGACTTTTTTAAAGAAAAATAAAAATCGGTTAGAGTGAAAATAAATGGCAAAGATGGTTGAATTACGGTGAGTGAATATGTTTGCGTGGCTTGCCTCGCGAAATGACAAACATTTCAATTAAATTCCAATTAGATGAAAAAATTCGCCGGAAAAGCGAACCGACAAAAGGAAAATAACAAAAAAAAAAAGAAAGTGAAAAGTAAGAAAAGAGGTTGAAAAGAAAAAGCATCAGAAACTAATTAAGAGTGTTGCCATCGACAGCTGAAGTAATCTTAATGTCTATAATGCGCTGCAAACAAACAAAACAAATGGCTTCACTTTGCATTCGTTAGCCAAAATGCCAAGTGCAGGTAAACCTTTCGACCTCAATTCGGTTCCAGTAATTCGGCGGTCAATGTACTTTACGTTTTATACATATTTCCTCGAAAAAAAACAGAACAGGAACCAAAGTTAAAGGTAGTAAGTCAGTGATGCAGCTTTGATGCAAAAGTACTACGTGCCTGATTTCTTGTTCCACTTCCACTTTCCCCCCAGCCCTGTGTTACGCCCTTGCCTTTGCGTCTTCTTTAAAGATTTTTTTTTTTTTTTTGCTTTTCGGTTCTGCTGGTTCCACATCCTTGATCATACTACGTATAGGCGACGTGACAAACGAATGCCAACCCCTGATGACCACTATTTGCAGTCATTGAGTGTGCCGAACGGCTGCCCGTTAAGGCATCAAGTCGAAAACAGATTCGCCATGGCTAACGAAAAGCAAACGCAAAAACAAAAACAAGCAACCAGCCATTTTTGTGTGTGTGTGTTGACCAATTAAATAGTTTTAAGTTAATTAACTTAAAATATGGCCAAGAAGAACAAAATTATGTAAAAGCTTCTATCTATAAAAGTGACGAACTTTTCAATATTATTTCACTTAATAGTTTTGATTTTTTCGAAAAAATCAATTAAATCGCCAAGCAATTTACATTGACATGGCTTTACTTTACTGATACCTGACAATTCCGATATGTCCCAATCAAAACTGATTTAAAATTATTAAATTCAATGAACTTTTTGCCTGACTAAAAAGCCATCAAGTTGAATATCGAATAGAGAGACACTTTTAAGCTACATCGTGCATGATTTCTGTTTCTAATTAGTTTTCAATATCACTATCTATTCTGACTGACAGCCACACACACGCATACGCATACGCACACGCACACATGTGTGTGATTGGTTTTGCGGCAGCTTAATTGTAAGCGCAGGCACTCAAAAGCTAATTAGCATGTGGTACGCTAAGATAATGCCAAAACGATACATTAATTTACCACCTTAAAGCTCAAAATGAACAAAAGTGATTAAGTATAGGGCATTTGCTAGTCAATGTCACCTTCATATTTTTTCTTTTCTGCTGACACATAAAAATTTTTAAAACTAGTTTTTATTGCCACCGCTTAACTAATAAAAACAATTTCCACCATTTGCCAGCCGACTGAAGAACTTAAATGTCTTTTCTGTGTTAAGTTCAGCGATATTTTTCAGTTCAATTCCAAAATATTCAGTCCTTCTTTTATTTAGCTTGATACTAGTAGCTTAACAATAGTTGGTCAAGTTTTACACTTTGTTTGGATATAAAACAATAACCGTTTATAGCTCATGACGAAAACAACAACAACAACATTAACCAAACAAAAGAACTTTGATTTCCGAATATTTGGTCGCAAAATTGTTGTTTGTGTGATGTTCGAACCAACCAAGCCAAGCCCGAGGCTTACAAGTTAATTACGTCAACGAAATTTTGGTTGGCCAAAAACTATGTTTTCACTGAAATTGAAATGTAAATGATAGATGATGATGTTGCGCTGTTTTTCGGCACGTATTTAACCGCCACAAATACGGCTCATTGCAAACGAACATTTTAAATTTCGATGTTTGTCAGTCGACTTGACTATCAAATTTAAATTCTTGCTTACTTGTCATGTTTGTTTATTTTGTACATCATTATTTATTCAATTTACACCTGTTATTGCGCTTGTAAATTCTCACGCAAAAGTTTTTATTGTTTTAATTGTTTTAATATACTGCAGCGATTAAAAAATAAACTTCTTACTCTAACCGATGTACATAATACTCTAATCAGATTATTGTTTTGATGTGGAAAAATAAATACAAATATATATTTATTTTTTCTATTAATATTCAAAGCTTTAAGTCTTTGTATCGGTTATTTTAATTTAAAGAAATTTTGCAAGTAACTGTTAATTGTTTTTATTCTTATTTTTTGTTTTAAAATTTGTTCACTATATGGCATAAGCAATTAAATGAATGTCAGTCAAGAATTAAATCCAAGTTTTCAGCCAGCACAAACTTCCTCCAATCTATCTAGCGTATGTGTGTATATGTGTGGCCTGTACAGTTTCTTATATAAACACATGCAAGCCAGCGGGCAGATACTACCACCTCGCCCCTACTCTACAACCCGTCTATCTGCCTGCCTCAAAGTGCGGAGAAGAAGTGTGCGTGTGTGTGTGTGTGCTTGTATGTGTATGAGTGTATTTCTAAGTTATTGAAGTTGATTGTGGTTGTTGCTGCTGTGTAGTTGTTAGTTTAGTTGTTGTTCTTGTTGTTGTTATAGTTGATGTTGCTCGTCAGAATGGTGAACCAAAAGGAGAAGGAGGAGACGGAGACGATGGCAAAGCCACAAGCTGCGTATACGTTATGTGTGTAGTTTGAAGTTTGCCAGTGTTGGCCAAATTAAATACAGCAAACTGCGAACTAAAATACGCACAAGCACACACACACACACACACACACACTCACACTCACACAGACACAAAGAAGGCTCCACATGAGTACATCAAATATGTAAATGACAGAGTTAAACCGTTAGCAAAATGGGTACAAAATGAATGAATGAACGAATACCCAAGGCAGAGCAACCAATTAAACCAAAATTTAACAACTGCCACATTGGTATTAATACCAACACACACACACATACAGTTATTTATATGACAATTTCTAATAAGCTAGTACGAACATCATTGAAAGTGTTGAATGTGGAACGAGAGTTCTTATACTAGTTATGTTCCTTAAGTTAAAAAACTAAAATACGTAACATCAAGTGGTATGGAACTTTTATTTCTTAGTTATAAGTAGCTTTCGCATGTGCTTGTTTCTCATTTCTGTTTGCTGTCTATTTAATAAGGCTTACAAGTAAACACTTTTGACCAGCATCAACTTAGAGTCCAAGTGCGCTTATTTTCTAGAATGTAAAAACATTTTCGAATGGCAAAACTACTTATTTTCTCTTCAATTAAATGCAGCACATACTTTTCACCCTCTTCTCACTATCATCCAATCTGCTTCAATTACAATGACAGGGGGTATAGCATTTTGTTTTAAGCTAGAGTTCGTCGGAAACTTGAAACGAACACTTTTCGCACACCTCGAGTTGAATATTAATGCGATATTTGTTTGTTTGTTGCATGTCTTTTGCTCTTTTGTAGTTTGGCTTCAAAAGGATCATGTTTTGTATATTAATTTCAATTGTAACTCTCAAACTCTCAATGTTAGGTCAGTTCATTTTGTGGAAGTACCTTCTTATACTGCTTACTATTTCTGGCGTTGCTATTATGTTACAGATGGGTTCCTCGATTTGACTTTACCCCTGCCATTCAAGTAGACTTCAGTGAGTTCATCTTTTCTTCATTTTTAACCGTAGAACTAAGCATATAGTATTATTAAGTTTTTATGTACCTAACGGTGAAATTCACTCATCTTTTTCATCGAAACTAAACTGTTCCATTTGGATCTTCTCGTTAGTTTTAACCCCTTAACCTTGATCGTTGCTCGAGCAACTATTTCAAGGACTTTAACAAGGGAATGTCTAACCGTTGTCTCCTTTGTGCAACTCCTCTTTTCTTTATCTTATGAAATCGACTAACTACATATCATATCGCTGGTCTAATTGGGCTTTTCTGGATTTTTCCTGGGAAATCTGGGACCATTAATTTTATTGAATTTCCTAGAACGTTAACATTAACTTGGCAACTTATTTTGATACAATAAATGAATAAATCAACGCCCCTTAAAGAACCCTTAGAGAACCCTAAAGAACCGTTATACTCGTTAGCATTTGGCTAATTGTTAAAGTTGATGTGCTGCTGCATTTTGTATATTAAATGGATATTGTTGATTTTAGATTGCCAATTGCGGTGTAGCAACAACAACAACAACAACCAACAACCAACAACAAATAGAAAATAAAGAATAGAGATCAGAGCACTTTTGTCTTATTCACGTGTCCCATTTTGAACTGAAGTTGCAAATATTTCGCATTGCTGCGACAAATTTCAATATAAACCGCTGCATAAAAAGAGCAAACGAGACAGAGAGAGAGAAAAAGAGCGATAGAAAGAGAGGTTGCAATGTGAAAAAGAACTAAAAATGTTCCACATACGCAGTGATGCTGTCGCACTATGCAATCGGCGATACTCACTGTGCTTGTGTGTGTGTATATATGTGTCTTTGTGTGTGTGTGCATGAGTATTCGCACAAAGTCCAAAGTAGGGCATGGCACTTAATTGAAAAACTTTTATGCGGTCGACAACGCAACGAACAACGACTTGGTAGCACCTTTTACGCCACCATCGACACCACCAACCAAAAGCCTGGCTCTACCTCCCCTTCTTTTTTTGCTACTCCGTTCACCATTCAGATTCCACACACACACATACAACCATCTGGTGATGCTCACAAAAGCACTGTCCTTGTCCGGGCCAAGTCGCCAGTTGCTCGACGCGCGATGTTAGCAATTCTGTTGCTGCTGCTGCTGCTTCTGCTTTGATTTTCACATTAAGCCCGGTTTCATCATTTGCGAAAAATGACACTTTATGAATGCTGTGTGGAAGAGAGACAGATAGAGATATGAAGCAGTATAGCAGAAGCAATTTGCATAAGCACCACACACACACACACACACACACACACACACAAGCATACACACACAACCACAGTGAACAAAAATCATCATTGTTTATAATGTTTGTTGTTTCGTGGCAAAAGTTAACTTCAGCTAAAAGTGAAGATTAAAATGTGCTTTTCTGGATGCGGTTGAAACTCAATTTATTTTATTTAATAAACCCAAGTTTAAACACTGTGAAATCGAACGAAATTTAATTAAATTTCTATGAAAATAAATAACTAATATTGCTTTCTATTGGCAAAAAAAAAAAAAAACAACCTGATTGTATTGCGTATACGTAATATTTTTCATATGAATAAACTAATGCTTGTGATTTGTACTTTTTGCTGTTTGGTTTGTTTGCTTTTATCGTTTGCATAGAGGCAATTTTAAGCTTTTTGTTTTATTTACCCAAAAAGGCCAAACAACAAGCAAAGATTTCATCAAATTAAACTCAACAAAAATCTTTGTTAAACAATATATTTTGGTGTTCTTGCTGCTGTGGCAAATGTTCATTCGTATAAATGTGTTTATGTATGTTCCAAATTGGCTCTTAGAGCAAATGTCGCGAAGGACAAACGATTTAAAGTTGACCAGGCGACAAATTGTTAGCCATGAACGAATATTATGTTTGAAGCCAGATGGCTTTAAGAATATGTAAAATTCTGTTTCTTTCTTTTCCTTGAAACGGAACTATTTTTATACATTCAGTTGAGTTTAAATAGAATTATTAAAATTCTTGGTTTTTTTAGATTTTTTTTTTTGAATAAAAGTTTTTTTTTTAAACTACTTCTTAGTTTATTTTTAATGTTAATCAAGTGTATAAATTATTTGTTATTAAACATTTGCTGCCTTAACTTAAATTTGAACAAACCTTTTTTTTCCGTTGAACTTAAAGCATTTTTTAATAGCTATAAAAGCCATTTAGAATTATGTATAAACAAATCGCAGTAATATTTTATAAGGACACACACACACATATAAAAGAGTGGAATGCGTGTGTGTAATATTGATATTGGCTAAAAGCACAGGACACAAAAAATAGCAAGTGCCAATCGCAATCATTTGCTCCACACAAACACAAACAAAAAATAAAACTAAAAAAAACAACCATATGTGTTTTCTATTTTAAAAATTCAATTGATATTGCATTGTTAAAGTTCTATATATGTTCTACTAGTATATATATATTCAATTTCTTTACAGTACGTTACATTTAGAAAGCGAAGAAAAATGCATATTCTATTACTTAAGCGTTGAATGTATTTTTTTGTTATTTTTTAATATATTTTTTTGCATAAAACATAGAGCATAAAACAATCGAAGTGATGCTGTGCGAATGCAACGCATGCAACTTGCTCGAAAGTGCTGGTTTAACGGGATAACGAGTTTTTATTGTTGCCCCAACTATTCCGCCGTCTATTCGTCTGTCAAACCGGCAAAACCGTTCAAACCGGACACAGACAAGTTGCAATTTTTGTGTTTACCGCGACTTCTAACTTTTATGTTTGTGTTTTTACACACACACACACACAAAAATGTGTGTGAACATATTTGCGTGTGTGTGTGTGTGTGTTGTTAGTTTTCCTTTTTTTTTTAATGATAAAACACACACATGAAATATTTTCCGGTTCAGAAATTTAAACTAATGCATTTGTGTTTTTCAATTAAAAACTTTGGGAATTGTGTAATGACAGTTTAAAAAATTCTGTTGGTTTCAATTCAACATAAATGAAAGCAATAAAAATTGGAATTTTAATATAAATGTCAAGAATTTTACATACAAAATCATACAAAAATTGACTTGTTTTTCTCTCTCATATTTCTCTTTTGTATTTGAATAAATTTACTTCTTTTGTCAATTCTTAAAGTTGCTGTTTAAGGAATTTCATTTTGAGAGATTGTTGAGGATATTTTTTTAAATATATTTCAGCTCGGTCAGTGCAAATCAATCAGTAAGTAAATCAATCTGTCCTCTTCTGTCAGTCAATCAGTTATCCAGTCAGCCGTTTAGTCAGCAGTTGGGTTATCTTTAGAAACTGCTTGATGGGCACTTATCTGAGCCAAATTGAGATTGTCCCCACCAATGCCAACCAAATAGCTATTCAATGCATATATAACAAGCACACCCACACACACACATACACACAAACACACACATACACAGACAGACAGTTTGTGTCGTTTAGCAACGAGTGCAATTTTCTGCCAGTTTCGCGGCACATTTGTGGGGAAATTGTTACGAGAAAATGAGGAAATCCAAAAGTCATAATGATTTGAATGCCATTATATGCGCTCATAATAAAGCGTGCTTGTTTGAGGTCAGAATGTGCGTTCCTTGCCTTGGTTGGGGAGGAAGCGGAAGAATCCGTTCTGGCTGGCTGCAGAAAATGCCTTTTTAAAGCATAAATGCAAAAAAGCTCTCGAGTTATGCAATAGTAAAATGTCACAGACAGTCAGATTTATACTATACCAACTTCCCATAAAATGAAGATAGAAGCGAACAACTCGCGTTTTCTGTTATTTTTTTTTTGTGGTTAGCGATAGCAGAAAATATATATAGAGTACATCTGCATTTTTGGTTGTTATCTCAGCTGAAAACATGATGTCCCCGAGCAATTGAAAGAATACAAATTCACCTGCAACAACCACTTGACATAAATAAGTATGTGCACACACACACATACATATCAAAACGCTAACCTTTGAGTCGAAAATCGAAACGAAAAGCAGCCAGAGAACAAGCTAAAAGTTAGCTTCAAACAGCAAACTAACCATGCTGTCCAGTACTACATATGTTTGTATGTACAGCAGACAGCAAACAAAAAAAAAAACACTTTATTGTTGTGCGGTTGACAACAACACACACAACAATACAAATACAAATCTCAAGTCAAGATAGCAAACTTTTGTTAGCATATTCGCTTCATAAAAAGAAATATGTATACACAAAAGCATTGTTATTGCAATTTGAACAAGCGGCGGAAGTGAAAGCAATTGCCAGACAACGATAATATTTGTTAACAAATTAGTCGGCAAATCAAGCAATTTCGATTAGAAAATATTCAAAAGAATTGTTCGGATAGCAAAATCTATTATCTTCTAAACAACTTGAATGGATTGTTTTGTTTACTAACTTTTCGATATGTTCATAATAATAATTAAAGAATAGAATCAATTGACTGTGAAAAACACAGCTTTATATTTTCTCTTCTTTTTAAGTCAAGCTAAAGTTGCTTGCATCTTGTTTAATCTTGGACTTAAAATCTTACAATGCATAAGCCATAAGACAAGTTTTAAAGTTTTTTATCTTTTTCTTTATTAAGTACAAAGTGTTTGTCTTTCATATTGGTAAAAACTTACTTTTTTTGTTGTTTAACTAAGCCAAATCAAAATCTTAATGTTTGTGCCTTAAATTTCTGCCTTCGAATGAAATGCAAAATTTTAATAAAAATCCTTTGATCGAATTATTTAAACGTATTTAATGTGACTTTTACCGATTTTAAACTAAACATAAAGTAAAAAAACTTAGCGTATTCATTTTTTGTTTCATTTTATTTATGCTTCGTTTGCTTAAAATCGCAAAAATATTAAAGCTACAATCGAAGCAGCCATAAAATATTTGCTTTACGAGTATCTCAACAAGTAAAAGTTTATTATTTAACACTTGGCTTTCAAAGTGTAGAACTTTAGTTCTTGTTGTTGGTGTTGTCTATAACCCATTTTATGGCTCACTTGAGTGCCTCTCGTCCTGCTGCCCTCAGCTTACAACATACCTGTGCATGTATGTATAGACTTATTTCGTTTTGTGTTGTGAACGTCGCTTGTTTGGGTTGATTGCAAACGAATTAGATTGCATTTAGTATTGATTTCAATTAGGTTCAGTGCACTTATCTACAACTCAACTCTTTAGATGGCCTTAGTTTGTTCTTTGCTGTGCCTTTGGATTGGCTTCCCTTTGGCTTGTTCCATTTCATTCTATTGCCTTGGGTGTGATGTTGTATAAGCGATGTTGCGTATACGGCTCGTTGCGCTTCGATTGGCTGTCAGTTGCTCAGCCATTGATTGATTGTCTAATTGTTTGTCTTTGCTCTATGCACACGGCATTCAGAGTTCGGCTAGAGTTTCAATTTTGAGCTTACAACACGGCAACAACGAACAACGAGGAACACGAAGCAGTTGCAGTAGCAGGAGCTAAAGTTGATCATTGATTTTGTGTGTTGTGTGTTGACTTCGAAACGTGTGGTTTAATCTATTAAAAATGTGATTTTAATGTTTTTTTAATATCATCACACACACACACACTCGCCTATCTAACCAAACAGATGGCCCGGCAACAAATGATAAAGTGATATAACTTTAAGGACTTTTTCTTCTTTTTTGTGAGTAAACAGTAAATGCGATTTAACTATTTAAGAAAAAGTAAAAATCGGTCAATAAAGTTGCTTATTTATTTAAATTTATTTAATTCAAAATCGAATTTATAATTTGGTAATTAAAATATCAAGAAATGCATTCACATGCTATTATTTATTTATTTATGGCTACTGCATTGAATATGAATGAGGCCAGTGAACTGTGTTATTTCTTTTTGACTTGTTGAAAAGTTTCTTTTCCAAGCTTCGCACTTTTGCCCCAGTTATCGAAAAGACTCTTTCGAAGTTTTCTCTCTCTCTCTCTTTCGTACTAAATAGAATAATTTTTATTAGAATTTGATTTATCAGCTGGCCCTTTTTTGTTGTTGTTGTTGTTTTGGTTGACCCTAATTTGCATGCTGCAGCTGCTTTTCGGCGCCCAATTACCAGCTCTGATGTTGAAAACAAGGAACAAAGCACAAAGCACAGCAAAAACAGAAAGCAAAAAGCAGAGCAAGCAGCAAGCAGAGAGCAGCAGTCAGGATCGTTGCCGGAACAGAGGAGCTGCACTCTGTTTAATTCCCAGTGGCTTGCAGCTTATTATCTCATCTATTTTATGGTCTTCCCTTGACTCGACACTGGTCGGCAGCAAACCAAACTAACTAAAAATCAAGCCGTGTAATGAGCAAAAACTATTCAAACCTTATGCTTTGACGATGCTTCGTCCTTTCACAACAGACAGAAAGAGAGAAAGAGAGAGAGAGAGAGCGAGTTCATGTTGGGACTTGCCGTAGTTGTTAGTTTTTTTTTTTACCTCATTAATTTACCGTTAGGTTCTATTTATTTTAATATAAATTGTGTTCCTATATACAGTTAATAAAGTCTGTCAAATATCCTTGTCCATTTTACAGCCTGAATAATGCCATCTGAATACGGATGTGCAAATACATTTATCCTTTTTACTGCTGATGCTGATGCTATGGCTGCTGCTGCTGCGGCTACTATTAATATTTCCATTGTGCTTTTAACAAACCAATTTGCCTTAGTGTGTTTTTATGTTTAAGGGGTGGGGGGGGGGGGGTCACTGGTTTTAGTTACATTTCGCGGTCTGTCGGCCGCGTTCGTCTGTCAGTTGATTTTGTTTGTTTTCCCATTTCGCAATTTCATCCCGTTAGTTTTTCGAGCTATTTCATTTTTATACTCTCTTGCTGGTCAATGGGCATAACTGTTCTCATTCCCATTAACGAAACTTTGAAACTTCTATCAATTCAACAATGTTCAAGAACTCAACTTTTTGTATATGAAGCTTAATTCCTTTTTGAACTTGCAACAACTTAATGCAATTCTATAGCTACTTTCAAAAGAAGAGTATTTTGTAGTCGTCTATTGTCCGAATGCAACTCGCATAGTTGTTTTGTCTAATGGTTATGAAGTTTGGCTGTTTGTTGAGGTCATGCCTGTGTTTAATTGCATTCTGCATGGGGCTTCGAGTGCAAAAATTTTATTTATTTTTATTTTTTGTCGGAAAACAACAACAGCTATCTGCCGTACATATTTGCAAATAACCAGGTATTGTTCAGCTGAAAAAAAAAAAAAAATAGGTAAATGTAGTGGCTTTTATCATTTATGTTTTATCTTTTATGTTTTCAGGTTAGATATAAATTGAAATAATCAAAAACTAAACCAAAGAACTTACTTTGAAATTGGTAATTTGAAACCTGACAACTTTTTTTTAATTAGCGCCAAAAAGTTCGCTTTAAAAAACATTTTTATTATGAATGAAATGAACACTTAACTCCATTACAGGCATAGCCCTTACTTATTACCTTTTTTTTTGAAAAATCACTAACTAACAATTAAATCAAGATACCAGGTACAACAAGGCTGCTTGTTTAATAATTTTCTAACCAAATCAAGTCAATCAAATAAAGAGAAGAGAGTGTTTTTCTAGATTGAGCAACTGAAAGATTTTCTAACCAAGTCAAGTCAATCAAATAAAGTGTTTTTGTAGATTTCAACACACATTTGAAACACCTGCATATCAAATTATGGCATAGAAACCGAAATGCGACACGGCTGTTATAAAATGTATACTCGTCTTTTTTTTTTTGGGTCAGCGATGACTGCAAGCTAGTTGCATATCCTTTTTTTTTGTTGAATTTTTAATGGCTACACAGAAATAGCATCTATCTTTATTCGATTGCATTTTTACAGCTCAAGAATTGGTATTCCTTCTGGCAGTTAAAACTAGAACTAAAACATTTCATGCAAATCTTTAAAGCTCTCGAAAAGGCATGTGCTAGTCACCGGGCAAAGTTTTCTCCTTCTCGAAATTATTTTTGTGTAATTTAAAAATATATAGAAAAAAAAAAAAACTTTTTCGCTCACACCGCAACCCAAATTGGCACATCAACAAAAAATGGTGCTGGCAGTGTGGGTCAACTACGGTTAACTTAGAAAAGTCAGACTGCAATGCTCTTACTTTTTAGTTAAAGTTTATATACTACTACTTACAACCAACACACACACACACACACAGAGTTCTATATGTATGCAAAAGCTTGAAAAGCTAATTAGCGACACAAGTCTTGAGGAGGATTCGTTTTTTGGTTTCTGGCAAGGCCGCATTACAACTACATAAAAAAAAAAATAGAAAAAAAAATCTCTCTCACTCTCTTTACTTTCTCCATTTGCAGCTTCGGATCTACATAGTACACAAGCATACATAGAACAGTTGCTATGAACAGATTTGCAACAAAAATGTCGTCAAATTGGCTCCTGCTGCTAGGCATGCTAATTCTACTGACAGGTAAGTTTTTCTTTCTTTCCTTGTTTGTTTTTTTTAACCCCCACCCACGACCCAATTTCCGGCAGTTGAAATGGAAAAAAACGCGCCGTTTGCCGTAATCATTGTCTGTCTGTGTGTGTGTGTGTGTGTGTGCAGTGGGCAATGTGAAAATTCCGGGGGGGCCGGCAGTAAGAGTGGAGTTTATGGCGACCAATGTACTAGTATATACATATATACTATATACAAGTCAATAACGTTGCTGACACGCTTCATTGGGGGATTTTGAAATTGCAGCAAAAGCCAAAAGAAAACCTGCCGCTGTTGCTACTGTGGCTATAGCTGTATATATATATATATATATAGAAGCTACTCAACGTTTTTGCATGCGCGTCACGTAAAAACAATTTCGTTTGTTCCCGCGGCTAAGGTGGAATAGAAAGCTAAAGCTAAATCTGGGCTTAAGGCTCTGACTGGCCTTTAAGCTATACTGAGTTGTTATTTTAACCTACTTTTCCACGGAACTGAACCGAATCCAAAACCAAAACCGTACCAAACTAAACTGTCGCCCGGCCATGCAGAAATTGTTTTATATCATCCACACTTCCCACTGACATTTAAAATAACAAGCCTTAAGCGTGCTTTGATTATTGTGCCCATGAATCCTGCTGTTGCTCAAGTTTGCCACACCAACAAAATAACAACAACAACAACAACAACAAAAGTGAACAAGCGCGAAGAATGATAATGAATAATGATGCACAATTGATGGAGCATGTTAAATAATTTGGTTTTAAATCAGTCAGATAGCTTGAATAGCTTGAATTCTGTGGAAAATGTGAAAAAGGTGAAAATAACGCAATTTAAATTATGAATCGAGCATTTTAAATATTTAATTAAATTGTGTACAATTGGAAATGGAACTTTTTTAAAAATTGAATGTGAAACAACGGCATTTATTAATAAAAATAATTGAGGTAAATCACTGGGCTATAAATATTTAAATTTTACCACACAGCAACCCGATTAACAGATGTTCCCGGTTAACTAAAGTACGGATTATTAATTGATATATATATAGAATTCAGTTTTTATATATAAACATTTTGTTCGTGCATTTAAAAAGTTGTTCGGCTTGAATCTTGTTCAACATGTTCAAGCGACTTTGACTTTCAATTTTCAGCAGCAAATATGGCAAAATGGCGTTATGCTTCGTTGCACTCATTTGGCAACTACAAGCGCTCATTAATAGCTCTTTACCAAACCGACACACACACATAAGCACCCTGTGTGTGTGTCTGGCATAGTCTAAATGGCATCGAGTTGAACCGCAACGCAGTTCTTTGACTGTCTGTGGCTGTGGCACTTTGCGCCAAGTTAATGTACAACTTAACTGTTGCCAATCAATAACAGCAACAGCAAAAAGAACCAACAAAAAACAAAAGAAAAAAAAAACAATTCGAAAGAAAATCCGCCGCCGCTTGCTCTCTGATTAAACGCAGTTAACGTTGCTACGGACGACATTTGACTTTAATTTAATGTGGCCAATATACTACGATTACTTAGTACGAAAAGATAAAGTGGCAGGCATTTGATTTTGTACTGTAAGACCAAAAATATCAAATCATTTGGCGCTTATCGCTTGACTGCAAATTGCCAACAGTTTTGGCTGTGGTTGGCTGCCATGAAAGATTTTCAATTCAAATTCAAAGATTTTGTTTAACATTTGATTTTCCCTAATTAAAATGCAGCAAGCCGCATAAGATTTAACATTGCCACAGTTGGTGCTGTTGTTGTTTGTTTGTTTGTTTTACTCTACTAATGAATATGAATTGCTTCATTTTGGAAATTATTAAATTTTTAAAGTCTGTCAAAATTGCAGAATACTCGTTTTTGTATGCCATAAAAGTGGACGTGCATTGTGTTGGACAACAACAACAATAACAACAACAACAAAGTGTTTTATTTGATATTTACAATGTCTGATTTGGTTGAGTGAGAAATTGCTTTGAATTTTGTTTCCGGAATACAATTGCTGAAGCAGACGACAGTCGAAGAAGAAGAAGAAGAAAATGCTAACGGAATGCGGCGAATGTTGCAAAGTGCCTCGAAAAAATAAGGCAAAGAAACAAAAAAAAATACTTTGCAACAAAGTCAAACAAAGAAGCCCAAAACGAGAAACCAAAAACAGATTGATAAAAATGTCGCGGAGTTTTGTTTTGTGCTCAATTTTCCACAAAGATAAAATTGATTTGGAAAAATACAAAATGAATACATTCCTTTTTCTTCTTTTTTTTGTTTTTTGTTGTTGTTGTCAAATCGACTTGTACTTTATGCAACATTTTATCATAAAGTTCGTTGAATGCTCAAACAAAAAATTTAACTCGAAAAAATACACAAGCGAAAACGAAAAAGACTTATTTATTTATAAATTTTCGCTGCTCTTTTCTAATTGTTTGCAGAATCGAGTTCTTAATTGGATTTGAAAATGTTTGCAATCAATAATTCAACAAACACACAAACAACTTCAAAGCTTGCTCGCCGACTTGAAACTTGAGTAATGAGTTTGCCTTGACTTTTGAACCCAAAATGATAAGTTTTCAATCTTTGATTTATTTAATCTGAAACATGTCCTGTTGACTTTAGCTAAAAACATATAAAATCATAGTAGTATTTAATTCTGACATTATTATTTGTTGCATTTAATAACTCAAGAAATTAATATGAAAGCAAAATTCCTAGAAATGCCATCAAAATAAATAAAGCAAAGCACATTTATATATTTAAATTAAAATACAAGATATCCTTGCAGATTAAAGCAAATTTATTATATTCATTTCGTTTCATTTAAATAATCTTCAATTAAAATCTATCTTCATTTTATTTGAGAAAGTGAAACGATTTTCGAAAAATGATAAACTAAATTGCGACATGTTTTACCGATTTCACTAAATCAAGCTGCGAACCAAAGGTCAACTGATTCTGAGTCTTTGAGTTGTTAGCTGTCATAGCCAGCAGCCGCCGCCGGGTGTTTAGTTCATTTCATTTTAAGTGCTCAAACATAAATCAAGCGTCCAGTAATGGCTCAAACGTCAGTGAGAGTCAACGAGAGTTGGGAAGGACGTCGGCGCCATATTTTATGTTCCAGTTAAACACCCCAACACACGCTGCTGAACGAGTTAAATTGTTCTGCTTTGGGGAATAGTAATAGTATGAAAGATGCCACCAAAGCCGCCAAATGGACTTAACTTGGTTACACGGAACTACAGACTGACTTTTGCTACCCTGCCTCCTGCGGCAACTTACTGACTGCTTAGCTCACTGACTGACTGACTGACTGAGTGACTGACTGAATGAGTGAATGAGTGAATGAGTGACTTAGTTGAAATGAAAAGACTCAGCGCCATTTACAATAGAGCATGGGATTTCAAGGTTGGTTGTAGCGGGGAACTTGGAGGCATGATGCGATAAGAATAATTGGAATGTCAGTTTAGATGCGCGCACGTGAAAGCCAACACAAAGCGACACAGCTAGCTAGTAGAGTCGAGTCGAGTCAACCCGCAGCAGACAACCAATTGCTTCCCTACAATTCCGTGGCAGCGCTCAACATGTTGCAGCCACGCGCTGGCAGAGTAAATATGGTACAATAGTTGCAACAACCCGTCGCCGTCGTCGTGAGCGACGTCCTGGTCGGCGCACTTGGCTGAACAATGACATAAACCTAATGACAACCAGATGACGATGACGATGATGATGATCATAATGATGATGGCGCGGCCTCAAAGCCATCGGTTGATAAGCAAGCAGCAGCGAGGACGATGTGATGCTGGCATTTCATGCCACTGACAACAATGACAACGCTGACATGATATGCTGCAAATGCAAAGACCAACGGAGCGATGTCTACGCAGACAACTACAACAACAACAACAACAAACAGCAGCTAAAAAAATGAAACCATGAAAAAGCGAAGAGAGAAACAGACACATTTTTGGAATCAAAATTTGACGCTAGCTCCGGTGTCCAGAGCCGCACAACCGCAAAAGACAAGCTGGCGGAAAAGTGGAGTGACACTAGCATATCGCAAGATGAGGACCGAGGAGTGGGCAGTGGGCAGTAAGTGTTGGAAAATTCAACTAAGGATAACTAAGCAAAAATGTCACAGCATGCTGCGGTCATCAGTATATCCGAAACGCCTATTAAAATGTCAGTTAAACTTCTATGTCGATTCGAGGCTCGACTCTAACTTAGCCCTTGGCATATAAATAAACTTTTGACAAACAAAATTCTCACAGCACATTCGTATCGAACTATTTGTTAGAATTGTAAACAGCCGCAGGACATTAAACCAGAGCTCTGCTATAATCGCATTTAGTTTGTCAAATTTTGCCTTTTAGGCGATTTAGAGGAGGGGTTGGATGCAGCCTGGCCCAAGTTTACTTTATGAACTAAAAATATATACAAAGTTGATGTATTTTTGTATATAGTTTAGTTATTTCAAAGTCTATAAATTGTTTCTCTGGTTTTTTTTTTATATTAAACATTTATTTTCTTAGAGTTTTTTGTTCATTTCAAGTTTTAATCGTTTAATCGGCCCCAGCATCATTATACCCTGCTGTCTGTCTACTCATACTAAGTGGGCTTACTGGTCAGCACAAAAATCATGATAAACGAGTTGTTATGGTAGCTGCGACGGGGGAGGGAGGTAGAGAGAAGAGACACATCATGTGCCAGCCCATTTGTCGTTTTAAATTGAAATTGAAAATTGGATGGCAAATCGCGGCAAGTGCTTGGACCACTGTCAAAGTGAACTGAACTAACAGCTTGGCTACGAAAATTGCAACTGCAACTGGAAGTGGAAGTGCAACTGCCACTGCATTTGATTGCCCATTTGTGTGTTGCTTGTTTCTAAAGGCTCTCCGATTAGCTTCTTGCGCATGCGTTATGGGCGTGGCTGGGTCGAATATCTGTCACTGACAGCAACAGCAACAAGACAACAACAATAACAACACCAACACCAACACCAGCAGCGACAAGTTGTGTTCTGTTTTGTTGACACGCCTCCAGGCCGAAGCGTTAAGCTGTTTGTTAATATAAAAGGGCAAAACGGGGAAAATGAAGTGTGTGTGTGTGTGTGTCTGGGTTGCCCAAAAAGCAACTCATTGCAGTTTCCTATTTTCATTAGGCAGCACCAACATAGATAAAGCACTGTTTGTTGTTGTTTGTTGTTTACTGTCAAAACATGTGAAAAGCAAATTGCTGGCATATAGCAGCAGCAGCAGCAGCAGCAGTTGCTTGTGCGAAGTGTGAGTTATAACTGAAACTTACTACGCCGCCACAGTCGACAGTTAGACAGATAGACAGATAGACAGACAGCCAGTTATTCTTTGGGGCTATTTATGGCAGGCACTGACAAAGCACTTGATCTGTTCAAAACAGACAATTACAAACGTTGAGCTGCTGTCATCAATTGACTGTCGCAGAACCATTTGTTTTCCACTTATTCTTTTGCAAATTGTATACATACATACTTACTATTTGGTACTCTTCTGTGACTTCTCACGCAAGGACTTGAATATTTTTTGAGTTAACATTGAAACAAAACTAACTCGAACTTGATACAAACTTCGATGGCACTTTGGCTCTCAACTCTCAACTCTCAATCGAAATGCTATGCACATTTGTGCAAAGACCAATTCGATGACATATCGGAGTGGAACTTGACAGAACAGCTAGAAGTGCCAGTAAGTAGCCAGAAACGGTGTTCAAATATAAAACGAAAAAATAAAATAAAATAAGAAAACCAACTTCATTCGAGTGAATCAAATTACATCCATTTGTACAAGTTATACGATTGTGACAAATTTTGTTAAGAGAAAAAAGATAGAAACACAGAGAAATCGACTTGGTAATACCCTCGCTCTGTCATTATGTAATCAGATTTAACTCTAAGCTGTCACTTTCTGATGCTTATTACACATTTTACGACTACAACTACAACTACTACTACTAATAATACCTTGGAAAAGGGAGTGAATAAAAAATGAAAACGAGAAAAAAAAGTAAACAACTTAAACGGAAAATTATGAAAAGGGCCAATTGAAAATGAAAAATTGCTGAACTTGACACAAGACTCATTTGAAATTTAAATGGCAGAAACGCGTTGAAAAACGTTGAGTGTGCCATCTTCATCTCCATCTCCATCGTCCACTTCTACATCTACAACTACAACCATGTTCTCAACCATCTTGTTCTCAAACTCGCCGTCATTGCAAAAGCAACGACGGTGAGTGTTTGCCATTTACAAATGTCTGCCGAGTTGATTGGCTGCCATGGCCATTAGGCAACCATCTCGAGCTTTTATTCCTTCTCTCATTCTCTCTCTCACTCTGTCTCTCTTTCGCTTTTGGTCAAGAAGTGAGTGACTGGTACGGTTGGTTGGTTGGCTAGTTGGGTGCACAAGCTCAACATAATACATTCACATACATATACATATATGCAAATGAGTTAAATTCTCTGACCAAAGAACGACTTCGACGGCATTAGGCAAAGGAGGCGAGAAGCAAAACAAAAATTGGCAACTCAGTGAATAATAAGAGGAAGCGTCGCACAAAAAAAATTGAAAATCTATGCGAAAATCTAATACTCAGAGTTGGCTGTTAGCTGTTAGCTCTGAGCTGTTGGCTGTTGGCTGTCATTGCCTGTGCGTGAGTTACTGAATGAAGAAAAAACTCATGTCTGTCGTTGAGTGAATAAGTGAATAAGTGAGCTTGTGGGAGTCCTTTTCAGTCACAACGCCATTAATTACTACCACCATTCAAACAACGACAAATGCTTCAAAAAACAAAGGCCAAGTTGAAAATGTTTTGAAATCAATTTGATAATTATATACGAATATATACGAATATATATATTGATTGGTACAAAGCTATTCAATTTTACCTTTTATTAAGCTCATTATATTTAATAGTTGTTGGAGTGCTTGTAAATTTTTACAAAAACAAAACCTCACCAAGATACCAATTTGCCGACTTGAGCTCGGTTTGATTAATTAGCGTAATTTCTTTGAAGGCAAATATGCTTTTTAATTAATCTTGTCTGTACGTTGTACGCCCCCGGTTTTTAATGTAATGCCAAAGCCAAAAAGGCAATGCAAACGAGTTTTGACGCTTCTAAGAAATAAAACATATAAAAATTAAGGAAAGATAATCTACCTTTTTCAACGCAGACTTCAACTTCAACTGTTTAATTAATTTACACAAATTTTGATTACTTTCAAATTAGTTGAGTTTGCCTTCCAAGACATATATGACATTTAATGTAAATGTATTTTTTTTTTTTTAAATGTAAAAAGGCAATTTAAAATTTCTTTGAATTTAAATTTACTCAACTGGATATTATTATTTGATTTTTATTCAAATATTAATATGAATTGAAAAGATGTGCTAGAAAGAAATGTAAATAGTAGAAAACCAATAAAATTTTGTCAAAGGCTTAATATGAATTTGTATTCATATTGAGAGGCGGCGGTTTGTGTTGAGTCTTAATGATTTCTTGGATACGTTTGTAGTCAATATGTGTTTAGGTTAAAGGTTTGGGTTTGCCAAACAGGACGATCAAATTTTGTCATGTCAAAATGCCAAACTAAACTCAGCCCCATTCAAAGTCAGATATAGCCAAACGATATCGTTGACAATATGATTTGCCAAATTCACTGCGAGAACTCACCGCATTGCAACTAACAAACATGTGACAAAGCTATCTATTTTATATGCTTATTGGGTTGCAACCCGGTTGATAAGCAGAAACGCACACTAACACTATGACACACACACACACACACATACTCATACATAAACTTCATGTTGAGCTCTCCAAATCTGTTGGCTGTGATTCGACATCTTAATATGGAAAGCACTTGTATATGTATATTGGTTTGGGACAACCAAGACAACCAAAGAACGATAAGCAAAAAAAAAAAATGACCGACTTCAAGATACACTATACATGTACATGTTCAACATTGTGCTTCATAAGATCACACAAACAAACAAACAAACAAACAAACCAAAACGTTTTGCTTCTCTTCCATTTGCTGCAACTGCTACAGTCAGGCACAGGCAAATATGTCAAGGGCGATTGCAATGGTTGCTGCTACGGAGAAAGAGTGTTGCAATCTAGCAGAAGGTAGCAAGAAGCAAGTACTAGTAGTACTGGCAAAAAGCGGCAAAGCTCACGTGTTCGACCAACGCAAACAATCAGCAGAGAAAAAAAAAACCACATAAGAAAAAAAAAAAGCCACAAAAAGCAAAAAGCAAAATGAAAGCGAAAATGGCTGGCAACTACTGGCGATGGAATCGCAAGGTGTTAAGCGGTATTTAAACTGTGACACAACGGCGAGGGGACTGTAGAAGGTGGGGGAGTAACAGAGTGCGAACAAGGGGTGATGCAGCAGCCAGACAACATTTGCTATCATAGAATCGTGGCAGCGTGCATCGCGAATCGTGAATCGCGCATCTGTTATCCACACCAACCAGCCAGGAATATATACATTCCATTCTTTTTTTTTTCATCACACCAAGTTGCGAATATTTTTTTTTTTTTGTTAGGAAATTTAAACGTTCTTCCCAAAGGAGCAAAAAAGTGTACAATTTTTTTTTGTTAAAGAAATTTTTTGGACAGAATTTTTGGCTAGCAAATAACTAACAAAAAAAAAAATAAATAAATAAAAACAGTTTAAAAGCTATTAGCTTGTTACGTGTTTTATTTCTCATTTGATTAAAAAAGTTAAAGAATTCAAAGTTGAAATTTGATAAATACTTTTTATACTCTATATTTACGATTTTTATGATATATTTGTGTTGCAGGTGGCTCGCAGGGCGCCTCGAAGCGTTTCTTTACGGACTTTCTGCAGGATTTGCCAACACCTGGCACTGGCGGACCCACCTTTGATACGAGCATTATAAGTAATGTAACTGGTTTAGTTGGCAAGACCGTCAAGTTGACCTGTCGCGTCAAAAATCTAGGAAATCGCACGGTAAGTCAACTATAAAAAAAAAAACTACCTGCCGGCTATGTACGAAAATTCAGTTAAATTAAAGTGATTTAAACTAGTAGCAGGTACTTGAATGCACTACACACCCCTCCCCCTCTCCCTCTGCCACCACCACCCCTAAAAGTAAAACAGCGAAGTGGTGCGAAAAGTTTGCATTGATAGCCGAATACGAAATACCTTTGAAAAGTTTGAATTTTAAGGAAAAGCAGTAATGTATTTTTTATGAAAATATTTGAAATGAAACTTCAGCTTTAAGGATTCTTCTATGAATATCAACACCTAACTTAGTTGGCTATGCTTAATTCAATGCTCTAACATTTGGTGACATAATTCTAAGACGCTTTGGAAATATTAAAAATGGGCTAAAAGTCTACAGCATCCAATTACAAAAAGGTCTGTTCCAAGTGTCAAAGGAACTTAAAAATGGATAAATAAACAACTTCCCTAAATTTAGAATTTGTTTTTAAAAAAAAATATATTTTAAGTTTGCCAAATTCTTTCAAAAGTGAGTGACAAAATGAATGTTCGATAACTATTACACTATATCGATTAAATTTGGATTATTTGTAATCGTTATCGATAAGTATTCACACGTTTTTTTACAAAAGGATTATATAATCAACTTGTCTTCTATATAAGTTGATTGATTACTTATTTTTTATAATATTAAAATACATTTTATTATTATAACTATTAGAATTAGACCGAAAAAACGAATATGCTCATTTTGATAATTTTAGGGCAAGTGAGTATTCAAATGTAAAAGTTGTACTGCGAAAAGTTGTCGAAAGGCTTTACGCTTGACGGACGGCGACTGCAAAGAGTTGCTTGTTATTAGAAGTGCAAGAGAGCGAGTGAGAGAGTGAGAGTGTGGGAGAGAGAAAGAGAGAGTGAATAACAGTAGTAAAGGCAAAGGGGCCATAGCTGAAGGCAGCCTGTCGCCTGTCGACTTTCGACTGACGTTCTATGTAGTATTCGGTTTATTCGGAAAAGTTGTGAGCCAACTTCAACATCTCTCTGCAGTTTTCTATTTCACTCTCGCTCTCTCTTTTTTTGTTGTTTCTCTTTGTGCATCTCAGTTCGTATGGCTTTGTCTACTTGAAAATTCATTTGAAATGCGACCAGTTGAAGTGCAAGTTGAGTTTGTTACAGCGTCAGCTGTTAAACAATTACAAATTTAATTTTTCTACTTGCCAGTCACCTAACAAATTAATATTCAATGCAAGTCCGACCAACGACCGAATCCTCAACCGAATCCAAATAATCTATTCGGTTTATTTGTAATACTTATATACAACCCCCAAGTTGCTAATGTATGCAAATCAACTTAAACTTTTACTTGCTGATATAATAAACAAGTGGTTTTTCTTTAGAAAAACTTTGGATTCAACAACAACAATGCGAATGAAAAATGAATTGTTATTCCTTAGGCACGAGCTCAATTTACCTTTGGCGCCGTCGAATATTGATGCATAGTCAGTTGAGAGTAGATATTTATTAGTGCTAAGCGGCGTCCATCGATGCTGATTAGCTGGCTTGAGTCGGATAATTAATCACATGACCATGAACAGTTTGTCATTTATAATGCTCCAGATGTCGAATTACTCGCAAGATGCAAGCTCATGAATAACAATTAACAGTGCGGCATGGAGTATGAAGTGTAGTGGAGTGTGTAGTGTTCAGTAGTAGAGTGGAGTGTGTGTCTGTGTGAAATTTCATAGTTTAGTTTATGCCAAGACAGCATTTTGCACTTTGCACATGTCTCAAGTGTCATGTTCCAATTTCCATGCCATATACTTTATACATACATATATATTTTGACAATAGATGGCACAATTAGTAGCAAGCAGAGAGACATTTTAGGGGCAAGCATTTTTCCAACATAAATATATTTATATATATATATATATGTCCATGTGCAAGGACATCAATGTCAATTGAAATGAAATCGTTTTGATGTCGCTTAACTGACAGATCAAAAAGCAAAAAAATAATAGCACACTCAAATATACAAAAATAGAAAAATAGAAGATAGAAAATCACAGCAGCTGTCAACATTCATCTGGCACAACAACAATAACAACAACAACAGCAACTAACCATTATGTTAACAACATTTGCTACACTCTTCATCGATATTCGACTTATATACTTACCTACAACTGTCCGTTGTTGCTGTGAATAAATTTATTCCAAATACCAAGTAAGCAAATCGACGCGTCGTCAGTGTAGCTTATTAAAAACTCATTCACAGCAGACGCTTGTGATGGGTATATATGTATGTACATATCGTATATGTTAGAGTCACTGCAGAGACGACGAGTTTGGCATTGACGAGAAGTCTTGAGCAAAAAAGTATAGCATGCTTTCAGGGTTACAGTTTAAACTTGATTTGCTTCCGTTTGAATTACAAATTCTCACTGCCAAAGGCATTGATTAAAGCGCATAATGAGTTTGAGTGTATAACGAGATCTATTTTTGGCTTTGTGGACCCCAACTTTTTGTCTTGTCACTTTGCGGTTTGAAACTGGACCGGCCGCTTTTCCAGGCCAACGCACATTTGAAGGCTCTGGCACACCGCAAAGGTTCGGTTAGGTCAGGTAAATGAGTAGAAGCAAAGGTGTCTGTGTCTCTGGCTAGCTATGTGTGTGTGTGTGTGTGTGTGAAGACATGTCTAATCTCATTGCATGCACTTCATTAGTGTGTAATTGAAGCGTTGTCATCAATTGCATTGAAAATGCCTTCTACGTAGAGCAATGTTGTCTGTCCCTTTGTCGGTCACTGCAACAAAACTACCTCTACAACAACAACAACAAGAAAAACAACGAGAACGATGATGATGCGACGATGCCATGCGATGCGATTGGAATTGAAATTGTTGTGGTTGATGTCACAAGTAAATTGCTACGTATGTGTGTGTGTGTGTACACCCTATTGGCCAACAGCAATTGAAAATGCAATTTAGCGTGTGAGCCGCTTTGGTCCTGTAAACGTTTCCCCTTTCTCTTTTTTTTTTTTCATTTCGTTTTATTTCTTTGCAACTCGCTCCCTGTCTCCCTGAGTTGCCCTTTTGTTTCGTCAAACAATTCGTGGGGCAGGAGCAGCAGGAGCAGCAGCCGCAAGGCTCGTTTACTACTTTCTTCTCCCTTTCTCCACCCTTTCTCCACCCTTTTCGCTCTGACTAATCCCGGCACATAGAGGCGTGGTTTTTGTGTGTGCGAATTTTCTCTCGATGATTTTATGCAGGCCATTTTTCCCCCCGCCCTTACTTACCTCATCCCTTGTCACAAAAGTTTTTCGGCCAATTTTTTGGTCTCCTCTATCTCTCCCCTGGCACACAGAGCAATTTTCAAAAATTTATTTAAATTTGTGAGCTGAGCATTTGCACTGCAGTGAATGTGAATGTGGCGCAACAGCTGCCATTTCCACTAGATTTGATTGCCAACTGCACAGGGAAGTTAACTGGGAGAGTGCAAGAGAGAGAGAGAGAGGTTAAAAGTAACTGAACGACGAAAAAGTAAGTTTAAATATTCTTCGAATGGCTTTTTCTCGCTTCTCAGGCTGCCTCATTAAGTGCATTAAATCGGCTACTTAGTGCATTTGTTAAATTAGGTTTTATTTTTTTTTTTGTTAAGTAAGCTGACACGCCCAGCTGCTTAACGCCTTTATTTAAGCCGCCTCGTGCTGAAAGTGAAAAGAGAAACGCCGTCATATTAGTTTAGCTTGCATTGATTGATTGCTGGCAACTTCAAAGCGAATAAATTGCATGCAACTGCCACGCCCACAAAGAGACAGGTGTTTTTTGTTGCGCAATTCCCTGCTGCCATTGCAATAACAGCTCGAAGCTAGTGGAAATGATCCAACTTGATTACAACGCAGCCAAAGGCAAAGGCGTATCTACTATTATTTACTTTTTCTTTGACGTTCGAGCCGTCAAAGCAGTCAAAGTAGACAAATACGCATTGGTTTATTAAGAATTTGTTCTATTTACTATTTATGACAGCTGGTAAATAATAAAATAGAGCTTACTTCCTTACTTAATTTAACAAAGATAACTTTAGCTTTAGGCTATGAATTTTCATTGATAAATTTAAAGAAATCTTTGAAAGTTCGTGAAATAAAATATGTATAAAATATATGATATAAATTTAGTATCAATACCAAATTCATAGAGTATATTTCTAGTCGTTTACAAACGATGAATCAACAGTAGTACTTACTATTAAAAGGGGGAGCTGCTGTCCCAAGAGGTGGTGAGTTTGTTGGAGGGAGCAATTTGTGGCACTCATCGAACCGTAACTAGTCGAAGTATTAGTACTTTGTGTGAATGGAGAAACATCTCTCATCCCATTTCGTTCTGTTTTCCCATTTGCACCCTCTTTCATTACTGTTATCTCTTGGGTTATTTGTCTACTTACAAGCCAGTCGCGCGTTCACTTTGGGTTATAACTTACAGATTGGTTTCTGCTTTTTTTTTTCCCCCCCAGTAAGTGCTAAATGGCAGTGCGTCTCGCGTTGACTTCAATGCAAACAAACACAAACACAAACACAACGAGCCCTAAAGGCTGTCCATACTTGTTAGCTAGCTGCCATAAAACTGAGATGAAAGTTTGGGTTATAAGTAAGCCTAGCTAGAGAGAGAGATAAACACTGATAGATGGACTCGAATAAACAAGTGAAACATTGTCTTGTCTTGGCTTAAAGTCATTCCAACATATGAGAGATACTCGAACAAAAACGAGAAAAACGTCTGCTTCTTCGATTTGTTATGGTTTTGGTTCGGTTCGGTTCGGTTCGGTTCGGGATTAACGGATGCATAACGGTCAACAAACCATTCAATGCAGCAGCTCCCTAAATCAATGACTTAGCCAGCCGTGGAGGCGGTCAACACTCAAAATGAAACGACAGACAGACATTTGTGATATGGACAGGTTCTGGCCTAAATATCCATTCAACAGAAGAGACACACAGAGAGAGAGAGAGAGAGAGATGCTTTCTAATGCTGACTGACAATGGCAACCTAAATGTCTGTAAAGTTATCGTTAAAGGTTTCAGCTGCCAATTCAAAAGTAAAATATGCAAACCCGACTTTAAATGAACCGTTTGCAGATATCATACTTTCTAGCTTTAAACAGCCAAAAATTTGTAACCTTCTTCTTTTCGTTTTTTTGACGTCACCTTGGACGTTTGGATCGTGTTTAAGTTGTTGTTTAGTGTGTGGGTATGTAAATGTTTATGCATAATGTATGTATGTACTAAATGCTTTGCGTCTTGGCATCGTTTATTTTCGTCAACATTTTTTGATTTACGTGCTCAGTGATTGCTCCGCCAGCTTCTGTTCCTGCGTCCTCACCTGCGCCTCCCCAATCCCATTTCCATGGTCGCTTCCACTTTGTGTGTGTGTTTTTTGGCGGGGAACAGGACCCAGGCAAAAAAAAAAAAACTAATGTGCCAGGTCAAAGGCTGCGGGCAACGCCACCCACTCAGCCATTTAAATACAATTTCCTCTCTTCCTTCCAGCCGGTGCTGTTCTCTTCTTCTTCCTTCTACTTCTTGGGCTTGTTGTTGTTGTTTTTATTTTCTTTAAACAAAAATTGCTTTACGTGCTTCGTGTTAAGCGTGTGATGGGCTTTCGCTCGCTCGCTCTCTCTTTGGGCTTTGTAGGTGGTTAGCCAATGGCAGGGCTGGTGGGGGGTTGTTTTTACGGCCGTGCTTATTATTATTTCATCTTGCTGCCCTTTTCGTCCTTTTTCGTTGTCGTCGTTGTTGTTGTTGTTGTTTGGTAGGCAATTTCATTCAATTTCGTTATGAATATTTCGCGCTGCAGGAAACCAACAAAACCCCATTCTACCCCCGAATCCTCGCCTTAACCGTCTGGCCTCGTTAGCACAGCTATTTGGGTTAACGGTAAGTCAAAAGGCGATTATATGTATATCCCGTTTTTCTTTTAACCCAACCCCACCCACCCTCAACTCCCTTTTGCAGGATTTTCACCTTTCTCATTCCCTTTGTGTGTGTGTGTCATTAGCAAGCGTTACGAATCAAAACAAACACTTGGCCATTTCGACAGCTTATTAGCCAGCCATAAATTTCGTTTCATTCGATATAGGCGTGTGTGTGTGTGTGTGTGTGTGTGTTTGGGTAACATCTTTGCTTGATGTGCTTTTTATGTTAATCCGTTAAGATATTGCAAAATTGTTTTATGACACAGCCCAAACAGCACAAACCTTCAATAAAAAACACACACAAATTGCCTTGGAGCCATATTCAAATTAACTCGAAAGAGTTGCATAATTGTGCATAATAAAATAACAAAATTTATATGCATTTATACAATATTACTTGGCATGAAAATTATTCAAATATTTATTACAAAATTGCAATGAAAATTATTCAAATATTTTGTGTTACAGTTAAAATTCATTTAAATATTCAAAGCACTATTTTTTCATATGTTTGAATCATTTTTCATGTGTTCCTTTGACAAATTTGCAATATTCTTTTGAAAATGTCAAATATTTGGCAATTACTATAACATGATTTTTATTGAGATATTTTTGTTTTTCATCACATAAAGTAATATAATACTCGTGTTCAAAGGCTATTTTGTTTTTTTCAAAAAAAATTCAAATATTGCTATCCGAATAATCAAATACTACCTTTGACTCGTTTACTATGAGGAGTATAATGGACTTTGTAATACGCAAAAAAAAACAACAAAAAAACTGACATATCGTTTATTATCTTTTTTCAATCGACTAATTTATAGGGTACTTTCAAACTCAAAAATACTCCCAACTGTCGCATTTCTTTTTATTTTTTGTTTTTTTTTTTTTGACAATGTGATGTTCAGTACAATAATAAACTGCCAGCGGCAAAATGAAAAAAACAAAAAAGAAACATACATTTAACACACACACACACACACACACAACATCATCAATGACAAAATCCGATAACCACCCAATTGTTTTGTATTCATTTAAAATATATAAAAAAAGAAGGAAAAACATTCAGTTCATTTCATGCAAACAAACGAATTGTTTTTTGGTTGTTTAATTTTTTTTGTTTGTGCAACGTTAAAACATTAATGAGGTTTTTAATGAGTAAACAGAACAACAACAACAACAGCAACAATGCCGAACTTTCGACTTTGTGTGCTGTGTCCTCTAATGATGTGCAGAACTCTGTTCGATACTCGCTGCAATGCAACAACAACAAATTAATTCATTCTGCTTCATTTTAATTTGGGAAGCATGGAAGACAAAAAAAAAATGTGTTAATTATGGTGCTGTGTTATTGTTTTTCTTCTTCTTCACAACAACAACAACAACAAGAAAATGAAATTGCACAGAAACAATTGGCAAAATTGAAGGAACAAAAAAAAACAAGTAAATGAGAGAGAACAGTGTGCGTATGTCCTTTTGCCGCTAACGTGACTTGCCAAGGGAAAGTAATAAATTTGTGACGCGAAATGAGAAAAACGTATGTGCAAAAAGTGTGATAAACAAGTGAATTGCATTTAATATCTATTTATTTAATTTCAACTCATTGAACTTTATGAACAATTTCTATTTGATCAGGCATTTGTGTCAAACTCGGGCAAAAAAAAAATAAAATTTATATATCTTAAATTCTATAAAGAATTCCTTCAAAATAGTCACTCAAGTTAATAATATCCTCTTACACGAATATACGCACACAATGACAAATACAACAAGCTGCGCTTATTATTTCCACCTGAAAAGAGAAACATATTATCCGAATTCTTATATGTTTTTCTGAACAATAGACATTGTCATTGTACTATATGCTAGCAGCTTGTCAAGTGGCAAGCACTTTAGACAATATGTACAAGCAAACAAAAGACGCTAAACAATATAACCAACAAGCTAAATAAATTGCTCAACATGCAATTTGCCAACATTCTTTTCTTTTCTAATCCTCGAACCATTAAAAATTCTGTTCTTTTTTTGACTACAGAAAATGTACTTTCCTTTTTTTTTTGTAACTGCTACTACTATATAGTACAGGCATATATTTAGTTCTTGATTATCTTTGTATAGTAAAAAAAAACAAGAGTTTTTTATATGCTTTTAAGGTCGGTACACTGAGACAAGCTTTTCTTCATATTTCGAACGGTTTGCTTGGTGAACTTTTCTAGACTTTGCCACATAATAAATTCATGAAACAATGAATTGATTGTGAGTAAGTAATATGAACATTAAAATACCATACTAACTGATCGAACATCCGTGTGTCAGTCTGTCACAAAGTCACCTCATTTTGATAGAATTTTAAATGCCGACGTTGAGTATAAATCATGGCATAACAATCTAAATTGTAGCAATTTTAGGAACAAGTAACGCAAGAAAGAAACAAAGTTATTTATTGGCTTAATTGCTAGGCAATTGATTGTGAATAAGCAATGGATTTGCAATAACATTTTCACACACACACACACACAAAGAGAGAGAGAGCCATCGAAATTTTGCTGCCACACTGCTGGCATTTTAAATGCATGCCGCTATGTGTGTGTGTGTGTGTGTGTGAGTAAAACACAACCGCAAGTCATCACATGTCACAACGTGTCACCAAAATTGCAGTCATTTTAATTATGAATAAATAAAGCTGGCAAATCCGAAGCCCAACGAAGGAAGCAAACTTTCAACTGCTTGCCGAAAACCAACAGCAACAACAACAACAACACAAACCGAGATAGAGATAGAGATAGAGATAGAGATAGAAAGAGTTAGAGCATAGGCGAATGAATGAATGGCCTTTTGCTGAGTGTGTGGGCGTCTGTCTGCTGTGTATTAACCTCAAACCTCGTAAACCACCAGCGCCAATTATATTTCCAACTTGTGCTGGGTTGGGCTTTGGGTTGCGGGGTTGCGGGGGTGGGGATGGCTTGGTCTGCCAACTGTCATTCTTATGGCATAAATCATATATTACACGAGCTTGTCAGCGACAGTTGTTGCTGGTTCGTTGCTGGTTTGTTGTTGTTTGTTCCTTTGGCTCCTTCCGTTGTTCGTTTTAATGCGGCCGTCATAAAACATTTACAAAAAATTGTATAAACACAAATTGCTGCCGTGTTGCAAACTAAAAACCCAAACCAACAAACAAACAAGTTAAGCTCCACGGCTTTATACCCATTCGCATTCGCATTCCGATTCCTATTTTTTTTTTAGCTGAAGAAACTTCCATAAAAGTTGAGCACACACACACACACACACACACACACAACGGGCATTTGTTGCATGCCAGTTGGTTTGGCGTCCATTTCCCATTCCATTGACATGATACTTTGGGGCGCATTGTCAGCGTTGGATGAGCAGCTGAAGCTGAAGTTGAAGTTGAAGCACCTGAACTTGTTAGTGATTCTATGCTGACGGTTTCCGTTTGACGCAGACAACGATGACGCAACTTTTGCTTTGGCTATAAACTTTTGTTTGCTTCCTCATTGCTGTTGTTGCTGTTGTTGTTGTCTGGTCTGCTTTTTAATGTCATATTGGCTAATCTAAACAGCGTTCACTTGAGTTCTATCCTACTGTCGTCCAACACATGAACGCAGAGTTCTGTTAAACGAAACACGTACGCCAAAGACCCAAACGCACGCACTAAAGGCGAAACCCTCTCTTGCTCAAGGACGTTGCGTGAAGTCGAAGTCTGGTCTCGTTGTCATTCCGTTAGAGTTGTGTCCTTGGTCCAAGACTTTTTGATAGGCTTGACGTGAACGCTTTTCTATGGCGCAAACCTTTCTACCCTTCCCACTTTCCTCGTTTTTTTTGTCAGCCGACAATTGCCACGACAAAGTTTTCAAACTGAGATGGAGTCAGATCAACCGTGTTAAGCTGTGCCACACTTCCTAGACAGCCAACAACAACAACAACAACAACAACAAAATAAGGGAAACAAAGCAACAATAGCTAACGCTCAAGCTCAAGCTGAAAACGAAGACGAAGCTGTAGCTGATGCTGAACCTCAAGCTGAAGAATAGCAACTCCTCGCTGAAGAACATTAGAGCCAAAGTTTGCTCTTAGCCAAGCGTTCAAGTGGAATAAGTGGAGCAAATGCGAAGTTAAGCCCACCCATAGCGTGAGAGCGATAGCGAAGGGGAGCTTGAAAGACCAACTCGATAAAATCAGCGTCAAACCCTCACCAACCAACCCGCCCCGTTAACATTCAACATTCTTATACTTACCTTTTCTCAGCCTCTGCATCAGCATCAGCATACCCATAGCTACTATATTCTTATCCTCCTATTGTTGTAGTCGTCGCGTCGTCAACCGCGAAGGCTAAACAATGCAAGGAACAAAAAAAAACTGGGAAAATGGAAAATGGAAGAAAAAAAACACTGACAGCTCCTTTGACACGGCGACAAACTGACACTGAGGTGGGGCATATAAACAAGTGCGAGTGCTTCGAGTCAATTGTGCACGACTAGAAGATTTAATCTTTATTGAATTTCTACCTAAATGCATTCATAATCGAATTTTTTTTTTTTATATCGAAGGAGTAAAGTTTGAGCAAAAAAAATGTTATACAATCAATACACCCTTTACGCTATTCACGTTTCGAATGCGTATCTCTCCAAAGTATAAAAGTTTGCTAAGAAAAATAGCAATGCTGCAACTAGGACAATGAAATTGTCAAGCCGTTTGGGGGGTAGATATTCGTTAGCTGCTGTGCCAAGCATTCTGATGCTTAAAGTTATTTAAGTTATTTGTAAAATAATAAAGAGAGAGAGAATACTGCCTGGCACTTTAGCGAATAAGAACAAGAACGCAAACAGGTGAAATGAGTTGGAATGTTCAACAACTTTGGCATTCAATTGAATTGCAAACAGAATATGAAGTGATGATGCTTGTAGGCAGCACATCACAATGACATTATCATCTCATCGGTTGCCATCAGAAACATTTCCCTTATCTCCTATCGAAATGCAAAAAAATGTATTGATTTTACCACCAAACTATTTTAAAAAGACATTAGTTTGAGTAAGGTTTGATTTATTGTAGTTTACATTTTAACAAGTCAGAAAATTAACATTTATATTCAGATACTTTCTCTCTCTTTCTTGCTCTATCGCAGCATCTTACCTTATCCGAAAAGTATGCTACAATATTTTTTTTTGTTTCGCCAATCAATGCATAAATTTTATTTTAATACACAAACAAATATTCCAAATCGTGCTTCATTTTTTATTATCCTGTTCAACATTAATCTCTTCTGCCCATCTACGCTTATCTATTTAACTTTTGGGACATCTTTAACGATTGTTTTTTTTTTTTAAATTGTGCTGTGTTTTTATGACCTGCAAATTTTATTACCATCGGACAATAAACACAATTTGCCAAGGTGTATGGCATGAGAGAAGATGCAATAAGTGAGCAATTTGTAGCATGTTTGTTCTCAATTAAAGTATACTAAAGTTGCACTGTGCACAATTAAATATCTATTGGTTCTAACAGAGACTAGTCGCATGTCATTCGCTATGGTTGTTCCTGCCCCAATCATCATCATAAACAAGCATTTGTGAATGCTAAAAAGTCAAAAGAGTGGCGGGCGAAGGCAAATTGTTGTCCAATTTGTGACGCCTAATGCAATTTACTAATCAATATTCAATTTGTTTGTGTCTGTGTGTGTGATAATAATACAAATTAAAATATCAACAACGCTTGATAATTACTGACATACATACTTAGGTATTATTAAATCACATATCGGCACTGTTGCACCGTTCTTTGACTTGCCATTTTGCCATTTGATATGCAAGTCAAGCACAACTGCAAAGCTCCTCAAACCGATTATAGATGGACAATTATGTTTTACAAGCTAAATTGCTTTAACAATCGGAAGACGACTGGGGTGCTTATCAAAATGACTAGAATAAAAGGGTTAAAAACAAATCAAATATGTATTTCTAATGCGATTTTAAATAGGTAAATGCCAGTTGCAGCTGTTCGAATAAACAAGGAAATATTTCTGCGTAATGGTAATCGAGCGGGATACGCATCAAACTGGCCTCGGGCATAATTATTCACCAACTCACAATACAATTTTAGTTGAGCTGCACAAAGTAAACGCATTAAACTGACAGACATTAAGTATACGCACAAAAATGCGAACAAAAGCAGCCCAAGTCTTGTGTTGACAACTTTTGTTGTTTGTTGACATTTGCTTAAAAAGCTTAACTATTGTTAAAACCAGAAAGAAAAAAAAAAAAAAACACAACAACGTCCCAAAGAAAATAACAGCTTTAAGTTATTACAGGAATCATGTTGAGCAGATTGCAGGTTTGGTAAGCAGCCAAAAGGATGTTGAAAGCTAGGCTAACATTGTATCTTGAGCACTGGCAACTGTTGTTGTTATACATCGGTATCTAAACTAATGAGGGACATATTCCAAACAAATTGGCTCTGCCAAGATAAGATGATGGTGACCCTCTGCTCGACTTCGACATACACGGGATGTATGTATGTGTGTGTGTGCTTGGATATCCCTCGTCACAAACCACTTGCAGGATACATTTATTGAGCGAAATGTGTAGAAGATGCATAACAATGGATTTGCGATAGCTTATGGCGTTGGCATTTAACTTGGACGTTCTATATGATAAAAGGCCGCATCTTCTTTGGCTTCTTCTTCGTCTTCGTCTTCTTAATCCTGCCACAATACAAAGAGAAACAGAGAGGTAGAGAAATTGACAAACAAACTATAATACAAGCGATATTCTTGGTGCAAGCACTCGGCTAATGAAGACCTCATAACAATACACAAAAAAAAAAAAATAAATAAAAAAAGCAAGCAAGAGATTGTATGCAAAAATAATTTACAAGTGTCAAGAAGCGGCTTGATTGGCTTGATTCAAGTCATCGAGTCTCTAAGTCTGGAGTTGGAATTGAGTGTAAAAAGTTTTAATCTTAAATCAACCAAGACAAAAAAGCCAGCAAATGTTCACAAGCAATTTCTTGTGCTAAGCAAATATTTACCCAATAAATTCCATTAAAACTAACAATTGGTTTACTTTTTGGCTTAAATGACACCAACCAATATAAGAACCAAAAAAGAAAGATGCTCCAAAGCACTAAAGGCATGCCAACAACTTTTAACTTGGCTACGTAGTTTTTTGTTGCTGCGGTGACAAAAAGACAGCAACAACAATCAGTCGTAGCAGCCGCAGTAACAACCGCAGCCGCAGCAGCGAGTAAATGAAGAAAGAAAGAAAGAAAAAAAATAAATAAAAATGTGCAAAAACTTAAGCAAAATATAAGCATTCGTCTGTTAGAGACTTAAAATGGGCGGAGCGGGTGACGATGCACACGACAAGAATAAAACAGAGCGACTGAATAAAAATAAATAAACACTTTGCTGCTAACGCTGCCCCTCTACTTCAGTTTTAGCTCCTGCGGGGGGCGTGAGAATAACACAAAAAATAAAAATAAAAAATGTTCCTGCCAATTGAGCCAAACAAGCAAGACACAAAAGGCCTGTTTGGACAAATACACAAAAAAAAGCACACACACAGAAAATAAAAATGAGAAGAGAAAAAAAAAATGAAGAGAACAGAACGAACACCTTAAAAAGTAATATAAAGCGACCAACAATTTATTCCAGCTGAACGCGCCTTTATTTATCTTGCAAGTCGTAGAAATAGTCGTTCTCGTAGTAGTAGTAGTAAGTACTCGTATTAAGCTAGAGATATAAGAAGTTTAAATGCTCTCGAAGTGCTTATTTCACCTTCTTCACCTGAGCAGCAGGCCAAAAGGGACCTTAACACACATTGCTACAAATTGTCCCTGGACAACAACAGCAGTAACAACAAATTTATATACCGATTTATATATGTACTTACGTTTTGCTGCCATTTGTTGTATGTGCAAGGCTATTTGGCCATTTGCGGCAAATGAATAAAAAAAAAATGTACAGATATAAAGTGAATGTTTCAAGTCACACTCAAATTCAAATAAATCGAATACAATCAAATTGTAACAAACATTTTAAATTGTTGGCAATGCATGACGCAACTTAAAGGCTAACAAAAAGAATTGAAATTCAATGAAAGAGAAAACTTTTCTTATACTACAATGGCAGGGAAATTTGTCAAGGTAGCAAAAAGTATTGATAACTAGATCGGATATTTCCATGTATGAAAAACGATTGAATAAACGCTTATAGTATTCGTAAAATACTTAGAAATATGCATTAAAATAAACAAAAACAGATTAAGTTATAAAATTGTTTATTTTCTTATACCATAAAAAAACTTATAAATCCTAAAAACATTTTTTCATGTTAATTGCTTACGCCATATCTCCTTTTTGTCAGATAGTTAGTGAAGTATAAAAAAAATTTATATTGTTTTATCATTTGAATGTTTTTATTGTTGCAATCAACTAATAAATGGTGTCCGTTCTTGGGCTTCGGTTCAACATCTTCAGAACTAAAAAGAGTAAGCTCCGTTGGAGAAATCTCTTTCACGAATAATACCGTGACAACTTTACCTTCGTTCAAAATGCCATTTAGTTCTATAAGCAATTTCATATCATTTACTTTGTCGAATACGTTTTAATTTAAGTTTTTACTTTTGAATAAAACGAATACATTTAAGTGCAATCAAAATGCATACGCAATATGCGTTTACAAGCAAATATCTGACGATAGCACACGACTAAAAAACTAGAAACTTATCAAACTGAGAAGTGCTCAATGATGTTACTGCATTTATACTCTTATCTATACTGCATTGGCTTGAGGCCATCGTCTAAATAATACTTTTAAAAGACGAGTTCGCGGCCCAGAAAAAAGTTTCTAAACCATTCTACACCCGCTCCAATGTGTTTGTTGGTGGGGGATTTATTTTCTTCTTTTTCGCTGGCAGCACTTTCAGTTAGCTGAGAATGGTGATTGCCAACGCAGATTTCTCAGCTGTGGCTCGATGCCAGTGCTCCCTAGTAATGCTGTTTCTTTTTCTTTTTTTTCGTTAAGCGTAATGTAAGCAGAACAAACTTTGGACATTGAAAAAAAAAGAAGAGAAAAAACGTTACTTAGGATTTTAAAAAATCGGCAAAGCTTGAATTATAGTTAAAAAAATATACAAAAATATATTAAGGAAAAAAAATTATCGACTAGACGGGAATTTGAACTCGGGTAACTTTGATTCCTAGATGTTCCGGTAAGAAGCAAAGGAATGATGATTCCGAATAGCTTGAAAAGTATTCACATTTCAATATCACATCAATCTCAACCAAGTAAATTGTCTCGTTATGATATTATTAGCACATTTTGTTGTCTATCATCTAGTTTGTGGCAGCAACAAGGCGCTTTGGGTCATCTATCTGATTTGGTCTGGGGAATATGCGTGTAAACGTTTGCAACAAAATTGACTTCCTAAGTTGTTGTTATTAGCTTTCTAAGGGGGCAAAAGTTGTTAGTGTTGTATTATTAAAGCTTTTTACGCGCATTTAAGTCTCACTCATCATTCGTTTAATTGGTGCCCATGAAGCCATTCTCTGCGAGAAATTGGCAACGAAGTCTGCAACTCGGCACCGGGCCAAAATGATAAATTGTCTAAGTAGTACAGAACGGGAAGAGCCCCCAGTAAGCAATTGTTGCTATTCATATTTTGTTATTAGAATTGAGAACAGCCAAAGTACTTGTACATAAAGTTAATTATTGTTGGCGCTTTTGAGTTTATTCGTCGAGAGACTTCAATTAGAAGTTAAATAAAGCCAAATTGGAGCCAAAAACTTTTCCCAGCAACAAAATCAACTTTGGCTAATGCAACAGTGGACTAGTTAGCTGTCCCTTAAATCTGTCACCTTCAACTCGAAATAGTTAAAGCGTGTGAAAAGATAAACAGACAAAGCAAAGTTGCATTCAAAAGTATTTTTTTACCTACAATTTACGTTAAGTGCTGTGAAATCTAATCCTTAATTTGTTGCAGGTCTCTTGGGTACGTCATCGAGATATACATTTGTTGACTGTTGGCCGTTATACGTATACATCGGATCAGCGTTTTGAGGCGATGCACTCACCCCATGCCGAAGATTGGACATTGCGTATACGTTATGCACAGCGCAAGGATTCGGGTATCTATGAGTGCCAGATTTCGACAACACCGCCAATTGGGCACTCGGTCTACTTGAATATTGTTGGTGAGTATCAATTAACACCTCTTAGCCATACATAGTATGTACATGCAACATTCGTTTGCTGTCATTTCCCATCTGCAAGCTTTTACTATTTGGCTACGTGTGACTGATTTGTATGTGTGTGTACGCCTGACATCCAATCTGTATGTATGTTGTCGAGAGCAGGAAGTGTTGCTTGAGCGGAGTATACGCAAAAGAAAACTAAAATTGTTGACCACTTGACAGCGTATCTATATCTTGGATCTATCCTCTATCTATCTATGTGTTGTCGTCAGTCTGTGAGTGTCTCAGACTTTTTAGTCAGTGTGTTAGTGTGTGTGTGTGTGTAAAGTGTTGTTGTTGTTTCTATGTTTGTGTCGTTTTATGGCAGCTTTTTGCTGTTTGATGATTCCCCTGGGCACCATTTGCACTTTATGGCTTTTCACAGACCGACAACGATGCCGTCTTCGTCGCCTTCCTCGTCCTCGTCGTCGTCGTCGTCGTCGTTGTCGTATTTTGATGACACCCACCAAGGAGCATCAAGCGTTGAGATTGTAGCATGAGTTTTGGTGGTTTTTAACATTTTCAACTGCGCCGCCCCGTTTCTTGAGCGTCTTTTGTTTATGCTCGAAGGTGTCGCTACTGGGCGAGTTAAAGTCAAAGTAGAAGCTGTTGTTTGTTGTTGCCTCGTCACATAAATTACAAGTTGTGCATTTCACTTTGCGCACTTTTGTGGCTATAAAGCACAAAAAACCACAAACAACAGCACGTACTTATATCCGGCTGTCATCAGTGCTTAACTACACACTAAAACATGTTTAGTTTGTTGCTGTTGGTTTTATTTTGCAAATCAATTGAATTCATTTCGAAAATAGTATTATTTAATGGGCCTTATTGTATTTAAGCTCTTTTTGTTTATGCTTTAAATAAATGGCAAGGAAAGTGTTTGTTTCTTTTTTTGCTTTTACATTCTCAATTTCATTTTGTTTGCTTTTTCTCTTGTTAACAAACGAATATTTTAACATAGTTCATGAATAACAGAAAAAGTTTCTAACAATTGTTTTTCTCTGTCTTTCACGAGGTTAACTCAATTAAATGCATTTTAAAAAGCGAGAAGAACACAAAGAGAGCGCGTGAGAGAGAGAGAGAGAGAGAGAGAGAAGGATCTTTTGTGCGGGCAGGCAAACAAGAATAATTGTTAAAATAAATAATGCAAAGTTGTTGATATTTTGCACTGTCGCATTATTTGAGTAGTAATCAAAGCTGAAATACTTACATGCATGCATATATATATATATATATATGTTTGTGTTAGTGTGTGTGTGTGCATATGGCAAATAGTACATATGGTAACAGTACAGAGAATTCTACTATATTTGTTCATTTGAGAGAGAGAGAGTAGACGACAACGACGACGAAGAGGCATCGTCTGTTGAGAGTGGCAACACAGACTATAAACATAAACCAAACCATTATTATAATGTCAACACAAACACACATAATTCAACTTTTAACACTCTGAGTTGAGGCGTTTGGCAGCAGCAGCAGCAGGCTGATATGTAGAGTGTGTTGGCGGTGTGTGTGTGCGGTGGGCGTGGCCATGCGCCTCAAATCACGTACAAACACATTTGCGGTTGTTTGCATTTTGCCTCGCCTTCAGCCTGCAAAATGGCAGCTTCTGCTTTCATCTAGTACACATACATGAACATTTAAATGTTTATAAACAGACATACATATATGTTTGTTTGTTTGTTTGTATGTGCGGTATAATCGTTCGGCAAGCAAAAGTACATTGCAGCATAAGCATGCATGTTGAGAGTTATACCTAGAGTGTGGTATGATGTTGTGTCTATGGTAAAGTAACTACATAGATGGATGGATGAACTCTCTCTCTCGTCTCGGGATATGTTAGCTTTCAGCAATTGTCAGGCATGTCGCGACGTTGAATAAGTTCTACTGGGAGCCAGAAAAGGTTAAGGCACCGAAATGAGATATGCGAATAATTTAGACAATAATTTCATGGTCACTCCACCGCAAACAGCAAAAAAGAAATACCAAAAACAGCAAACAAAATAGCTACAACAAATAAATGTTGACTAGGGAAAACAAACAGTTTCCCAAAGGTCTTAAGCGAAATGGGACAAGTGACATATATGTGTATGTGTGTAAAGCACATGAAATAGAAACAAAACTAGTCAAGACCATAACGAATATGTAGATGAAGGCCAACATAATAATAGGTTAAGGAGCTTAAACAACGGCTCTCTTACAAAAAAAAACACACACACACACATAAACATATTAGATTATGTAGTTATGCGTAAAAGACGCTTAAAGAAGAAATGGACAAAAATATATATAATTATATGTATATAAATAGAAAAAAGACTGACTTAAGTGCAAAAGATAAAAGTTGAACGTCGATTATACTAACGAGAAACAATAAGTTATTTATGCTAATCGCTATAAAGAATATATTTTTAGCCAAGATTGCAGAGCTTCATAACAATATGTAACGAAAAACTAAAAATTCTATCCGAATTGTCTCTTTCCCATTTAATAAAAGCTCAATTACACAATCAATTTAAATATGTCAAAGCGAATTTGGTTGGATCGCTCTCATTCTCTTTTTGTCGATTTTCAATTGGCTTGGATGAGCTTTAAATGCATTTATATATAAATTGCGCATTAAAGTACGCATGTGTGTGTGTGTGTGTGTGTGTCTGTGACGTATTTGCCAATGAAATATTTAATGCATATTTAATAGTTTTTGAATCGCTGTCAATTACAGATTCCATTATCCAACAGAACAGGTCAAATCGAAAAGGCAACACACTCAATTGATTTTTCATGCACTGTTCGGAAATAAAAACAACAAAAAAAAAAAAAAATTCTACAAATTAAAGAGTGCATTATCCTTAATGCAATAACAATTTGGCGCACTTATCGGCGGCAGAGTAATAATTACATTTGGGTACTTTCAACTTATTGTTGGGTTGAGTGCAAAGCTTCTTACTGACTTTTTCGTTCAGTCATTGGACTGATTTTTCGTTCAAACTGATAAACTTACTCTACTATATGCTATAAGTGCATCAACGACAAATTCTCTCTTGAACAGAAACACGCACAAGAATGTCACAAGAGTAAGCAATATCCTTTTGGTTGCTCGTTTTTGGCATGCATATTTGACATCTATGTATGAATTTGCTTTCTTTTGGGAACAGGTCAACTCAAATGCAGCTAAGACCATATAAATTATGAATATGAATGTTTGTTTGAACGGTATTTGAATTCCTTTCGAAAGTGCTATGGAAACAGGTTTGTTTGGTCAACTCTGGTAATGAGAATTGGACTATGAAAGATGTCCAGCTTTGTCCAGCGAGTGGAACTACTATATTCATAACAAAGCTCACATAGCTCACAGCAGTCTGTCCATGGATTTAATTAAATTTAGCAATCGATGTCCGTTGTTCTTTTGGCTCTTTGGCTGTTGGTTGCCTGATTTCGTGTTTTTAATTAATTTTTTCGAAATAGCAGCAAACCAAGAACAAAGAACACACAATAACGCACACACTGAGATGGACAATAGGAATGGATTTTGCTTTGACATAACTCTTATGTGTGTGTTGCTGTCTCATAACCAAAAACTAGTAGCTTGATTTGGTGCAAGGAGTCCCGTTGTCATCAAATTAACTAGCGTAACTCATGACAATAAAATTCCAAATGCAGTTCTCTTCAGGTATTTGCCATTGTTCAAATCAAAATTAAATTCCACACACGTGTAAAGGCAAAAAATAGCAACAAAAAAAACACAAAAATCATCGTAGATGAATGATTTTGGATATGAAAAGATGCGACTACAATGATACCAAACAATACAAAACGTGTATTTAAGATCAAGGTTTTATTGGCTAACAATAAGCTTTATGTCGCACATTTGTTTTTCTTTCTGTCTTTCTTTCTGTATTTAGCCTCGACTTATCTCGATTATTTATGCTATTGGTGAAAGATGAATGATATAAGCTTATATTTTTTTTTTGGCGTATTGACAAAAATGCCCAACAACACTAGCGTTACCAACAGAATTAATAGAAAAGCGTTCATAAATTCCACTGGGACAAACACACACACAGTTGTTGAGGCCTAAAGATGAATGCGGGTATTTGCCATGTTTATATGTTTGTGTCTTTGTTTATGAATTTGTGAATTTTTGGTGCGTTGCCGCATGAATGGCATAAATAATAAACCTGATGCATGCGTCTCCATTAGAAAAGAGACAAACACACACACACATACAACGGCATTTACGAGCACAATCGAAGCGCTTTTGATGGTTGGCAGCTGGTCCCACGTGTGGTATGCGTAATACTTGTTTAATATCAACTCCCCAACATTTTCGAGCGTACATTTGTGTGCGTCCGTGTGTGTGTGTGACACGCGTAGTATTATCAAGAGCCCACAGGATGAACCTGCCCTTTTTAACTTTGGCTTTGACTTTAGGCTTGTTTTTCCTGTTTTGGATTTTCCGCGTACGTTTCATCCTAAGCCTCGCCCCGCCCCCGCACCATATTAACAGCCCTAACCTTCGCTGCCTTTTGTCTCAAATATTTTACCCTTTCGCATTTACTTTGGCAATAGCAGCGAACCTTATGCTTGAACATTAAAATCAATATATTAAATTGTGATAAAAGCTCAATTTGCCTAAGAAAGCAAGCAATACAAAGACTGTATATATATACTATATAATATTGTAAATACTGGCAAACAAAGAACATTGCCAAACTGGAATCCAATAAATCAGTCTGTCAATATTATTTAGATTATAAAGTTACGTGAAATTCGTTTCTCTTCAACCTTTTGATACTTTTTCTAGCATTTCGCAAGTGAAATTTAATACTTTGAATTGTTGTAAAGAATCGTCTTTATATCTTGGTTTTCAAATATATAATATTGTGTATGTTATTTTTCTCTTTTAATGCAGAACCCATTACCGATATCGTTGGCGGTCCGGAGCTACACATCAACATGGGTTCCACCATCAATTTGACTTGCATTGTTAAGTTTGCACCGGAACCACCACCCACCGTCGTCTGGTCCCACAATCGTCAGGTATGAGCTACTTCAACGATAAATACTGTCACTGTTTGCCCCGTTCTTCAACACATATGTATGTTAATAATATTTTCGGGTCTGGGGAAATATGAAAGGACAGGAGAAAAAAAAAACTGGAATACAAACTAAACTCAAACTGGACTAAAATACTATCATTAATAAAAATTTAACTAACAAACTCATGGGGCAGTTAGCTGCCCACGGCAGGGATGGCTTTGGCAGGCAACATTTTGTGTGTGTTCCTTTTTTTTTCGTTTTTGTTTTTGTTGTGTGAAAAGAGATGGCTCTAACTGTGACAGTGGCAGTCAGTGGCACTAAGCTGTTTTGCCGTTTTTGTTAACTTTATTTGTAACGCTGGTTGTGTTATTCATTTCAGGTCATAAATTTCGATTCACCTCGCGGCGGCATATCATTAGTCACCGAGAAAGGTGTGCTGACCACCAGTCGTCTGCTCGTACAAAAGGCCATACAACAAGACTCCGGACTCTATACATGTTCACCATCCAATGCCAATCCGACGTCGGTGCGCGTGCACATCGTCGATGGTGAGTAGCCCGGTATGCAAACCCTCCATTCCATTATTCAACCTCCTACTACAACATCATTGCGGCCAGAATGCCACTAGACGCTGGCTGAGACCTGGCTACTAGTACCACTTGTCGTTGTGGTTGGCTGAGACGAGCGAGCGACGCAAGACAAATGTGTGCGCGATGCCCTCCCAAAAAGCCAACTAAGCTTGTTTGACTTACTTTGACAGACGACCGCGGCTGTGATTGACGACTCGCCCTCGCCCTGTCGTCCTTCTATAATTCTCTCTAATTCTTTCTATACAAATCCAAGTGCTTGCCCATTTAATTTAAGTTTGACCAATAATTAAACGGCCAGCGAGGCGTATGCGCAATAACATTAAGAAAATTAAATGAGATTCAAACTCAATGCGAATTCCTTAAACAATTCAAGTTTCAAAATAGAGTTCTTTACCATTTTATTGGCTAAATATTAATGGGTATAGCGTGTACGTACAGAAACGATTAGTTAACGGATATGCGAATACACTGATGGCTCAACTTTGTGACACGATGCTGCTTTTGACCAGAAACTGTGAGATATTCACATTTATACATTTGTTCAAAGTCGTAAAAAATTAGTTTTAAGCAACTTTGGGCATCAACATTTTCGTAAGTTTTGACTCGTTTATGCCCGTAGGTTCCTCTCTCTCTCTCTCTCTCTCTCTCTCTCTCACTCTCCCACGCTCTCTTCCGTTATGGCTATACACATTGTAAGTTCCCCCCGCCCCCACCCCATCATCCGAAAGCTACTTCAGCATCATCCCCACTTCCGTCGATGCCGGAAAAAAGTGCTTACAAAGCAAAAAGTTTAACAACTTGAGCGCAAATGACTTTGGCTTGTAAGCGGCACGCTACAACAAATACGCCATGGAATTAGATTAAAATAATAATAGCAACAACAACAACTACTACTACTACTACTAAATGAAGCACGGACAAGAAGAAGAAACACAGTAGCCTCTCTCAACTAAGAAGCAACAAACTAGTTTGTCCAACTAGCAGATACTCTCTGTATGGCAACTTGATTTCATTCGATTTGTCCTGTATTAAGTTACAGAGAAAGAGACTAACATGCCGTGTTTGCTGCGCACAGGGTATCAAAAGACAACAACATCAACTTCTTAAGTGGAACAACTGCTAAAACTTAAGTAATTAACACAAGTTGTTTGCACTCAATGTAACGGACTAGAGACGTGCCTGCAGGGCGCAATTATCCTACACTGACTTGCCAGTTCATATGATAAAATGAATACTTAAATCGATGGTGTTCCATATGAGACAAATACCCACAACCAAAACACATAACACAACCGAATTGATCATATATCTAAATAGTCTAATTGTAATCATTAGAATTATAATCCAGTATTGTCATAAAATATCTTTGATGATGCAAAAATTAATACGGAAATGTCTGACAAAGAATTTGTGTCTCACACGCATAGAAATGAAAACTCAAACGAATGCAAAGGCATTTTTGTATGTGTGTAATAATAATAAATATTTGTATTTGAGTATTTGTCACAGCTAATTTCGTTTTAGCTTTGTGTCAAACGACGCATGGCAAATATTTGAGCTGTGAGCATTTTGTAAATTCTCAGACAATCTTCAAATATTTCATTAAATCTGAACAATGCGTTTTCACCGCTCAACCACATTGGAATGTGGAACATTAGTTATACCACCAACTGCTAACATGATTAAGTTTTGCTAGAATCCTTTAAGAATGCTTTAAAGAGCTATTCAACACGTACGAGCATAAATATTAGTTTTCAACATATTAAAAAAATGGTTTCAAGAAGTTCACCAAAAAATTAATACAATTTGAAGAACTTTAAACTGAACACGTACCTATTTTCTATTAATTATTTTTTAGTTTTTATTTGTTTACTCTGTTTGCTTTCTGTTTAGGTTAAATGACAACAATTCTCATTCATCATAAATAAATGTAAGAAAATAGAAAAAAAAACACCAATAAAAACGTTCTTGATAATGTGGCAAGTGCCTTAGCTCTGCAATATAAATCGAACCAAATTTGACTAAGTTTATATTCCAATTTTAAGCTGGTTTTTGGCTTTGTTAATATTTGAACCAGCTACTCATACTTGAAACAAGAATTTTCATAATTGATTTCATTATTTTTCGAGTTTCAAATGATTCAAGTTTATTTTTGTTCGAATGAAGAAACATTGTGATTGATTAAGGAATATTTGGCTTAAGTATTATCATACAGTATGAAATATTCCTTTCCCAAATCAAGAAAGAATTCCTATAGAATCGCAAATTCTCAACTCAAGTACATTTGAACCATATATACTTATTTCTCCTCTTCTTAATGGTTGGCATCATAAAGCAGGCCGGGCAACAAAAATCGTGCTTTATTGCTTAACGCAAACTTCAAACTTCTTTTAATTTAAAGCTTAAGTGCAAACTGTAAGGAAAGTTTGCCATTTTATTGCGATCGCAGATGTTGTTTGGTAATCAATTTTTCAAAGTGTGTGGGTTTTACTACAATAAATATATACATACATACTTTACTATATACAAATACATACACAGATTCGTTGTGAAGGTCTTTTGGTATTTGTGGATGTTTTCCATTGCGTTTTTTTATTCATTTTTTTTCTTCTTTTTTTTATTGCCAGCAATTAAATTAATAGACAATAAAGCTTTTGCAGAGAGCTGGCCATCGTTAGCTGGCTTACATACATTTTCATTCAATCTCTTTTGTGTCCCCACTCAACATCATCATCGTCATCATCATTATAATTATTATTCATATTATTATTATTATTATTATTATTATTGCTCTTGCAACCGAACATTTCGGATGCTTTGTGCTAACGAACTGTACGGATTTTTACAGGCGAGCATCCAGCAGCTATGCATCATGGAAGCTCCGCTTCTTTGGAGCCACCGGAACTGTTCTTGCTGCTGTTGCTCTCGTGCGGATTATTGGTCATTTTGGAGTCGCATTCGTGTTCATCTGCCACCCGTCTTCTTTTGTCCAGCCACCATGACGCCACTGATACTACTATAACAACAACTAAAACAACAACAGTTACAACTGCCGAAAAAAACAAGCAACGAAGCAACGCCATCGGCCCGGTTAGCTGCGTCGAGCGGCAGTTGGAGAACGGCTTAGTGCCGCCAGCGACATAGCTGCCCGGCCCAGTTGTTGGCGTTGGCGCAGTAGTTGGTGAGGCCAAAGGACGATGGACTTTCTAAGTCACTAAGGAATTAAGTTTGTATTTTATTTGTTGCTGTTTTTTCGACTTTAAGATATGTTTATGATTCGAAACTTTAAAATACTATAATAATACTTAGTGCATTGTCGGTTGATCTCGTTATCACTAAATTAAGAGGCCGGTTTGCATCAGGCAAGAAAAAAAAAATAATTCCCCTCCCCCCTTAAAAGTGAAAAGAAACATTGAAAAAAAAAAACACTGCGCCGCAAACAATTTTATCAATTTTCTAAAAAAAAAACCCAAAAAAAAAATACTATTATCAAATAACAGGAATTTTAAACAAAACTAAGTAGTTATGTTGGTTAATCAATTGCCAACTACACTAACAAAACACACACACACACATACATACATACATACAAACATTGTTTATTATAAAACAAAAAGGCTACTAAATGTAATTTTACTCTTTGCCATAACTTCAAATCTATAGATGTTAGCTGTTTGTTTAATCGTCTTGTCTACTTCGGTTTTCGATGAGCAAGCAACTAGCAGACAAACACAAAAACACACACATACACACACACAGACATCCATGAAAATTAATTTTCTAGTACAAGTTAAGCTATAGATGTCTAAAAATATATATATATATATGATACATACTTAAATACATAGTATATGTATGTAATTGCGGACCCTAAAGGGAATCGACGTTTTTTTTGTCGTTGTTTTATCTAGGCTAAGCCCAAGACTATAGTAAAATTTAAGTGAAAAACTTGCTGCATTAACTATTTTAGTGTTGATGATATGCAGGAAATACATAGAGAAAAATACAAAAAAAAAAAACTAAACAAAATACATTCAAACATTCAAAACCCATTGGAAATGTTTGAAATGTCGAATCTGATAAGTTTGCTTCGGTTAGCCGAAGATGGAATACCCTTGCAGTGAAAAAGATGCTAGTTTTTTGTGTTATAAACAACAAGATCCTTCGAATAACTCAAATTTTTCGACCAATCTATGAGTTATACCAAATATTATAAGTCATCCGATTGTAAAACAAGACAAAAACCGAGAGACTAAATTATTCGATCAAACAATTCAATTTGTATATATATTTTGCGGACTTCAAAAACAAAAATTGATATTATAATACCAACTGCAAGGGTAAAATACAATATATACTGCACTCCTAAACGGCCAAGTATGTATGTAAATAAAACTAAGTGATTGTTTTTTTTTTTTTTTTTTGCACCTACCGAATAAAAAAATACTGTACGTTTAGCGCGCGCGTTTATCAAATGCATATGTAGGGCAAATTTCAATATATACTATACATACATGTTCATGCGTGTATCTATATATATATATAAATATATATGTATGTAATGTTCGCTTGTAAGCAATGAGAATTTCAGGAGGATAAGCAACTCTCCTCTAAATAACTCAGCAATTTATAGGTATTTAAACGTAAGCATTTCTCTCTAACTTACTATCTATCTCCCTTTCGCTCGCTATCTCTAATTCTAAATCTATCTCTGTCTATCAGTGTCTGTTTCATACCCTGTCTCTTGTGGCTTTCTAATTCGGTGTGTGTCATTCAAAGCACTTTGCCAAAAAGCAACGTGTTTTATATCTCTTTCAATCTTTGTCACGTAAAAGCACACACGCTCGTTTATTAAGTGTTAACTTATGGGAATTTGGCCAAGCTAAAAAGTAAAACAAAAACGAAAAAAAAAACATATTTAAAACAAAAAATTGAGTAAAAATAATAAACGATGGATAGTCCCACCCCAAATCTGGGTTTAACCCAAAACCAAGTCCTAGCCACAATAGCCAACCAAACCCAACATTTATTTCCCGAAAACAAAAAAATTCCCCCAAAAGCTCTTAAAACATATTCGCTCTACAAGAAGAAACTCAAAGAATAATTCATCTGTTTATGAAATTAGAAAATAATTGATAAATTAAGTATGGAAAAAACAAAACATTCAACAAAAATATCTAAAGCTCAAAAGTATATTTTATAAATGTGATGACGTTTAGCAAATTTCAAGCTTATTCAATATAAAACATAAACAAATAAAACCAAAGACCAAAGCATCAACGACAAACGCGCGCAAGATAAGCACAGCGATAACACACGCACACATATATATGTATATGTATTCAATAAATAAATATGTATGTGTATATGTGTTTATGTGTCTATGTCTACAACAAACATACACACCTAGATGTATCATAAATTTCAATGTATGTTAATGTTGGGTAAGAAACAAAATAAAAATCTCAATAAACCGATTCTTTACTGCTCTGCCCAAATAAGTAATAAGTCCTAAGACGTGTCATACATCCTGTCAATAGAAAAATTTCTCATGACTCGACAAACCAAACGCACTTCGAATTATTTGCATCCAATGTTTTTCGGTTCCAAGCAGCGTTTTGGTCAAAACAATATATTTCAAGCTTAGTACAATATGCCTAGCATTGAGTATGATTTTTGAATAAGTAAGTTGTTTGATATAGTTTCAACTGTTAATGATCATCGGATTTTCTTGTCTGTCTGATATCAAAACTTTCGATTCTATTTTCTATAAAGTCTTCAGTTTAAGTTGTCAAGAATCATGAGGTTAACTCGATCTTTGACCAGCGATTAAAAGAAAACCGATTGGTTCTGCAAATGTAGGAAATCTTCTTTAATTCTCCAATACTGAAAGAAAGCGTTATTGTATTTAAAATGATAATGAGAAAATTGCATTCATACGGACAGATGGACAGCAAACACAGCGGAAAGAAACCCAATATACTATTTTTCCCATGGGGATCAGAGTATAATTACAACTACATACCATACTATATACTTGTATGTATGACACACAGACAACAAACAAAAACTTTTTATGTATGTATTAAATAAGGTGAAAATAAAGTCCATGTTGCGGAAGCTAAAAAAAATTTAAGTATATAAACTAAACCAAAATGAAATAAAATTAAATAAAACTGGCATTAATATACAATATAGAAACTATAAGCCATCATTTCATAAACATATATGTTGAACACAGGTTTTTTTTTTATGTAGATTTAAACATTAAAAGTATTAAATAGCTAATAAAAATACAGAAAAACGTTTTAATAAGAAATATGTATGTTTAAAAAATAAGCATAACAATTGCATGAAAAGCAAACAATTTAAATGTGGTTAAATAAGAATAAATACAGAATTCATAAATGTTTGCAAAACGAAAAAAGAAATATGAAAACAAACAATAAATACATACACACACACACACACACACACACACAGACAGACACATGCTTGCAGTTTCATGGAACAAAACACGCAGAAACACGTGAAAATTGAGAAAATTCAAATAAATTAATTTGTGGTATTTTTTTTTTTGACAATTTAAATTTAAGTAAAATATTCAGAGGTTATTATTATAAGTACGTAGAGTCGGACAACACACAAAAAAAAGTATGAAAGCAAAAGAAAATAAAAACCATGGAAATTCAAGGAGAGCAAGCAAGATTTAAAATACAATTTCAATAAAAGTGTAAAATTACATAAAAACAAAAAAATGTAAAAAAAAATCAGCTTTTTCATTCGAGTGTGGAATATATTTGTGTTTCAGTCAGATCTTTCTTATCAACTTGGCTTATTGATTTCTGTTATCAGCGCAACAGCAAATTGTATTTGGCATGCCATTATTTAATGGCGGATTTGTATATAGTATACATATATATCTTCTATGTACATAAATGAGCATATGAATTTATTGCGTACAGGTTTTGCCTGCAGATAATGAGACTGTCAACTGGGCATTAAAATTTTTGGCTTAGTTGCCAAATGACATCAAATCAACTAACAAACTAACTAATATACATACAAAATGTGCATACATGAAGGTAGGTATGTGTGTATGTGGCAAGTAACAGAATTATTAATGTGCTGACGAGTTGAGGACATCAGCTGTCAATTAGTGCAACGCCCAAACATAAAAGCCAACAATAAATAAAACGAAAAAGAGTATTAGAACTGCATAGAAACTAAATGAACTTTCAGTTAATTTATACGCCAGGTAACAAAAAAAACATGTATTCTTAAGTTAAAGCAAATAAAATTTGCTAGTTTTAAGTTAAAGTCAACCATTTTTTTTTGTTTTTTTGTTGTGGCAACGCCCTAGCGTCAATCCTTTATGGATAAGCAAATAATCCACTTATAATTAGCAGTAAAAAGGCATGAACGAGAAGAAATGTGTAGAGAAAATGTTTAACAACAACAGCAACAGCAACAAGAACAACAACAACAACAACAACGATAACAACTGCGGCAGTTAAAGGATGTGCGGGCAAGCGACCAAGGATAACAGACAGGCCGCCAAGTGGTTAATGTTGAGCAAATTATTAAATTGCAGGGACAAAAATGTGAATGGCGGCGGGTGGTTGAGTAAAGGCGTGCGACTAGGCCATAAAAAATATTAAGCAAGCAAGGGGCGTGTTAATTTATGGCCAACAAATATGCTCGGTAAATGTAAAGTGGTGGCGGCGGCGGTAGCGTTGGCGATGGCGATGGCGTTGGCTCCAAGGGTCACAAGCTGCCAAGGCCACACGTTCAACGATGAGAGAAGAGCTACCAAAGAGACCAAGAAAAAGAGAGGGGTAGTGTTGGGATGAAGGGATGTACTCGAATAGACTCGCTTAAAAAGTTGTAAAATATGTTAAAATATTTGGACGGTGCTAAAAATAACTAAGCATGCAAAAAAATTAAACAAGCGTAAATAAAATGAGAGGCAACGCCAAATGGCTCGACATGAAATGAGTTAGGCAAGGCGAGGGAGATTGGAGGGCATCTTTGGGCTAACGGATGCTGGACACAATAACAATAGCTATGAACATTGCGACAAAGACAGGGAAAGCAGTTGGTGCATTTAATTCAAGTGAAAATGATTATAAATGCGCCATAGGAAATTTCGTGCCAGAAACTGCAGAATGGCTCAATAAACTCAACAAACTGTTTATATATTATTATTATTCAATTGCAGTATGAAATAAAGTTGTTAAAAAAGTATATATAAATGTTGTAAGGTATTAAGTGCATTTGTGAAAGATTGAGATTGTAGAGATTTATTGTAATGAAAACTTTATATTCTTGTGCGTTCTTCATTTGTTATCTGGCTTTGTTTACAGAGTAAATCAACCAAATCTGCAGCGGCTATTGAACTGCACTGGCCCCAGTGCGTATACGTTATATGCAAATAATAACGCTGTAATAAGTTAATGATTATGTCTTATTGTTGGTTAAGATGATGCAACATTTGGGGTTTCTGTGAGTAAATCTGTGTTTCTCGAACTTGACTTGTTGACTAACGGTTCGAAAATAAATAAATCAACGTTTGTAACTTGAAACTGACTGATGTCAACAAAAGGACATTCTTGATTGGTTTTAAGAAGCTTGGGCCCAAACTTTGCACATTTCAAGCACAGTCGAGCTGCCATAAAACGAAACAAGTAAAACTTGATTGTATCAACTTGGAGGGCGTTTTGAAAGCGAATTCAATTGAATGACAACAACAAAAAACTAATAATTATTCGATAAATATTTTAGTTTTTGAAACTTTTGTAGTTGCCATTTAGAGTATAAATTATTATATTGTTGTAAGTTCGACTTGTAAATGTACGGCTCAAGGAAGAAGTTTCTCTTTAGTAATTTGATTTGATATTTGCCAAGTTGCGACGCACTGTAAGCACGTTGGCTAGGCAATTAAAAGCGGGTTCAAAGTTCAGTTGAACTCACAAATTATACGAGCATTTAATGAACTGTGCCACGCATACAAAGCACATACATAGTACATGCATACACAAACAGAGCTAGACACTTCACACATATGGACTACGTGCAGTCATTAAATATATATAGGCAAGACCACGCCCCCCACCCACCCAACAGCTTTACCGCCCCTACGCGCATTCGAAAAGCAACCTGGCTGCTCCTAACCTGTACGCTAAGGTCACGCGCTGGCGCTGCCTTCAACCAAAAAGGTCACTTAAGCAAAATGAAATGAATAAATGTATGAGAAAGGGCTGTGTGTTATACTTAGTAATGGGTAAGGGGGCACCGCTTTGGTGCGGTACTTAGGAGCTTTTTGTATGATGTGGATCGAGTCGAGTTTGTATTATGGCACTAATGCCAGCCGAATGAGAAACTAAACGTTTTGTAATGGACGCTCTGGCCGCCAGGTTTGAAACTTAATTGCAAACAATTTTTTTTAACAAACACTCGCAGCAATAACAATAACTTTAACAGGTTACATAAGAAGAAGAACACATGCATGTTTATATGTACATATGTATGTATGTATGTATGTATGTATGTGCGGGTCAAAGTTTGTTGGTGTGGCATGTGTGAATACCGCCCACTGTGCTACTTTTAAGTCCCATGGCGCTGGCCAATAATTTATGCGCGACAGACTTAAATTAGAAACGTTTCTCTTGTTGCGCTTTGTTTTTTTTTTTTGTTTTCTTTCATTTTTTTTTCTTCTTTGCTATATACGCTATATCCATGTTATGAACGCAATAAACATTTCCCCCACTAAGGATGAGAAAGAACAGCCGACGTGGTGTCGCTCTTGTTGTTGTTACTGGCCATAGAGGAACATTACTTCCTGCTGCTGCTGCCGAAGCGACAAGTGCACTTTATTAGCGCTTGCTCATTTGCCACAGCCTTGGCCGACGACGACTAGGACGACGAGAATGAGAAGAAGGAAAACGAAAACTGACTGTGCGGGGCCAGCTAGTCAACCAGTCGTCGGCCTCCAACTCGGGTACCGGGTGTTTGGCTTTTGGCATAAACGCGATCATTAAAAGCACATTGACATGGCGCACACTGAGCGACGATATGCAGTTTCACACACACAAACGAACACACTTAGAATGCGTGGTAAAATGTACAATTAAATACTCTTCTTCATTATTAATTTATGTAAATCATCTTTGTCATTTTTTTTTTTTATGCCAATGACATAATTATCTTGACCTATCAATAACGCAAGACACACAACAAGTCATTCACATACTAGAACTTTAAGCCAAAGACAAGCTTATACTATTAAGAGAAAAGAATATCTAAGTTTACACTAATCGGAAAGCCGAAAGCTATAAAAGATTGTAATTATATCTAAGGCTGCGAACTTATAATGTACCAGCTAATGTTTTATTACTATAAAAACATTTCATCTTTGAACTAGAATGCCAGCTGTTTCAAACCCTAAAAAGAGGCTCTTCAGAAAAGTAACAACATAGCACACTACAAAATATTTACAATCGATGTTTTCTTATAATTCAAAACTGGTTTAAGCTCTCCTGCATAGGGGTGCCACTACGTACGAAACAGTGTATTGGAATTCCCAAATGGTTTTAACTCTGCAGTGTAGTCATGGCGGTGCGTCTGCCTCACAGATTTATCAGCAACAGTCTCTGCTGGTCATGATGTATGTTTGTTTTTTTTTTTTTTTCAATTTTTATATTGACCATATAAATTGAATATCTCAATTGCAGTCATATGAAATGATATTTTAAATATATGTTGGAGGTATTTTAACGCGAAGTGAACGTTCGAGAGATTGCACTCCTGTCACAGACAATGTCCACATATATTGAACATATTAATTGCAGTTATATGAAATGATATTTTAAATATATGTTGGACTACTGAGAGCTTTGATTATATTTTCCCAGTATATTATTGTTAACATATATGTACATATACAATAATATTGCCCAACTTGACTGAACACCAAATTTGTTCACGTCTATGTTTGTTTATTTTTTTTATTTTTTTTTTTTTGTTAAACATTTCTTGCCAGATATTTTTGTTGTTACGTAGCTGGATACTGTTTTACATTCGAAACTCTGGTTGATTAGGATAGAAAATCTACTACGCTCTACGAGTATTTGTCTGCCAGACATTTATGTTTTTACATTTGAAACTTGTTGCCCAACTTTAAAATCGACTACGCTCTGTCGTCTTGTAATTCACAACTGGATCGTTACCTATCTGCGCCTTCCAAAACTCGGCATACATATGAAAGGTCGTAATCGAATTACATTTAATGAAATAAGTGTTGGATACTTTGTTACATTCAAATAATAATTTCTTTTAATAAAAAACAAGAATTTAGTGAAAATTTGTTTGTGTTTCACATGCTTTGTTGGATTCATCGATAGCCATATCTTCTAGTATCGTGGCGACTTGCAGTTGCGGTGTTTTTCTTTTTTATCAATTCAACGTCGTCGTTTTTTTGTTTTGTTAATTGATAATATTTACATTCTACATAATAATTTTTATAATCAAATCAAGAAAATACTGAAAATTTATTTATTTTGGAATGCCAAAGTTTAAAGGGTGATATCATTAACAATTTTGGATTTTAAATCTTAAATGCCGAATTTTTAATAATTGAAAAAAGATATTTCTTAAGTTCATTTCCAATAACTGATCAAAGAATTTTGTTGAGGAAGAATACAGTGTTGCAGTTGCGTTCTTATTGTTCTTCCTTAATGCATGCAACATGCAAAAGGGTCACAAACGTGAAAAGGCATTGACCACTGTGATGGTTTGCATTGTGTTGCCAAGTTTGTTGTATAACTAATGTACAGTTATGACTTGGTATTATTATTGGGTGCAGCGGGCAACAAACATATTGTTAAGATTGGCGATGTTAGACATTTGTGGTTGCCATGTTTGTATACATTTTTAGTGTGGCTAATCGAATCACAACAAAACAAAACATTGCGGCTAATAAAAGCACAATCTTTTTTTTATATAAAATTTTTAAAAAAATCCATGTTGGAGCTGCTGCCGTATGCATTGGATTTTGATCCGCTCTTTTTGTAAAAGTCATAAAAATTAATATTTATATATATTATTATATTAATATCATTGATTGATATTGAAATGTTGTATAATACAAAATCCGTTTATGAAAAAATTGCTGAATTTCATGTTTACATTCTACATAATAATTTTTATAATCAAATCAAGAAAATACGGAAAATTTATTTGTTTTGGAATGCCATAGCTTAAATGGTGATATTGTTAACAAGTTTGGATTTTAAATCTTAAATGCCGAATTTTTAATAATTGAAAAAAGATATTTCTTAAGTTAATTTCCAATAACTGATCAAAGAATTTTGTTGAGGAAGAATACAGTGTTGCAGTTGCGTACTTATTGTTCTTCCTTAATGCATGCAACATGCAAAAAGGTCACAATTTGTGAAAACGTGAAAAGGGATTGACCACTGTGATGGTTTGCATTGTGTTGCCAAGTTTGTTGTATAACTGATGTTCAGTTATGACTTGGTATTATTATTGGGTGCAGCGGGCAACAAACATATTGTTAAGTTTGGCGATGTTAGAGATTTGTGGTTGCCATGTTTGTATACATTTTTAGTGTGGCTAATTGAATCACAACAAAACAAAACATTGCGGCTAATAAAAGCACAATCTGAATGCATTGGATTTTGCTTTCCTTTTTTTTTTTGTTAAGCATTTCTTGCCAGGTATTTTTGTTGTTACGTAGCTGGATACTGTTTTACATTCGAAACTCTGGTTAATAAGGATTGTAATTATATCTAAGGCTGCGAGCTTATAATGTACCAGCTAATGTTTTATTACTATAAAAACAATTCATCTTTGAACTAGAATGCCAGCTGTTACAAACCCTAATAAGATGCTCTTCAGAAAAGTAACAACATAGCACACTACAAAATATTTACAATCGATGTTTTCTAATAATTCAAAACTGGTTTAAGCTCTCCTGCATAGGGGTGCCACTACGTACGAAACAGTGTATTGGAATTCCCAAATGTTTTTAACTCTGCAGTGTAGTCATGGCGCTGCGTCTGCCTCATAGTCTGTCTCTGCTGGTCATGATGTATTTTTTTTTTTTTTTTTTTTTTTTTTTAATTTATATATTGACCATATAAATTGAATATCTCAATTGCAGTTATATGAAATGATATTTTAAATATATGTCGGACTACTGAGAGCTTTGATTACATTTTCCCAGTATATTATTGTTAACATATATGTACATATACAATAATATTGCCCAACTTGACTGAACACCTAATTTGTTCACGTCTATGTTTGTTTATTTTATTTTTTTTTTTTTTTTTGTTAAACATTTCTTGCCAGATATTATTGTTGTTACGTAGCTGGATACTGTTTTACACTCGAAACTCTGGTTTATTAGGATTGAATATCTACAACGCTCTACGAGTATTTGTGTGCCAGACATTTATGTTTTTACATTTGAAACTTGTTGCCCAAGTTTAAAATCGACTACGCTCTGTCGTCTTGTAATTCACAACTGGATCGTTACCTATCTGCGCCTTCCAAAACTCGGCATACATATGAAAGGTCGTAATCGAATTACATTTAATGAAATAAGTGTTGGATACTTTGTTACATTCAAATAATAATTTCTTTTAATAAAAAACAAGAATTTAGTGAAAATTTGTTTGTGTTTCACATGCTTTGTTGGATTCATCGATAGCCATATCTTCTAGTATCGTGGCGACTTGCAGTTGCTGTGTTTTTCTTTTTTATCAATTCAACGTCGTCGTTTTTTTTGTTTTGTTAATTGATAATATTTACATTCTAGATAATAATTTTTATAATCAAATCAAGAAAATACGGAAAATTTATTTGTTTTGGAATGCCATAGCTTAAATGGTGATATTGTTAACAAGTTTGGATTTTAAATCTTAAATGCCGAATTTTTAATAATTGAAAAAAGATATTTCTTAAGTTCATTTCCAATAACTGATCAAAGAATTTTGTTGAGGAAGAATACAGTGTTGCAGTTGCGTACTTATTGTCTTCCTTAATCCATGCAACATGCAAAAAGGTCACAATTTGTGAAAACTTGAAAAGGGATTGACCACTGTGATGGTTTGCATTGTGTTGCCAAGTTTGTTGTATAACTGATGTTCAGTTATGACTTGGTATTATTATTGGGTGCAGCGGGCAACAAACATATTGTTAAGATTGGCGATGTTAGACATTTGTGGTTGCCATGTTTGTATACATTTTTAGTGTGGCTAATCGAATCACAACAAAACAAAACATTGCGGCTAATAAAAGCACAATCTTTTTTTTATATAAAATTTTTAAAAAAATCCATGTTGGAGCTGCTGCCGTATGCATTGGATTTTGATCCGCTCTTTTTGTAAAAGTCATAAAAATTAATATTTATATATATTATTATATTAATATCATTGATTGATATTGAAATGTTGTATAATACAAAATCCGTTTATGAAAAAATTGCTGAATTTCATGTTTACATTCTACATAATAATTTTTATAATCAAATCAAGAAAATACGGATAATTTATTTGTTTTGGAATGCCATAGCTTAAATGGTGATATTGTTAACAAGTTTGGATTTTAAATCTTAAATGCCGAATTTTTAATAATTGAAAAAAGATATTTCTTAAGTTCATTTCCAATAACTGATCAAAGAATTTTGTTGAGGAAGAATACAGTGTTGCAGTTGCGTACTTATTGTTCTTCCTTAATCCATGCAACATGCAAAAAGGTCACAATTTGTGAAAACTTGAAAAGGGATTGACCACTGTGATGGTTTGCATTGTGTTGCCAAGTTTGTTGTATAACTAATGTACAGTTATGACTTGGTATTATTATTGGGTGCAGCGGGCAACAAACATATTGTTAAGATTGGCGATGTTAGACATTTGTGGTTGCCATGTTTGTATACATTTTTAGTGTGGCTAATCGAATCACAACAAAACAAAACATTGCGGCTAATAAAAGCACAATCTTTTTTTTATATAAAATTTTTAAAAAAATCCATGTTGGAGCTGCTGCCGTATGCATTGGATTTTGATCCGCTCTTTTTGTAAAAGTCATAAAAATTAATATTTATATATATTATTATATTAATATCATTGATTGATATTGAAATGTTGTATAATACAAAATCCGTTTATGAAAAAATTGCTGAATTTCATGTTTACATTCTACATAATAATTTTTATAATCAAATCAAGAAAATACGGAAAATTTATTTTTTTGGAATGCCATAGCTTAAATGGTGATATTGTTAACAAGTTTGGATTTTAAATCTTAAATGCCGAATTTTTAATAATTGAAAAAAGATATTTCTTAAGTTAATTTCCAATAACTGATCAAAGAATTTTGTTGAGGAAGAATACAGTGTTGCAGTTGCGTACTTATTGTTCTTCCTTAATGCATGCAACATGCAAAAAGGTCACAATTTGTGAAAACGTGAAAAGGGATTGACCACTGTGATGGTTTGCATTGTGTTGCCAAGTTTGTTGTATAACTGATGTTCAGTTATGACTTGGTATTATTATTGGGTGCAGCGGGCAACAAACATACTGTTAAGTTTGGCGATGTTAGACATTTGTGGTTGCCATGTTTGTATACATTTTTAGTGTGGCTAATCGAATCACAACAAAACAAAACATTGCGGCTAATAAAAGCACAATCTTTTTTTTATATAAAATTTTTAAAAAAATCCATGTTGGAGCTGCTGCCGTATGCATTGGATTTTGATCCGCTCTTTTTGTAAAAGTCATAAAAATTAATATTTATATATATTATTATATTAATATCATTGATTGATATGAAATGTTGTATAATACAAAATCCGTTTATGAAAAAATTGCTGAATTTCATGTTTACATTCTACATAATAATTTTTATAATCAAATCAAGAAAATACTGAAAATTTATTTATTTTGGAATGCCAAAGTTTAAAGGGTGATATCATTAACAATTTTGGATTTTAAATCTTAAATGCCGAATTTTTAATAATTGAAAAAAGATATTTCTTAAGTTCATTTCCAATAACTGATCAAAGAATTTTGTTGAGGAAGAATACAGTGTTGCAGTTGCGTTCTTATTGTTCTTCCTTAATGCATGCAACATGCAAAAGGGTCACAATTTGTGAAAACGTGAAAAGGCATTGACCACTGTGATGGTTTGCATTGTGTTGCCAAGTTTGTTGTATAACTGATGTTCAGTTATGACTTGGTATTATTATTGGGTGCAGCGGGCAACAAACATATTGTTAAGTTTGGCGATGTTAGAGATTTGTGGTTGCCATGTTTGTATACATTTTTAGTGTGGCTAATTGAATCACAACAAAACAAAACATTGCGGCTAATAAAAGCACAATCTGAATGCATTGGATTTTGCTTTCTTTTTTTTTTTTGTTAAACATTTCTTGCCAGGTATTTTTGTTGTTACGTAGCTGGATACTGTTTTACATTCGAAACTCTGGTTAATAAGGATTGTAATTATATCTAAGGCTGCGAGCTTATAATGTACCAGCTAATGTTTTATTACTATAAAAACATTTCATCTTTGAACTAAAATGCCAGCTGTTACAAACCCTAATAAGATGCTCTTCAGAAAAGTAACAACATAGCACACTACAAAATATTTACAATCGATGTTTTCTAATAATTCAAAACTGGTTTAAGCTCTCCTGCATAGGGGTGCCACTACGTACGAAACAGTGTATTGGAATTCCCAAATGTTTTTAACTCTGCAGTGTAGTCATGGCGCTGCGTCTGCCTCATAGTCTGTCTCTGCTGGTCATGATGTATTTTTTTTTTTTTTTTTAATTTATATATTGACCATATAAATTGAATATCTCAATTGCAGTTATATGAAATGATATTTTAAATATATGTCGGACTACTGAGAGCTTTGATTACATTTTCCCAGTATATTATTGTTAACATATATGTACATATACAATAATATTGCCCAACTTGACTACACCTAATTTGTTCACGTCTGTTTGTTTATTTTTTTTTTTTTTTTTTTTGTTAAACATTTCTTGCCATATATTATTGTTGTTACGTAGCTGGATACTGTTTTACATTCGAAACTCTGGTTGATTAGGATAGAAAATCTACTACGCTCTATGAGTATTTGTCTGCCAGACATTTATGTGTTTACATTTGAAACTTGTTGCCCAACTTTAAAATCGACTACGCTCTGTCGTCTTGTAATTCACAACTGGATCGTTACCTATCTGCGCCTTCCAAAACTCGGCATACATATGAAAGGTCGTAATCGAATTACATTTAATGAAATAAGTGTTGGATACTTTGTTACATTCAAATAATAATTTCTTTTAATAAAAAACAAGAATTTAGTGAAAATTTGTTTGTGTTTCACATGCTTTGTTGGATTCATCGATAGCCATATCTTCTAGTATCGTGGCGACTTGCAGTTGCTGTGTTTTTCTTTTTTATCAATTCAACGTCGTCGTTTTTTTTGTTTTGTTAATTGATAATATTTACATTCTAGATAATAATTTTTATAATCAAATCAAGAAAATACGGAAAATTTATTTGTTTTGGAATGCCATAGCTTAAATGGTGATATTGTTAACAAGTTTGGATTTTAAATCTTAAATGCCGAATTTTTAATAATTGAAAAAAGATATTTCTTAAGTTAATTTCCAATAACTGATCAAAGAATTTTGTTGAGGAAGAATACAGTGTTGCAGTTGCGTACTTATTGTTCTTCCTTAATGCATGCAACATGCAAAAAGGTCACAATTTGTGAAAACGTGAAAAGGGATTGACCACTGTGATGGTTTGCATTGTGTTGCCAAGTTTGTTGTATAACTGATGTTCAGTTATGACTTGGTATTATTATTGGGTGCAGCGGGCAACAAACATACTGTTAAGTTTGGCGATGTTAGACATTTGTGGTTGCCATGTTTGTATACATTTTTAGTGTGGCTAATCGAATCACAACAAAACAAAACATTGCGGCTAATAAAAGCACAATCTTTTTTTTATATAAAATTTTTAAAAAAATCCATGTTGGAGCTGCTGCCGTATGCATTGGATTTTGATCCGCTCTTTTTGTAAAAGTCATAAAAATTAATATTTATATATATTATTATATTAATATCATTGATTGATATTGAAATGTTGTATAATACAAAATCCGTTTATGAAAAAATTGCTGAATTTCATGTTTACATTCTACATAATAATTTTTATAATCAAATCAAGAAAATACTGAAAATTTATTTATTTTGGAATGCCAAAGTTTAAAGGGTGATATCATTAACAATTTTGGATTTTAAATCTTAAATGCCGAATTTTTAATAATTGAAAAAAGATATTTCTTAAGTTCATTTCCAATAACTGATCAAAGAATTTTGTTGAGGAAGAATACAGTGTTGCAGTTGCGTTCTTATTGTTCTTCCTTAATGCATGCAACATGCAAAAGGGTCACAATTTGTGAAAACGTGAAAAGGCATTGACCACTGTGATGGTTTGCATTGTGTTGCCAAGTTTGTTGTATAACTGATGTTCAGTTATGACTTGGTATTATTATTGGGTGCAGCGGGCAACAAACATATTGTTAAGTTTGGCGATGTTAGAGATTTGTGGTTGCCATGTTTGTATACATTTTTAGTGTGGCTAATTGAATCACAACAAAACAAAACATTGCGGCTAATAAAAGCACAATCTGAATGCATTGGATTTTGCTTTCTTTTTTTTTTTTGTTAAACATTTCTTGCCAGGTATTTTTGTTGTTACGTAGCTGGATACTGTTTTACATTCGAAACTCTGGTTAATAAGGATTGTAATTATATCTAAGGCTGCGAGCTTATAATGTACCAGCTAATGTTTTATTACTATAAAAACATTTCATCTTTGAACTAAAATGCCAGCTGTTACAAACCCTAATAAGATGCTCTTCAGAAAAGTAACAACATAGCACACTACAAAATATTTACAATCGATGTTTTCTAATAATTCAAAACTGGTTTAAGCTCTCCTGCATAGGGGTGCCACTACGTACGAAACAGTGTATTGGAATTCCCAAATGTTTTTAACTCTGCAGTGTAGTCATGGCGCTGCGTCTGCCTCATAGTCTGTCTCTGCTGGTCATGATGTATTTTTTTTTTTTTTTTTAATTTATATATTGACCATATAAATTGAATATCTCAATTGCAGTTATATGAAATGATATTTTAAATATATGTCGGACTACTGAGAGCTTTGATTACATTTTCCCAGTATATTATTGTTAACATATATGTACATATACAATAATATTGCCCAACTTGACTGAACACCTAATTTGTTCACGTCTGTTTGTTTATTTTTTTTTTTTTTTTTTTTGTTAAACATTTCTTGCCATATATTATTGTTGTTACGTAGCTGGATACTGTTTTACATTCGAAACTCTGGTTGATTAGGATAGAAAATCTACTACGCTCTATGAGTATTTGTCTGCCAGACATTTATGTGTTTACATTTGAAACTTGTTGCCCAACTTTAAAATCGACTACGCTCTGTCGTCTTGTAATTCACAACTGGATCGTTACCTATCTGCGCCTTCCAAAACTCGGCATACATATGAAAGGTCGTAATCGAATTACATTTAATGAAATAAGTGTTGGATACTTTGTTACATTCAAATAATAATTTCTTTTAATAAAAAACAAGAATTTAGTGAAAATTTGTTTGTGTTTCACATGCTTTGTTGGATTCATCGATAGCCATATCTTCTAGTATCGTGGCGACTTGCAGTTGCTGTGTTTTTCTTTTTTATCAATTCAACGTCGTCGTTTTTTTTGTTTTGTTAATTGATAATATTTACATTCTAGATAATAATTTTTATAATCAAATCAAGAAAATACGGAAAATTTATTTGTTTTGGAATGCCATAGCTTAAATGGTGATATTGTTAACAAGTTTGGATTTTAAATCTTAAATGCCGAATTTTTAATAATTGAAAAAAGATATTTCTTAAGTTAATTTCCAATAACTGATCAAAGAATTTTGTTGAGGAAGAATACAGTGTTGCAGTTGCGTACTTATTGTTCTTCCTTAATCCATGCAACATGCAAAAAGGTCACAATTTGTGAAAACTTGAAAAGGGATTGACCACTGTGATGGTTTGCATTGTGTTGCCAAGTTTGTTGTATAACTGATGTTCAGTTATGACTTGGTATTATTATTGGGTGCAGCGGGCAACAAACATATTGTTAAGTTTGGCGATGTTAGACATTTGTGGTTGCCATGTTTGTATACATTTTTAGTGTGGCTAATCGAATCACAACAAAACAAAACATTGCGGCTAATAAAAGCACAATCTTTTTTTTATATAAAATTTTTAACAAAATCCATGTTGGAGCTGCTGCCGTATGCATTGGATTTTGATCCGCTCTTTTTGTAAAAGTCATAAAAATTAATATTTATATATATTATTATATTAATATCACTGATTGATATTGAAATGTTGTATAATACAAAATCCGTTTATGAAAAAATTGCTGAATTTCATGTTTACATTCTACATAATAATTTTTATAATCAAATCAAGAAAATACGGATAATTTATTTGTTTTGGAATGCCATAGCTTAAATGGTGATATTGTTAACAAGTTTGGATTTTAAATCTTAAATGCCGAATTTTTAATAATTGAAAAAAGATATTTCTTAAGTTCATTTCCAATAACTGATCAAAGAATTTTGTTGAGGAAGAATACAGTGTTGCAGTTGCGTTCTTATTGTTCTTCCTTAATGCATGCAACATGCAAAAGGGTCACAATTTGTGAAAACGTTGAAAGGCATTGACCACAGTGATGGTTTGCATTGTGTTGCCAAGTTTGTTGTATAACTGATGTTCAGTTATGACTTGGTATTATTATTGGGTGCAGCGGGCAACAAACATATTGTTAAGTTTGGCGATGTTAGACATTTGTGGTTGCCATGTTTGTATACATTTTTAGTGTGGCTAATTGAATCACAACAAAACAAAACATTGCGGCTAATAAAAGCACAATCTGAATGCATTGGATTTTGCTTTCTTTTTTTTTTTTGTTAAGCATTTCTTGCCAGGTATTTTTGTTGTTACGTAGCTGGATACTGTTTTACATTCGAAACTCTGGTTAATAAGGATTGTAATTATATCTAAGGCTGCGAGCTTATAATGTACCAGCTAATGTTTTATTACTATAAAAACAATTCATCTTTGAACTAGAATGCCAGCTGTTACAAACCCTAATAAGATGCTCTTCAGAAAAGTAACAACATAGCACACTACAAAATATTTACAATCGATGTTTTCTAATAATTCAAAACTGGTTTAAGCTCTCCTGCATAGGGGTGCCACTACGTACGAAACAGTGTATTGGAATTCCCAAATGTTTTTAACTCTGCAGTGTAGTCATGGCGCTGCGTCTGCCTCATAGTCTGTCTCTGCTGGTCATGATGTATTTTTTTTTTTTTTTTTTTTTTTTTAATTTATATATTGACCATATAAATTGAATATCTCAATTGCAGTTATATGAAATGATATTTTAAATATATGTCGGACTACTGAGAGCTTTGATTACGTTTTCCCAGTATATTATTGTTAACATATATGTACATATACAATAATATTGCCCAACTTGACTGAACACCTAATTTGTTCACGTCTATGTTTGTTTATTTTATTTTTTTTTTTTTTTTTGTTAAACATTTCTTGCCAGATATTATTGTTGTTACGTAGCTGGATACTGTTTTACACTCGAAACTCTGGTTTATTAGGATTGAATATCTACAACGCTCTACGAGTATTTGTGTGCCAGACATTTATGTTTTTACATTTGAAACTTGTTGCCCAAGTTTAAAATCGACTACGCTCTGTCGTCTTGTAATTCACAACTGGATCGTTACCTATCTGCGCCTTCCAAAACTCGGCATACATATGAAAGGTCGTAATCGAATTACATTTAATGAAATAAGTGTTGGATACTTTGTTACATTCAAATAATAATTTCTTTTAATAAAAAACAAGAATTTAGTGAAAATTTGTTTGTGTTTCACATGCTTTGTTGGATTCATCGATAGCCATATCTTCTAGTATCGTGGCGACTTGCAGTTGCTGTGTTTTTCTTTTTTATCAATTCAACGTCGTCGTTTTTTTTGTTTTGTTAATTGATAATATTTACATTCTAGATAATAATTTTTATAATCAAATCAAGAAAATACGGAAAATTTATTTGTTTTGGAATGCCATAGCTTAAATGGTGATATTGTTAACAAGTTTGGATTTTAAATCTTAAATGCCGAATTTTTAATAATTGAAAAAAGATATTTCTTAAGTTAATTTCCAATAACTGATCAAAGAATTTTGTTGAGGAAGAATACAGTGTTGCAGTTGCGTACTTATTGTTCTTCCTTAATCCATGCAACATGCAAAAAGGTCACAATTTGTGAAAACTTGAAAAGGGATTGACCACTGTGATGGTTTGCATTGTGTTGCCAAGTTTGTTGTATAACTGATGTTCAGTTATGACTTGGTATTATTATTGGGTGCAGCGGGCAACAAACATATTGTTAAGTTTGGCGATGTTAGACATTTGTGGTTGCCATGTTTGTATACATTTTTAGTGTGGCTAATCGAATCACAACAAAACAAAACATTGCGGCTAATAAAAGCACAATCTTTTTTTTATATAAAATTTTTAACAAAATCCATGTTGGAGCTGCTGCCGTATGCATTGGATTTTGATCCGCTCTTTTTGTAAAAGTCATAAAAATTAATATTTATATATATTATTATATTAATATCACTGATTGATATTGAAATGTTGTATAATACAAAATCCGTTTATGAAAAAATTGCTGAATTTCATGTTTACATTCTACATAATAATTTTTATAATCAAATCAAGAAAATACGGATAATTTATTTGTTTTGGAATGCCATAGCTTAAATGGTGATATTGTTAACAAGTTTGGATTTTAAATCTTAAATGCCGAATTTTTAATAATTGAAAAAAGATATTTCTTAAGTTCATTTCCAATAACTGATCAAAGAATTTTGTTGAGGAAGAATACAGTGTTGCAGTTGCGTTCTTATTGTTCTTCCTTAATGCATGCAACATGCAAAAGGGTCACAATTTGTGAAAACGTTGAAAGGCATTGACCACAGTGATGGTTTGCATTGTGTTGCCAAGTTTGTTGTATAACTGATGTTCAGTTATGACTTGGTATTATTATTGGGTGCAGCGGGCAACAAACATATTGTTAAGTTTGGCGATGTTAGACATTTGTGGTTGCCATGTTTGTATACATTTTTAGTGTGGCTAATTGAATCACAACAAAACAAAACATTGCGGCTAATAAAAGCACAATCTGAATGCATTGGATTTTGCTTTCTTTTTTTTTTTTGTTAAGCATTTCTTGCCAGGTATTTTTGTTGTTACGTAGCTGGATACTGTTTTACATTCGAAACTCTGGTTAATAAGGATTGTAATTATATCTAAGGCTGCGAGCTTATAATGTACCAGCTAATGTTTTATTACTATAAAAACAATTCATCTTTGAACTAGAATGCCAGCTGTTACAAACCCTAATAAGATGCTCTTCAGAAAAGTAACAACATAGCACACTACAAAATATTTACAATCGATGTTTTCTAATAATTCAAAACTGGTTTAAGCTCTCCTGCATAGGGGTGCCACTACGTACGAAACAGTGTATTGGAATTCCCAAATGTTTTTAACTCTGCAGTGTAGTCATGGCGCTGCGTCTGCCTCATAGTCTGTCTCTGCTGGTCATGATGTATTTTTTTTTTTTTTTTTTTTTTTTTAATTTATATATTGACCATATAAATTGAATATCTCAATTGCAGTTATATGAAATGATATTTTAAATATATGTCGGACTACTGAGAGCTTTGATTACATTTTCCCAGTATATTATTGTTAACATATATGTACATATACAATAATATTGCCCAACTTGACTGAACACCTAATTTGTTCACGTCTATGTTTGTTTATTTTATTTTTTTTTTTTTTTTTGTTAAACATTTCTTGCCAGATATTATTGTTGTTACGTAGCTGGATACTGTTTTACACTCGAAACTCTGGTTTATTAGGATTGAATATCTACAACGCTCTACGAGTATTTGTGTGCCAGACATTTATGTTTTTACATTTGAAACTTGTTGCCCAAGTTTAAAATCGACTACGCTCTGTCGTCTTGTAATTCACAACTGGATCGTTACCTATCTGCGCCTTCCAAAACTCGGCATACATATGAAAGGTCGTAATCGAATTACATTTAATGAAATAAGTGTTGGATACTTTGTTACATTCAAATAATAATTTCTTTTAATAAAAAACAAGAATTTAGTGAAAATTTGTTTGTGTTTCACATGCTTTGTTGGATTCATCGATAGCCATATCTTCTAGTATCGTGGCGACTTGCAGTTGCTGTGTTTTTCTTTTTTATCAATTCAACGTCGTCGTTTTTTTTGTTTTGTTAATTGATAATATTTACATTCTAGATAATAATTTTTATAATCAAATCAAGAAAATACGGAAAATTTATTTGTTTTGGAATGCCATAGCTTAAATGGTGATATTGTTAACAAGTTTGGATTTTAAATCTTAAATGCCGAATTTTTAATAATTGAAAAAAGATATTTCTTAAGTTCATTTCCAATAACTGATCAAAGAATTTTGTTGAGGAAGAATACAGTGTTGCAGTTGCGTACTTATTGTCTTCCTTAATCCATGCAACATGCAAAAAGGTCACAATTTGTGAAAACTTGAAAAGGGATTGACCACTGTGATGGTTTGCATTGTGTTGCCAAGTTTGTTGTATAACTGATGTTCAGTTATGACTTGGTATTATTATTGGGTGCAGCGGGCAACAAACATATTGTTAAGATTGGCGATGTTAGACATTTGTGGTTGCCATGTTTGTATACATTTTTAGTGTGGCTAATCGAATCACAACAAAACAAAACATTGCGGCTAATAAAAGCACAATCTTTTTTTTATATAAAATTTTTAAAAAAATCCATGTTGGAGCTGCTGCCGTATGCATTGGATTTTGATCCGCTCTTTTTGTAAAAGTCATAAAAATTAATATTTATATATATTATTATATTAATATCATTGATTGATATTGAAATGTTGTATAATACAAAATCCGTTTATGAAAAAATTGCTGAATTTCATGTTTACATTCTACATAATAATTTTTATAATCAAATCAAGAAAATACGGATAATTTATTTGTTTTGGAATGCCATAGCTTAAATGGTGATATTGTTAACAAGTTTGGATTTTAAATCTTAAATGCCGAATTTTTAATAATTGAAAAAAGATATTTCTTAAGTTCATTTCCAATAACTGATCAAAGAATTTTGTTGAGGAAGAATACAGTGTTGCAGTTGCGTACTTATTGTTCTTCCTTAATCCATGCAACATGCAAAAAGGTCACAATTTGTGAAAACTTGAAAAGGGATTGACCACTGTGATGGTTTGCATTGTGTTGCCAAGTTTGTTGTATAACTAATGTACAGTTATGACTTGGTATTATTATTGGGTGCAGCGGGCAACAAACATATTGTTAAGATTGGCGATGTTAGACATTTGTGGTTGCCATGTTTGTATACATTTTTAGTGTGGCTAATCGAATCACAACAAAACAAAACATTGCGGCTAATAAAAGCACAATCTTTTTTTTATATAAAATTTTTAAAAAAATCCATGTTGGAGCTGCTGCCGTATGCATTGGATTTTGATCCGCTCTTTTTGTAAAAGTCATAAAAATTAATATTTATATATATTATTATATTAATATCATTGATTGATATTGAAATGTTGTATAATACAAAATCCGTTTATGAAAAAATTGCTGAATTTCATGTTTACATTCTACATAATAATTTTTATAATCAAATCAAGAAAATACGGAAAATTTATTTGTTTTGGAATGCCATAGCTTAAATGGTGATATTGTTAACAAGTTTGGATTTTAAATCTTAAATGCCGAATTTTTAATAATTGAAAAAAGATATTTCTTAAGTTAATTTCCAATAACTGATCAAAGAATTTTGTTGAGGAAGAATACAGTGTTGCAGTTGCGTACTTATTGTTCTTCCTTAATGCATGCAACATGCAAAAAGGTCACAATTTGTGAAAACGTGAAAAGGGATTGACCACTGTGATGGTTTGCATTGTGTTGCCAAGTTTGTTGTATAACTGATGTTCAGTTATGACTTGGTATTATTATTGGGTGCAGCGGGCAACAAACATACTGTTAAGTTTGGCGATGTTAGACATTTGTGGTTGCCATGTTTGTATACATTTTTAGTGTGGCTAATCGAATCACAACAAAACAAAACATTGCGGCTAATAAAAGCACAATCTTTTTTTTATATAAAATTTTTAAAAAAATCCATGTTGGAGCTGCTGCCGTATGCATTGGATTTTGATCCGCTCTTTTTGTAAAAGTCATAAAAATTAATATTTATATATATTATTATATTAATATCATTGATTGATATTGAAATGTTGTATAATACAAAATCCGTTTATGAAAAAATTGCTGAATTTCATGTTTACATTCTACATAATAATTTTTATAATCAAATCAAGAAAATACTGAAAATTTATTTATTTTGGAATGCCAAAGTTTAAAGGGTGATATCATTAACAATTTTGGATTTTAAATCTTAAATGCCGAATTTTTAATAATTGAAAAAAGATATTTCTTAAGTTCATTTCCAATAACTGATCAAAGAATTTTGTTGAGGAAGAATACAGTGTTGCAGTTGCGTTCTTATTGTTCTTCCTTAATGCATGCAACATGCAAAAGGGTCACAATTTGTGAAAACGTGAAAAGGCATTGACCACTGTGATGGTTTGCATTGTGTTGCCAAGTTTGTTGTATAACTGATGTTCAGTTATGACTTGGTATTATTATTGGGTGCAGCGGGCAACAAACATATTGTTAAGTTTGGCGATGTTAGAGATTTGTGGTTGCCATGTTTGTATACATTTTTAGTGTGGCTAATTGAATCACAACAAAACAAAACATTGCGGCTAATAAAAGCACAATCTGAATGCATTGGATTTTGCTTTCTTTTTTTTTTTTGTTAAACATTTCTTGCCAGGTATTTTTGTTGTTACGTAGCTGGATACTGTTTTACATTCGAAACTCTGGTTAATAAGGATTGTAATTATATCTAAGGCTGCGAGCTTATAATGTACCAGCTAATGTTTTATTACTATAAAAACATTTCATCTTTGAACTAAAATGCCAGCTGTTACAAACCCTAATAAGATGCTCTTCAGAAAAGTAACAACATAGCACACTACAAAATATTTACAATCGATGTTTTCTAATAATTCAAAACTGGTTTAAGCTCTCCTGCATAGGGGTGCCACTACGTACGAAACAGTGTATTGGAATTCCCAAATGTTTTTAACTCTGCAGTGTAGTCATGGCGCTGCGTCTGCCTCATAGTCTGTCTCTGCTGGTCATGATGTATTTTTTTTTTTTTTTTTAATTTATATATTGACCATATAAATTGAATATCTCAATTGCAGTTATATGAAATGATATTTTAAATATATGTCGGACTACTGAGAGCTTTGATTACATTTTCCCAGTATATTATTGTTAACATATATGTACATATACAATAATATTGCCCAACTTGACTGAACACCTAATTTGTTCACGTCTGTTTGTTTATTTTTTTTTTTTTTTTTTTTGTTAAACATTTCTTGCCATATATTATTGTTGTTACGTAGCTGGATACTGTTTTACATTCGAAACTCTGGTTGATTAGGATAGAAAATCTACTACGCTCTATGAGTATTTGTCTGCCAGACATTTATGTGTTTACATTTGAAACTTGTTGCCCAACTTTAAAATCGACTACGCTCTGTCGTCTTGTAATTCACAACTGGATCGTTACCTATCTGCGCCTTCCAAAACTCGGCATACATATGAAAGGTCGTAATCGAATTACATTTAATGAAATAAGTGTTGGATACTTTGTTACATTCAAATAATAATTTCTTTTAATAAAAAACAAGAATTTAGTGAAAATTTGTTTGTGTTTCACATGCTTTGTTGGATTCATCGATAGCCATATCTTCTAGTATCGTGGCGACTTGCAGTTGCTGTGTTTTTCTTTTTTATCAATTCAACGTCGTCGTTTTTTTTGTTTTGTTAATTGATAATATTTACATTCTAGATAATAATTTTTATAATCAAATCAAGAAAATACGGAAAATTTATTTGTTTTGGAATGCCATAGCTTAAATGGTGATATTGTTAACAAGTTTGGATTTTAAATCTTAAATGCCGAATTTTTAATAATTGAAAAAAGATATTTCTTAAGTTAATTTCCAATAACTGATCAAAGAATTTTGTTGAGGAAGAATACAGTGTTGCAGTTGCGTACTTATTGTTCTTCCTTAATGCATGCAACATGCAAAAAGGTCACAATTTGTGAAAACGTGAAAAGGGATTGACCACTGTGATGGTTTGCATTGTGTTGCCAAGTTTGTTGTATAACTGATGTTCAGTTATGACTTGGTATTATTATTGGGTGCAGCGGGCAACAAACATACTGTTAAGTTTGGCGATGTTAGACATTTGTGGTTGCCATGTTTGTATACATTTTTAGTGTGGCTAATCGAATCACAACAAAACAAAACATTGCGGCTAATAAAAGCACAATCTTTTTTTTATATAAAATTTTTAAAAAAATCCATGTTGGAGCTGCTGCCGTATGCATTGGATTTTGATCCGCTCTTTTTGTAAAAGTCATAAAAATTAATATTTATATATATTATTATATTAATATCATTGATTGATATTGAAATGTTGTATAATACAAAATCCGTTTATGAAAAAATTGCTGAATTTCATGTTTACATTCTACATAATAATTTTTATAATCAAATCAAGAAAATACTGAAAATTTATTTATTTTGGAATGCCAAAGTTTAAAGGGTGATATCATTAACAATTTTGGATTTTAAATCTTAAATGCCGAATTTTTAATAATTGAAAAAAGATATTTCTTAAGTTCATTTCCAATAACTGATCAAAGAATTTTGTTGAGGAAGAATACAGTGTTGCAGTTGCGTTCTTATTGTTCTTCCTTAATGCATGCAACATGCAAAAGGGTCACAATTTGTGAAAACGTGAAAAGGCATTGACCACTGTGATGGTTTGCATTGTGTTGCCAAGTTTGTTGTATAACTGATGTTCAGTTATGACTTGGTATTATTATTGGGTGCAGCGGGCAACAAACATATTGTTAAGTTTGGCGATGTTAGAGATTTGTGGTTGCCATGTTTGTATACATTTTTAGTGTGGCTAATTGAATCACAACAAAACAAAACATTGCGGCTAATAAAAGCACAATCTGAATGCATTGGATTTTGCTTTCTTTTTTTTTTTTGTTAAACATTTCTTGCCAGGTATTTTTGTTGTTACGTAGCTGGATACTGTTTTACATTCGAAACTCTGGTTAATAAGGATTGTAATTATATCTAAGGCTGCGAGCTTATAATGTACCAGCTAATGTTTTATTACTATAAAAACATTTCATCTTTGAACTAAAATGCCAGCTGTTACAAACCCTAATAAGATGCTCTTCAGAAAAGTAACAACATAGCACACTACAAAATATTTACAATCGATGTTTTCTAATAATTCAAAACTGGTTTAAGCTCTCCTGCATAGGGGTGCCACTACGTACGAAACAGTGTATTGGAATTCCCAAATGTTTTTAACTCTGCAGTGTAGTCATGGCGCTGCGTCTGCCTCATAGTCTGTCTCTGCTGGTCATGATGTATTTTTTTTTTTTTTTTTAATTTATATATTGACCATATAAATTGAATATCTCAATTGCAGTTATATGAAATGATATTTTAAATATATGTCGGACTACTGAGAGCTTTGATTACATTTTCCCAGTATATTATTGTTAACATATATGTACATATACAATAATATTGCCCAACTTGACTGAACACCTAATTTGTTCACGTCTGTTTGTTTATTTTTTTTTTTTTTTTTTTTGTTAAACATTTCTTGCCATATATTATTGTTGTTACGTAGCTGGATACTGTTTTACATTCGAAACTCTGGTTGATTAGGATAGAAAATCTACTACGCTCTATGAGTATTTGTCTGCCAGACATTTATGTGTTTACATTTGAAACTTGTTGCCCAACTTTAAAATCGACTACGCTCTGTCGTCTTGTAATTCACAACTGGATCGTTACCTATCTGCGCCTTCCAAAACTCGGCATACATATGAAAGGTCGTAATCGAATTACATTTAATGAAATAAGTGTTGGATACTTTGTTACATTCAAATAATAATTTCTTTTAATAAAAAACAAGAATTTAGTGAAAATTTGTTTGTGTTTCACATGCTTTGTTGGATTCATCGATAGCCATATCTTCTAGTATCGTGGCGACTTGCAGTTGCTGTGTTTTTCTTTTTTATCAATTCAACGTCGTCGTTTTTTTTGTTTTGTTAATTGATAATATTTACATTCTAGATAATAATTTTTATAATCAAATCAAGAAAATACGGAAAATTTATTTGTTTTGGAATGCCATAGCTTAAATGGTGATATTGTTAACAAGTTTGGATTTTAAATCTTAAATGCCGAATTTTTAATAATTGAAAAAAGATATTTCTTAAGTTAATTTCCAATAACTGATCAAAGAATTTTGTTGAGGAAGAATACAGTGTTGCAGTTGCGTACTTATTGTTCTTCCTTAATCCATGCAACATGCAAAAAGGTCACAATTTGTGAAAACTTGAAAAGGGATTGACCACTGTGATGGTTTGCATTGTGTTGCCAAGTTTGTTGTATAACTGATGTTCAGTTATGACTTGGTATTATTATTGGGTGCAGCGGGCAACAAACATATTGTTAAGTTTGGCGATGTTAGACATTTGTGGTTGCCATGTTTGTATACATTTTTAGTGTGGCTAATCGAATCACAACAAAACAAAACATTGCGGCTAATAAAAGCACAATCTTTTTTTTATATAAAATTTTTAACAAAATCCATGTTGGAGCTGCTGCCGTATGCATTGGATTTTGATCCGCTCTTTTTGTAAAAGTCATAAAAATTAATATTTATATATATTATTATATTAATATCACTGATTGATATTGAAATGTTGTATAATACAAAATCCGTTTATGAAAAAATTGCTGAATTTCATGTTTACATTCTACATAATAATTTTTATAATCAAATCAAGAAAATACGGATAATTTATTTGTTTTGGAATGCCATAGCTTAAATGGTGATATTGTTAACAAGTTTGGATTTTAAATCTTAAATGCCGAATTTTTAATAATTGAAAAAAGATATTTCTTAAGTTCATTTCCAATAACTGATCAAAGAATTTTGTTGAGGAAGAATACAGTGTTGCAGTTGCGTTCTTATTGTTCTTCCTTAATGCATGCAACATGCAAAAGGGTCACAATTTGTGAAAACGTTGAAAGGCATTGACCACAGTGATGGTTTGCATTGTGTTGCCAAGTTTGTTGTATAACTGATGTTCAGTTATGACTTGGTATTATTATTGGGTGCAGCGGGCAACAAACATATTGTTAAGTTTGGCGATGTTAGACATTTGTGGTTGCCATGTTTGTATACATTTTTAGTGTGGCTAATTGAATCACAACAAAACAAAACATTGCGGCTAATAAAAGCACAATCTGAATGCATTGGATTTTGCTTTCTTTTTTTTTTTGTTAAGCATTTCTTGCCAGGTATTTTTGTTGTTACGTAGCTGGATACTGTTTTACATTCGAAACTCTGGTTAATAAGGATTGTAATTATATCTAAGGCTGCGAGCTTATAATGTACCAGCTAATGTTTTATTACTATAAAAACAATTCATCTTTGAACTAGAATGCCAGCTGTTACAAACCCTAATAAGATGCTCTTCAGAAAAGTAACAACATAGCACACTACAAAATATTTACAATCGATGTTTTCTAATAATTCAAAACTGGTTTAAGCTCTCCTGCATAGGGGTGCCACTACGTACGAAACAGTGTATTGGAATTCCCAAATGTTTTTAACTCTGCAGTGTAGTCATGGCGCTGCGTCTGCCTCATAGTCTGTCTCTGCTGGTCATGATGTATTTTTTTTTTTTTTTTTTTTTTTTAATTTATATATTGACCATATAAATTGAATATCTCAATTGCAGTTATATGAAATGATATTTTAAATATATGTCGGACTACTGAGAGCTTTGATTACGTTTTCCCAGTATATTATTGTTAACATATATGTACATATACAATAATATTGCCCAACTTGACTGAACACCTAATTTGTTCACGTCTATGTTTGTTTATTTTATTTTTTTTTTTTTTTTTGTTAAACATTTCTTGCCAGATATTATTGTTGTTACGTAGCTGGATACTGTTTTACACTCGAAACTCTGGTTTATTAGGATTGAATATCTACAACGCTCTACGAGTATTTGTGTGCCAGACATTTATGTTTTTACATTTGAAACTTGTTGCCCAAGTTTAAAATCGACTACGCTCTGTCGTCTTGTAATTCACAACTGGATCGTTACCTATCTGCGCCTTCCAAAACTCGGCATACATATGAAAGGTCGTAATCGAATTACATTTAATGAAATAAGTGTTGGATACTTTGTTACATTCAAATAATAATTTCTTTTAATAAAAAACAAGAATTTAGTGAAAATTTGTTTGTGTTTCACATGCTTTGTTGGATTCATCGATAGCCATATCTTCTAGTATCGTGGCGACTTGCAGTTGCTGTGTTTTTCTTTTTTATCAATTCAACGTCGTCGTTTTTTTTGTTTTGTTAATTGATAATATTTACATTCTAGATAATAATTTTTATAATCAAATCAAGAAAATACGGAAAATTTATTTGTTTTGGAATGCCATAGCTTAAATGGTGATATTGTTAACAAGTTTGGATTTTAAATCTTAAATGCCGAATTTTTAATAATTGAAAAAAGATATTTCTTAAGTTAATTTCCAATAACTGATCAAAGAATTTTGTTGAGGAAGAATACAGTGTTGCAGTTGCGTACTTATTGTTCTTCCTTAATCCATGCAACATGCAAAAAGGTCACAATTTGTGAAAACTTGAAAAGGGATTGACCACTGTGATGGTTTGCATTGTGTTGCCAAGTTTGTTGTATAACTGATGTTCAGTTATGACTTGGTATTATTATTGGGTGCAGCGGGCAACAAACATATTGTTAAGTTTGGCGATGTTAGACATTTGTGGTTGCCATGTTTGTATACATTTTTAGTGTGGCTAATCGAATCACAACAAAACAAAACATTGCGGCTAATAAAAGCACAATCTTTTTTTTATATAAAATTTTTAACAAAATCCATGTTGGAGCTGCTGCCGTATGCATTGGATTTTGATCCGCTCTTTTTGTAAAAGTCATAAAAATTAATATTTATATATATTATTATATTAATATCACTGATTGATATTGAAATGTTGTATAATACAAAATCCGTTTATGAAAAAATTGCTGAATTTCATGTTTACATTCTACATAATAATTTTTATAATCAAATCAAGAAAATACGGATAATTTATTTGTTTTGGAATGCCATAGCTTAAATGGTGATATTGTTAACAAGTTTGGATTTTAAATCTTAAATGCCGAATTTTTAATAATTGAAAAAAGATATTTCTTAAGTTCATTTCCAATAACTGATCAAAGAATTTTGTTGAGGAAGAATACAGTGTTGCAGTTGCGTTCTTATTGTTCTTCCTTAATGCATGCAACATGCAAAAGGGTCACAATTTGTGAAAACGTTGAAAGGCATTGACCACAGTGATGGTTTGCATTGTGTTGCCAAGTTTGTTGTATAACTGATGTTCAGTTATGACTTGGTATTATTATTGGGTGCAGCGGGCAACAAACATATTGTTAAGTTTGGCGATGTTAGACATTTGTGGTTGCCATGTTTGTATACATTTTTAGTGTGGCTAATTGAATCACAACAAAACAAAACATTGCGGCTAATAAAAGCACAATCTGAATGCATTGGATTTTGCTTTCTTTTTTTTTTTGTTAAGCATTTCTTGCCAGGTATTTTTGTTGTTACGTAGCTGGATACTGTTTTACATTCGAAACTCTGGTTAATAAGGATTGTAATTATATCTAAGGCTGCGAGCTTATAATGTACCAGCTAATGTTTTATTACTATAAAAACAATTCATCTTTGAACTAGAATGCCAGCTGTTACAAACCCTAATAAGATGCTCTTCAGAAAAGTAACAACATAGCACACTACAAAATATTTACAATCGATGTTTTCTAATAATTCAAAACTGGTTTAAGCTCTCCTGCATAGGGGTGCCACTACGTACGAAACAGTGTATTGGAATTCCCAAATGTTTTTAACTCTGCAGTGTAGTCATGGCGCTGCGTCTGCCTCATGGTCTGTCTCTGCTGGTCATGATGTATTTTTTTTTTTTTTTTTTTTTTTTTAATTTATATATTGACCATATAAATTGAATATCTCAATTGCAGTTATATGAAATGATATTTTAAATATATGTCGGACTACTGAGAGCTTTGATTACATTTTCCCAGTATATTATTGTTAACATATATGTACATATACAATAATATTGCCCAACTTGACTGAACACCTAATTTGTTCACGTCTATGTTTGTTTATTTTATTTTTTTTTTTTTTTTTGTTAAACATTTCTTGCCAGATATTATTGTTGTTACGTAGCTGGATACTGTTTTACACTCGAAACTCTGGTTTATTAGGATTGAATATCTACAACGCTCTACGAGTATTTGTGTGCCAGACATTTATGTTTTTACATTTGAAACTTGTTGCCCAAGTTTAAAATCGACTACGCTCTGTCGTCTTGTAATTCACAACTGGATCGTTACCTATCTGCGCCTTCCAAAACTCGGCATACATATGAAAGGTCGTAATGGAATTACATTTAATGAAATAAGTGTTGGATACTTTGTTACATTCAAATAATAATTTCTTTTAATAAAAAACAAGAATTTAGTGAAAATTTGTTTGTGTTTCACATGCTTTGTTGGATTCATCGATAGCCATATCTTCTAGTATCGTGGCGACTTGCAGTTGCTGTGTTTTTCTTTTTTATCAATTCAACGTCGTCGTTTTTTTTGTTTTGTTAATTGATAATATTTACATTCTAGATAATAATTTTTATAATCAAATCAAGAAAATACGGAAAATTTATTTGTTTTGGAATGCCATAGCTTAAATGGTGATATTGTTAACAAGTTTGGATTTTAAATCTTAAATGCCGAATTTTTAATAATTGAAAAAAGATATTTCTTAAGTTCATTTCCAATAACTGATCAAAGAATTTTGTTGAGGAAGAATACAGTGTTGCAGTTGCGTACTTATTGTCTTCCTTAATCCATGCAACATGCAAAAAGGTCACAATTTGTGAAAACTTGAAAAGGGATTGACCACTGTGATGGTTTGCATTGTGTTGCCAAGTTTGTTGTATAACTGATGTTCAGTTATGACTTGGTATTATTATTGGGTGCAGCGGGCAACAAACATATTGTTAAGATTGGCGATGTTAGACATTTGTGGTTGCCATGTTTGTATACATTTTTAGTGTGGCTAATCGAATCACAACAAAACAAAACATTGCGGCTAATAAAAGCACAATCTTTTTTTTATATAAAATTTTTAAAAAAATCCATGTTGGAGCTGCTGCCGTATGCATTGGATTTTGATCCGCTCTTTTTGTAAAAGTCATAAAAATTAATATTTATATATATTATTATATTAATATCATTGATTGATATTGAAATGTTGTATAATACAAAATCCGTTTATGAAAAAATTGCTGAATTTCATGTTTACATTCTACATAATAATTTTTATAATCAAATCAAGAAAATACGGATAATTTATTTGTTTTGGAATGCCATAGCTTAAATGGTGATATTGTTAACAAGTTTGGATTTTAAATCTTAAATGCCGAATTTTTAATAATTGAAAAAAGATATTTCTTAAGTTCATTTCCAATAACTGATCAAAGAATTTTGTTGAGGAAGAATACAGTGTTGCAGTTGCGTACTTATTGTTCTTCCTTAATGCATGCAACATGCAAAAAGGTCACAATTTGTGAAAACGTGAAAAGGCATTGACCACTGTGATGGTTTGCATTGTGTTGCCAAGTTTGTTGTATAACTAATGTACAGTTATGACTTGGTATTATTATTGGGTGCAGCGGGCAACAAACATATTGTTAAGATTGGCGATGTTAGACATTTGTGGTTGCCATGTTTGTATACATTTTTAGTGTGGCTAATCGAATCACAACAAAACAAAACATTGCGGCTAATAAAAGCACAATCTTTTTTTTATATAAAATTTTTAAAAAAATCCATGTTGGAGCTGCTGCCGTATGCATTGGATTTTGATCCGCTCTTTTTGTAAAAGTCATAAAAATTAATATTTATATATATTATTATATTAATATCATTGATTGATATTGAAATGTTGTATAATACAAAATCCGTTTATGAAAAAATTGCTGAATTTCATGTTTACATTCTACATAATAATTTTTATAATCAAATCAAGAAAATACGGAAAATTTATTTGTTTTGGAATGCCATAGCTTAAATGGTGATATTGTTAACAAGTTTGGATTTTAAATCTTAAATGCCGAATTTTTAATAATTGAAAAAAGATATTTCTTAAGTTCATTTCCAATAACTGATCAAAGAATTTTGTTGAGGAAGAATACAGTGTTGCAGTTGCGTTCTTATTGTTCTTCCTTAATGCATACAACATGCAAAAGGGTCACAATTTGTGAAAACGTTGAAAGGCATTGACCACTGTGATGGTTTGCATTGTGTTGCCAAGTTTGTTGTATAACTGATGTTCAGTTATGACTTGGTATTATTATTGGGTGCAGCGGGCAACAAACATATTGTTAAGTTTGGCGATGTTAGACATTTGTGGTTGCAATGTTTGTATACATTTTTAGTGTGGCTAATCAAATCACAACAAAACAAAACATTGCGGCTAATAAAAGTACAATCTTTTTTTTATATAAAACTTTTAAAAAAATCCATGTTGGAGCTTCTGCCGTATGCATTGGATTTTGATCCGCTCTTTTTGTAAAAGTCATAAAAATTAATATTTATATATATTATTATATTAATATCATTGATTGATATTGAAATGTTGTATAATACAAAATCCGTTTATGAAAAAATTGCTGAATTTCATGTGATTATTTTATGATTTTCAAAATTAAAATGTTGTTTTTGCTGGTGCTGTGTGAATTCACATACAACATGGTCGAATCAACAATTTTGTATTTAATTTTGAAACAATTAAGTGCGTTAAGATGTTTAACTGGTAACAAGAGGTGAAATTCTCAGTTGTTTGCCGAATGAATATGGCTTATGAATAATTTAAATACTTTCGGCTAAAGTTGAAATTTCGGTTTATTTAAGCAGCGCCATCAATTCAACTCAGTTCTTGAGACCAGTCCACGTTCACCTTGTTGTCCTGGTTGGTCCTGTTGCTGGTGTGGATCCCTGGTGCACTGTTCTGACCAGGCGGATGGGCGGACGAAACAATAAAAGACATAAAATTAATTAAATTAGGCATAAACAAAGCAAAAGGTGATTAATTAACTAGAAATTTATACCGTTACATTCACCAGCCAACTGGCATAAAAGACGTGCTTGGCCCCAAGGAGCCGCGTCCGGAGTAAAAGGTATATGGCCAAAGACAGAGTCGCAATGGTGCCCCCCACCACCACCATCAGCCCGCCCATGATGGGCAGGGGCAAAATGGCGTTACGCCAGTTTGACCATAAATGGGTTGTGAATTCTCTATGCGATAGATGGGCGGACGGGCGGTCGGTCGGTCGTCAGTATTATATTGTGCCATGTTTTACTATGGAGGAGTGTCCGCCATTGAGGGTATATTTTGCGCGCCTTATTTGCCCATTCATTATTATTACGAGTCGGGGGTCCTAACTGGTTGGTTGCTGCTGCTGCTTCTGTTTTTGATTTGGTTACTTGCCACGTTGCGACTATTGTTTGTTGAGGCGCGGTGGACACTGCTGCCGCTGTTCACTCGCTGGCACCGGGTTTTGTTTTTGGCTCCAGCTCCTCCAGTTATAGCTTCAGTGGCAGTTCCAGCTACGGCATTGGCATTTTCATTTAGTGTGCGCGCTTTTAATTAATTTTACAGAAACAGTCGAAATGAGCAGCGCCAACGGCATTGACAAGACCAATGAAACATGGTTATTATGTTTAAAAAAAAAAAGTTCCTAAAAGAAAATAATGTTGGGAAATATTGTAAGCCAAATAATTTACAAAGATTGTTACCAGTGCAATTGCGTATCAATATTGCACTTGAATTCGGCTATAAGTTTTGAACTTCGAATTTATTATTATTATTAATTTATTTATTTATTTTTAATATTTATATTGACCACATTTATTAAACATTTATATTGAACATCTTAATTGCAATTATATGAAATGATACTTGAAATATATGTTGGAGGTTGATATTTTTGCGAAGTGAACGTTCGAAAGATTGCACTCCTGTCACAGACAATGTCCACATATATTGAACATCTCAATTGCAGTTATATGAAATGATATTGATATTGGACTACTGAGAGCTTTGATTATATCTTCCCAGTATTTTATTGTTAACATATATGTACATATACAATAATATTGCCCAACTTGACTTAACACCTAATTTGTTCACGTCTGTTTGTTTATTTTTTATTTTTTTTTTTTTTGTTAAACATTTCTTGCCAGATATTTTTGTTGTTACGTAGCTGGATACTGTTTTACACTCGAAACTCTGGCTAATTAGGATTGAAAATCTACAACGCTCTACGAGTATTTGTGTGCCAGACATTTATGTTTTTACATTTGAAACTTGTTGCCCAACTTTAAAATCGACTACGCTCTGTCGTCTTGTAATTCACAACTGGATCGTTACCTATCTGCGCCTTCCAAAACTCGGCATACATATGAAAGGTCGTAATCGAATTACATTTAATGAAATAAGTGTTGGATACTTTGTTACATTCAAATAATAATTTCTTTTAATAAAAAACAAGAATTTAGTGAAAATTTGTTTGTGTTTCAACGTCGTCGTTTTTTTTGTTTTGTTAATTGATAATATTTACATTCTACTTAATAATTTTTAAAATCAAATCAAGAAAATACGGAAAATTTGTTTGTTTTGGAATGCCATAGCTTAAATGGTGATATTGTTAACAAGTTTGGATTTTAAATCTTAAATGCCGAATTTTTAATAATTGAAAAAAGATATTTCTTAAGTTCATTTCCAATAACTGATCAAAGAATTTTGTTGAGGAAGAATACAGTGTTGCAGTTGCGTTCTTATTGTTCTTCCTTAATGCATGCAACATGCAAAAGGGTCACAATTTGTGAAAACGTTGAAAGGCATTGACCACTGTGATGGTTTGCATTGTGTTGCCAAGTTTGTTGTATAACTGATGTTCAGTTATGACTTGGTATTATTATTGGGTGCAGCGGGCAACAAACATATTGTTAAGTTTGGCGATGTTAGACATTTGTGGTTGCCATGTTTGTATACATTTTTAGTGTGGCTAATTGAATCACAACAAAACAAAACATTGCGGCTAATAAAAGCACAATCTGAATGCATTGGATTTTGCTTTCTTTTTTTTTTTTTGTTAAACATTTCTTGCCAGATATTTTTGGTGTTACGTAGCTGGATACTGTTTTACATTCGAAACTCTGGTTAATAAGGATTGTAATTATATCTAAGGCTGCGAGCTTATAATGTACCAGCTAATGTTTTATTACTATAAAAACAATTCATCTTTGAACTAGAATGCCAGCTGTTACAAAATCTAATAAGATGCTCTTCAGAAAAGTAACAACATAGCACACTACAAAATATTTACAATCGATGTTTTCTAATAATTCAAAGCCGGTTTAAGCTCTCCTGCATAGGGGTGCCACTACGTACGAAACAGTGTATTGGAATTCCCAAATGGTTTTAACTCTGCAGTGTAGTCATGGCGGTGCGTCTGCCTCATAGTCTGTCTCTGCTGGTCATGATGTATTTTTTTTTTTTTTTTTTTTAAATTTATATATTGACCATATAAATTGAATATCTCAATTGCAGTTATATGAAATGATATTTTAAATATATGTCGGACTACTGAGAGCTTTGATTACATTTTCCCAGTATATTATTGTTAACATATATGTACATATACAATAATATTGCCCAACTTGACTTAACACCTAATTTGTTCACGTCTATGTTTGTTTATTTTTTTTTTTTTTTTGTTAAACATTTCTTGCCAGATATTTTTGTTGTTACGTAGCTGGATACTGTCTTACACTCGAAACTCTGGTTTATTAGGATTGAAAATCTACAACGCTCTACGAGTATTTGTCTGCCAGACATTTATGTTTTTACATTTGAAACTTGTTGCCCAACTTTAAAATCGACTACGCTCTGTCGTCTTGTAATTCACAACTGGATCGTTACCTATCTGCGCCTTCCAAAACTCTGCATACATATGAAATGTCGTAATCGAATTACATTTAATGAAATAAGTGTTGGATACTTTGTTACATTCAAATAATAATTTCTTTTAATAAAAAACAAGAATATAGTGAAAATTTGTTTGTGTTTCACATGCTTTGTTGGATTCATCGATAGCCATATCTTCTAGTATCGTGGCGACTTGCAGTTGCTGTGTTTTTCTTTTTTATCAATTCAACGTCGTCGTTTTTTTGTTTTGTTAATTGATAATATTTACATTCTACATAATAATTTTTATAATCAAATCAAGAAAATACGGAAAATTTATTTATTTTGGAATGCCAAAGTTTAAAGGGTGATATCATTAACAATTTTGGATTTTAAATCTTAAATGCCGAATTTTTAATAATTGAAAAAAGATATTTCTTAAGTTCATTTCCAATAACTGATCAAAGAATTTTGTTGAGGAAGAATACAGTGTTGCAGTTGCGTTCTTATTGTTCTTCCTTAATGCATACAACATGCAAAAGGGTCACAATTTGTGAAAACGTTGAAAGGCATTGACCACTGTGATGGTTTGCATTGTGTTGCCAAGTTTGTTGTATAACTGATGTTCAGTTATGACTTGGTATTATTATTGGGTGCAGCGGGCAACAAACATATTGTTAAGTTTGGCGATGTTAGACATTTGTGGTTGCCATGTTTGTATACATTTTTAGTGTGGCTAATCGAATCACAACAAAACAAAACATTGCGGCTAATAAAAGCACAATCTGAATGCATTGCATTCTGTTTTTATTTTATTTTTTTTGTTAAACATTTCTTGCCAGATATTTTTGTTGTTACGTAGCTGGATACTGTTTTACATTCGAAACTCTGGTTGATTAGGATAGAAAATCTACTACGCTCTACGAGTATTTGTCTGCCAGACATTTATGTTTTTACATTTGAAACTTGTTGCCCAACTTTAAAATCGACTACGCTCTGTCGTCTTGTAATTCACAACTGGATTGTTACCTATCTGCGCCTTCCAAAACTCGGCATACATATGAAAGGTCGTAATCGAATTACATTTAATGAAATAAGTGTTGGATACTTTGTTACATTCAAATAATAATTTCTTTTAATAAAAAACAAGAATTTAGTGAAAATTTGTTTGTGTTTCACATGCTTTGTTGGATTCATCGATAGCCATATCTTCTAGTATCGTGGCGACTTGCAGTTGCTGTGTTTTTCTTTTTTATCAATTCAACGTCGTCGTTTTTTTGTTTTGTTAATTGATAATATTTACATTCTACATAATAATTTTTATAATCAAATCAAGAAAATACTGAAAATTTATTTATTTTGGAATGCCAAAGTTTAAAGGGTGATATCATTAACAATTTTGGATTTTAAATCTTAAATGCCGAATTTTTAATAATTGAAAAAAGATATTTCTTAAGTTCATTTCCAATAACTGATCAAAGAATTTTGTTGAGGAAGAATACAGTGTTGCAGTTGCGTTCTTATTGTTCTTCCTTAATGCATACAACATGCAAAAGGGTCACAATTTGTGAAAACGTTGAAAGGCATTGACCACTGTGATGGTTTGCATTGTGTTGCCAAGTTTGTTGTATAACTGATGTTCAGTTATGACTTGGTATTATTATTGGGTGCAGCGGGCAACAAACATATTGTTAAGTTTGGCGATGTTAGAGATTTGTGGTTGCCATGTTTGTATACATTTTTAGTGTGGCTAATCGAATTACAACAAAACAAAACATTGCGGCTAATAAAAGCACAATCTGAATGCATTGGATTTTGTTTTTTTTTTTTTTTTTGTTAAACATTTCTTGCCAGATATTTTTGCTGTTACGTAGCTGGATACTGTTTTACATTCGAAACTCTGGTTAATAAGGATTGTAATTATATCTAAGGCTGCGAGCTTATAATGTACCAGCTAATGTTTTATTACTATAAAAACAATTCATCTTTGAACTAGAATGCCAGCTGTTACAAACCCTAATAAGATGCTCTTCAGAAAAGTAACAACATAGCACACTACAAAATATTTACAATCGATGTTTTCTAATAATTCAAAGCCGGTTTAAGCTCTCCTGCATAGGGGTGCCACTACGTACGAAACAGTGTATTGGAATTCCCAAATGTTTTTAACTCTGCAGTGTAGTCATGGCGGTGCGTCTGCCTCATAGTCTGTCTCTGCTGGTCATGATGTATTTTTTTTTTTTTTTTTTTTAAAATTTATATATTGACCATATAAATTGAATATCTCAATTGCAGTTATATGAAATGATATTTTAAATATATGTCGGACTACTGAGAGCTTTGATTACATTTTCCCAGTATATTATTGTTAACATATATGTACATATACAATAATATTGCCCAACTTGACTGAACACCTAATTTGTTCACGTCTATGTTTGTTTATTTTTTTTTTTTTTTTTTTGTTAAACATTTCCTGCCAGATATTATTGTTGTTACGTAGCTGGATACTGTTTTACACTCGAAACTCTGGTTTATTAGGATTGAAAATCTACAACGCTCTACGAGTATTTGTGTGCCAGACATTTATGTTTTTACATTTGAAACTTGTTGCCCAACTTTAAAATCGACTACGCTCTGTCGTCTTGTAATTCACAACTGGATCGTTACCTATCTGCGCCTTCCAAAACTCGGCATACATATGAAAGGTCGTAATCGAATTACATTTAATGAAATAAGTGTTGGATACTTTGTTACATTCAAATAATAATTTCTTTTAATAAAAAACAAGAATTTAGTGAAAATTTGTTTGTGTTTCAACGTCGTCGTTTTTTTTGTTTTGTTAATTGATAATATTTACATTCTACTTAATAATTTTTATAATCAAATCAAGAAAATACGGAAAATTTGTTTGTTTTGGAATGCCATAGCTTAAATGGTGATATTGTTAACAAGTTTGGATTTTAAATCTTAAATGCCGAATTTTTAATAATTGAAAAAAGATATTTCTTAAGTTCATTTCCAATAACTGATCAAAGAATTTTGTTGAGGAAGAATACAGTGTTGCAGTTGCGTTCTTATTGTTCTTCCTTAATGCATGCAACATGCAAAAGGGTCACAATTTGTGAAAACTTGAAAAGGCATTGACCACTGTGATGGTTTGCATTGTGTTGCCAAGTTTGTTGTATAACTGATGTTCAGTTATGACTTGGTATTATTATTGGGTGCAGCGGGCAACAAACATATTGTTAAGTTTGGCGATGTTAGAGATTTGTGGTTGCCATGTTTGTATACATTTTTAGTGTGGCTAATCGAATTACAACAAAACAAAACATTGCGGCTAATAAAAGCACAATCTGAATGCATTGGATTTTGTTTTTTTTTTTTTTTTTGTTAAACATTTCTTGCCAGATATTTTTGCTGTTACGTAGCTGGATACTGTTTTACATTCGAAACTCTGGTTAATAAGGATTGTAATTATATCTAAGGCTGCGAGCTTATAATGTACCAGCTTATGTTTTATTACTATAAAAACAATTCATCTTTGAACTAGAATGCCAGCTGTTACAAACCCTAATAAGATGCTCTTCAGAAAAGTAACAACATAGCACACTACAAAATATTTACAATCGATGTTTTCTAATAATTCAAAGCTGGTTTAAGCTCTCCTGCATAGGGGTGCCACTACGTACGAAACAGTGTATTGGAATTCCCAAATGGTTTTAACTCTGCAGTGTAGTCATGGCGGTGCGTCTGCCTCATAGTCTGTCTCTGCTGGTCATGATGTATTTTTTTTTTTTTTTTTTTTAAATTTATATATTGACCATATAAATTGAATATCTCAATTGCAGTTATATGAAATGATATTTTAAATATATGTCGGACTACTGAGAGCTTTGATTATATCTTCCCAGTATATTATTGCTAACATATATGTACATATACAATAATATTGCCCAACTTGACTGAACACCAAATTTGTTCACGTCTGTTTGTTTATTTTTTATTTTTTTTTTTTTGTTAAACATTTCTTGCCAGATATTTTTGTTGTTACGTAGCTGGATACTGTTTTACACTCGAAACTCTGGTTTATTAGGATTGAAAATCTACAACGCTCTACGAGTATTTGTGTGCCAGACATTTATGTTTTTACATTTGAAACTTGTTGCCCAACTTTAAAATCGACTACGCTCTGTCGTCTTGTAATTCACAACTGGATCGTTACCTATCTGCGCCTTCCAAAACTCGGCATACATATGAAAGGTCGTAATCGAATTACATTTAATGAAATAAGTGTTGGATACTTTGTTACATTCAAATCATAATTTCTTTTAATAAAAAACAAGAATATAGTGAAAATTTGTTTGTGTTTCACATGCTTTGTTGGATTCATCGATAGCCATATCTTCTAGTATCGTGGCGACTTTCAGTTGCTGTGTTTTTCTTTTTTATCAATTCAACGTCGTCGTTTTTTTTGTTTTGTTAATTGATAATATTTACATTCTAAATAATAATTTTTATAATCAAATCAAGAAAATACTGAAAATTTATTTATTTTGGAATGCCAAAGTTTAAAGGGTGATATCATTAACAATTTTGGATTTTAAATCTTAAATGCCGAATTTTTAATAATTGAAAAAAGATATTTCTTAAGTTCATTTCCAATAACTGATCAAAGAATTTTGTTGAGGAAGAATACAGTGTTGCAGTTGCGTTCTTATTGTTCTTCCTTAATGCATGCAACATGCAAAAGGGTCACAATTTGTGAAAACTTGAAAAGGCATTGACCACTGTGATGGTTTGCATTGTGTTGCCAAGTTTGTTGTATAACTGATGTTCAGTTATGACTTGGTATTATTATTGGGTGCAGCGGGCAACAAACATATTGTTAAGTTTGGCGATGTTAGAGATTTGTGGTTGCCATGTTTGTATACATTTTTAGTGTGGCTAATCGAATTACAACAAAACAAAACATTGCGGCTAATAAAAGCACAATCTGAATGCATTGGATTTTGTTTTTTTTTTTTTTTTTGTTAAACATTTCTTGCCAGATATTTTTGCTGTTACGTAGCTGGATACTGTTTTACACTCGAAACTCTGGCTAATTAGGATTGAAAATCTACAACGCTCTACGAGTATTTGTGTGCCAGACATTTATGTTTTTACATTTGAAACTTGTTGCCCAACTTTAAAATCGACTACGCTCTGTCGTCTTGTAATTCACAACTGGATCGTTACCTATCTGCGCCTTCCAAAACTCGGCATACATATGAAAGGTCGTAATCGAATTACATTTAATGAAATAAGTGTTGGATACTTTGTTACATTCAAATAATAATTTCTTTTAATAAAAAACAAGAATATAGTGAAAATTTGTTTGTGTTTCACATGCTTTGTTGGATTCATCGATAGCCATATCTTCTAGTATCGTGGCGACTTGCAGTTGCTGTGTTTTTCTTTTTTATCAATTCAACGTCGTCGTTTTTTTTGTTTTGTTAATTGATAATATTTACATTCTACTTAATAATTTTTATAATCAAATCAAGAAAATACGGAAAATTTGTTTGTTTTGGAATGCCATAGCTTAAATGGTGATATTGTTAACAAGTTTGGATTTTAAATCTTAAATGCCGAATTTTTAATAATTGAAAAAAGATATTTCTTAAGTTCATTTCCAATAACTGATCAAAGAATTTTGTTGAGGAAGAATACAGTGTTCTTCCTTAATGCATGCAACATGCAAAAAGGTCACAATTTGTGAAAACGTTGAAAGGCATTGACCACTGTGATGGTTTGCATTGTGTTGCCAATTTTGTTGTATAACTATTGTTCAGTTATGACTTGGTATTATAAATGAGCTGAGAGAACAAATGAACAGGCTCAGAAACCCTTATGATGATCGTCTGCTGGTTCAGCCAAATCACCAAGCCTGAGTTCTTTAAAGGTATTTTTGCCTATTAGGTTGAGTTAGCCTAGGCAAGGCCGTGTTAATTTCTAATGTAGCTCAACACTTTTTTGAGGCTTTGCTAATTAACTTGTCTATTGATGAATGATCAAAATATGTTACTAATATAATTTACATTTTAATAATAATTTCTTTTAATAAAAATCAAAATAATTTTGAAAATATCTTTTTGTTTCACATGCTTTGTTTGATTCATACAAAAGCACGACTTGCATATGTTGTCTTTTTAGAAATCAACTCAACTTTAGAAATCAACTAACAACTTGACGTTGGGCTCTTACATAGTTGTTACTGTTCATGTCGATATCGTTCTGAGATTTTGTGTGCATTAGAAGGCGCTTGTCAGACTTGATATGCATTTATGTTGTTCAGCAGCGGGGAGCTGTGTGCAGTGCGGCAGAAAGAAATAAGTGTTGGATACTTTGGCTTAGTGTCGCCAACGCACATTATTATTTGCACTGGTTACGCAGAATGCGGCGCCCCTAATTACAGTTAATTGATGCCGCAGAATAAATGGAATAAGAGCGAAGGGGGAGCAGCAGTAGCCGCACTCGGGACATTGAGAGAAAACATGGTCAAGCTCACACACACAGACACAGACACACACACACGCACAAAGCGCAACAGCGAAAAAATACACAATTTTCCACTTTGTACTAATCAAGAACTCATTATCCTTCATTATGCTTTTCAAGTCGCCGTGTGCAACAAAGCAGTTCCACAACTTGCCCCCCCATCATTCAGCGACAAATGGAAATGGAAAACGGAAAACGGCCCCTTCAATTATATACATAAACTCACACACACACAGACACACATACTAGAATGTATGTTCTTGATCAAAAGGACTACAAATTGCTTCATCTATTATTTTACGGATGTGATTTGAATTTTGTATGAAATGGAACACAAAAACATGTTATAATAATAAAAAATAAATTATTTATTTATAATACATATATAGATTTTTTTTATACACAAACTTAAAGAAGAAAATGCATTTGTCTTTTTCCGTTCTTTTTTTTTTGTTTTTTGTTCGATTAAATTTGATATAAAGCTCGCGTCATGGAAGTAGTTTTGACGACTTTGGCGAGCCATTGACTTCATTATACGACTCTTATATAGTATTTAGCTTCTGTTATTATTGTCGATGTCGTTTCCACTGATTTCACCTCGTGTCTTCATTATTATTCTGTATCTGTTTCTGTTTCATTTTCATTAATGGCATTTTGAGCGACGAGAGTTCACGAATTTTACAAAAAAAAAACATACAAATAATAAGAATAAACATAATAATAAACGTGTAAAATAAGAAAAGTTCTACGATGAGAATGAAGTAGCAATAAATAAGAAGAAGCAACGCATTTGCGGATGAGGATTGTTAAAATGGACTAAATCAGTAAAATAGTTTAGCGATTTGATTTCTACTTATATATGTATGTACACATAAGTAGTGACTGGACTTAATGCTTTGCCTCGACCTCCTCCACCTCGGCGGCAACAATGGGCTCAATATGCTCCTGCCTCTTCTCATTTGTATCGGCATCGGGCCGAACGTGCACCTCCACACGACTGGACTCATCATGATGCTGTTCCTCAACACCCGCATTCTCATCGTCTTCAACATGCTGCAGCTGCTGCTCCTTTTGATCCTCATCGGAACGACTCTGCGCCTTGTGATTCTGTGGCAAAGACAACGACGACGACGACGACTGCGGCTGTTCAATGGCTGTCAGTATGGATTGCAGTAGACCCTGTGATAGGATCTCCTCGTGATTGGCAACTGCGTCACCCAGTGCTGCATTGTTGTTCGGGTTGCCACCGGCGCCGGCATTGTTTAGCGAGCTGCCAAACTGTACCTGAAAGTTCTGAGTGGGCTGATCGCCACCCGAATTCAACAGAATGCTCTGTGACTTCTGAGCTGAGATCACATTCAAACCATCCAAACCGGGCAGCTCATGGGGATCTGTGCCATCGGGCAAAGCTGCCACAGCCGACTTCTGCGATGCATAGCCCGAATGATCATAATCAATCTCATTGCCCGAGGGCGGAGGACCATAACTATCTGCGGGTCCAGTTACAAACTGTGTGTGCTGCTCAGCCACTGGAATGCTCTGTGCGATGGCATTGTAAGCACCTGGTGATGATGCTGAGATGCTGCCAAATTGTTGCTGCTGCTGTTGTTGTTGCTGATAGTGCTGTTGTTGTTGTTGTTGTTGGACTTGATAGCCATTGCTGCTGACTAGATTGGGACCATGACCGCAATCATGCACCACCACCACATTCTGCTGTGGATACGCTTGCTGCTGAGGTGGCTGTTGATTAAATCTAGGTGCCTGCTGTGCATGGGGAAGACCCTGCGAATTGACAAACTGTTGGGAATGCTGTGAGGAACTGAAGCTGTTCTCCGAGTGCTGCTGCTGAAGATGTTGCTGCTGCTGCTGCTGTTCATAATGGAAGTTTAGTTGAGGACGGGGTGGAAGATACTGTTGCTGTTGCTGTGGTGGTGGTCCAGGTGGCAAGTAGTTTGGCTGCGGCTGTGGCAGTGGACCAGGCGGACCATACTGCTGCAACTGTTGGGGCTGCTTCTGGTGTATGAACGTTGGACCGGGCTGTGGCTGTGGCAGCTGCTGCTGGACAATGATCTGTGGTGGTGGCGCTTGCTGCTGATTGTGGGGCGTTCCATAGATGGCCTGCGGAGCGGCGGGTGGACCACTCAATGCTATCTCATGTGCGGCAGGTGGAATGTACGTCGCCGGCTGTTGAGCGGGCTTGACGCCAAACTGATCCAGATGCTGAACGGTGGCGCCAATCGACTCCAACAAACCATTTGGCACAGGCGGACGATAGGCAACGGGTTTGTTGCTATGTCCTGCGCCTGGACGTGGGAATGGTGGCGGATTTCCTGAGCCTGGTGGTCCATACTGAATGTTCACATTGGAGTGCGACTGGGAGTTCGATTGTGATTGCGACTGAGCGTGATTGCTGGTCAGGGCGGCGAAGTGCGGTGGCGGCGGCAGTGGTGGTGGTCCATAATTGGGTCCGGGCAGTGCATGTGGTGGTGGTGGCAAACCGATACCATTGCCAATCGTCTGGTATTTGTGAGCATGCACAGAGCCAGGAGCAAATGAATCAGAAGGCGGCTTCGAATATGTATCATCAATTGAACCAATCTGTATAAAGAAATCAAATCAAAGGAGAAAAAAAATAAAGGATCGTTTACTTAATAAGTTTGACTTTACGCACCTGTAAAGCTTCGGAATCGATGTTATTGTTATTCAAATGAGCGTCGCCGCCGGGTCCAGTTATCAGATTACCCGCCTCGCCCTGCAGAGCTACAGCCACCAACTGTTCGTCGGTGAGTCCATCAACAATGCTGCCACCTCCACCACCACCTCCACCTCCACCTCCGCCTAGGCTATACTGGTTACCAAAACCCTGACCTTGAACATTGCTGTAGCCACCCTGAGTCTCGATGTGGTTCTGTTCGATGTAGGCGCCGATTGGAGCTGGAATTGGTTTCCAGCCATCGCATGCCGTGTGGAACGGTGCCTGGGACCCACTCACACTGTGAGTGTGACCAGATTCATCGATCTGGATCTGAACCTGCTTAAAGGGTGCAGCACCTCCATGTCCATGCTGTCCACCGGGACCAGTCAGTATGATTGTCGTCTCGGGCGCCCGATTAAAGTTCGCCGGCTGTGGTCCAGGCAGGTTAACCGGCAGTGGTGGTGGTCCATAGTTTGGTGGTGTATCGTAAACCGGTTTTGGTGGCAGATTCAGAGGTCCCGAGGCTGGTGGTCCGTATGAGGTAGCTGGCTGATGTGCGGGCTTGAATAGCTGCCCAGGATGTGGTGCAGGCAGCGGCTGTGGGAAATGTGGTTTCTGGTGCTGTTGTGGTGGTGGTGGTCCGTACTGTGGTTGTGGACGATGCTGCAGCTTCAGTGGTGGCGGTGGTGGTCCATAGTTATGTTGTGGTGGACCGAACTGTGGTGGACCATATTGTTGGTGTTGTTGTGGTGGTGGTGGACCGTATTCGTGCGAGGGTTTGTGTTGTATATGCGGTGGTCCATAGAAAGGTCTCGGTACACCAAAGTGTGACTTGATCTGTTCATACAAACCGATTCCACCGTGACCCCCTCCACCACCGCCATGACCTCCTCCACCACCTCCGCCCAAAAAGTTAAGCTTGGGTGGACCGTACTTCAAGGCAGGTGGACCATACTCGCGAAAGGGTATCTGCTGTGGTACGCCGTACTCACGATGTGGTACATGTTGTTGCTGTGGCAATGGTGGTGGTCCGTACTGTGGTGATGGCCTTGGTGGTTGTGGCGGTCCGTAGCTATCGAAGCCCGCCTCACGTCGCTTCAACTCCTTGTTGCCGTGGAGCACAGCTTGAGCAAGGCAAAAGCATAATGTCACCAGCAATGTCAAACGGAGCAGCATCTGAAAATACATATATGTATATAAAATGCAAAATTAATACCATGACAAACAACATTCGGGTAATTCAATTACAAAAGTAAAGCCACAAGCCAGCCAAATGACAAATTTACCTATTACTTAACATAATATTGGTTGACAAATGATTTGGATAATTGGAAGCAACACTATAATTATTTATGCATCGCAAATTACAAACAAACTGAAGCTTTTTTGGTTTGTCAAACCGAAATTCGTATGCGCTAAATATAGCTCTCTGCCCTTCCCGCCCCGCCACCAACATTGTCACGGCTACAAGCACGTGTGAGTGTGTAACAATAACTGGTGCGCTAATTACACTCGTCATTTCGGACAGTTATATTCGGTCTGAGGCATACACCTCCTCTCCTCTCCTCTTTTTTACACTCATTAGCCAGCGGTTGGCCAATCATCATACTTCGACTGCTTACTTACTGCTTCTAGTCACAAGTCGGAGTCGTCTCGTACGCTCTAATTAAAACATAATTGTTGGCACTGTCTTCATCGTTGAAATCCCCATCGCAATCATATCGTAATCGTCATGATTGTTGCCCCATGCCCCACGCGTCATCGTCAATAACTCAACAACAAACGAAACAAGACGCCAAAAACAACAAAAGAAACATATAATAATAGAGAAACAAAGTGAATGCTATCAACGGGAGTGTCCGACTAACATTGTACTTACATTGTACAAAAGGCTCTGACCTACACTTAAAAAATAAATAAATAAACAATTTAAGTGAGAAAAAAAATGTGTTAAACATATTTATGTAACCATGTAACACAAATTGTGATGAGCAACAAAAATTTTAATTCAAAACAGAATCAACAAGAGAATCTACTTTACAAGCACAACAAAATATACAAAGTCATGTTTTTTGTTAAAGAAAGTTACAGAATTTATTCTATTAAAAGTCATGCTCTATTTTCTATTTATTATGTAATTGTATATTGTAAGCATTCTCATAAAAATTATATAAAATGTATTAGTTTTAACAACTCTGTATTTTAAAACTCCTTGGAAGCACTAATCCCAATACTTGTTTCTTTTATTTTTGAAGTAAAAATATTGGAATATCGTCATTAAGTTTACAAATACTTAAATTGTAAACTTAACATTCCCAGCTAATTTTTTCTTCATATCAAAGTAATTGTCTTAACATTTTAAAAGAATAAAAATTTAATTACAGTCATTTAATTTACAAGGAATCATCCTACTTCCAACTCTTGATTCTTTTTATTCAAACTTATTTCTAATCTCTTAAAGAATAAAAATTTAAATACAGTCATTTAATTTACTAATATTGAAATGCTCATAGGAATCATCCTACTTCCAACTTTTGATTCTTTTCATTCAAACTTATTTTTTAAAGTTTTAAGAAAGAAATTGAAATTAAGTCATTTAATTTACTACTATTGAAATGCTCATATGAAAGTTCCCATTCAAACTAGTTTATTTTCTTTCTTATCAAAATAGTTTTTTCTAATCTTTCAAAGAAAGAAATGGCAAATGTTTTAATGCGCATTGAAAACTTCACAATCCAAATTCATATCGTTAATCACATCAAAATAGTTTTTCTAAACTTTTAAAGTACGAAAAATTCAAATATCACCATTAAATTGACAAACGCCAAGTTTAAAAATGAGTATGAAATTTTGAAAAGAGTATAAAGAGGTGTGATTGTACGCTGCTTTTAAAAATAGACTGATGCAGATCTTTCGGGGATGTCACCAGTTAATTTGGTAACTACTTTAGTAGCTCAAAAACATTACCGTTTTTAACGTGGCGGTGGGGTGGTATAGTAAGTCGTGGCATGTTGTACCAAAGTTCGATTTAGAGTTGATCGATTTGCCAGATAGGCGTAGAGCCTCCAATCTCGGCACTATCTGTCCCTGCCATAGAAAAATATATATGCAAAGTTCAAAGTCTCTAACTTGTCGAAAAAAAGTCTGTTCATAGAGACGTGCAGATATCGTGACGGAACAAACCCAACATACTACGCTTTACCTTCCGTATCTCAAGTATAAAAATTGTGTCTGGCAATAATAACAAACAATTACTATTTGATTATTCATTTCAAATTCGAAATATGGCGTGCGAACTAAGCGCAGAAAGAAGACTTAAAAAATCAAAATTACAGCTCGACAGACAACGTCAAAATGTGCAAATATATACATTGAAGACTAATTTAATTAATTCGGTGAATTCGGCAGGCAATTGTGAATCAAATGAACAAGAGTTTTACTAAAGAAAACCAGAACCAAAAAGGCTGACAAACTGAGAAACTCGAATGATTATGTCAGTCAGTATGTCAGATGAATTATTGTACAACATTGAATAAAAACAAAGAGATACTATAGTATTAAATAAACTTTGAATGAACGACGATATGATGCCCCTTTCTCCAGTTATGGTAACTACGATTATGTAAGACGCACGATGGTCAATCATCATCTACTTAGAGTGCAGCTCGATGGCCTCTGGCTTTGCGCATTGAATATCAAAGCAGCAGATAAACCAAAAAATACAATAAAAACGAAACAAACCCAAAGGCGCACACAAAGCAATGACAATAAGCAAAAAATAAAAGACGAACAACAATTTGGCCAGCATTTAAATGTCATAAGCGCCCCAAGTGGCCAAAAACCAAAGAAGAAGAAGAAGCAAACAACAACAAAAATTGTTAAACTTTCACTTCCCGTTTGCCAAGGCACATACATACAAACATACATACGTACATCTGTACATCATACATCAATGACTCGCACTGCCCGCTGCTGCTGCCAAATGCCAACTGCTGCCAAATGCCATCCATCTTGGGTCGGGGAAAGGTTGGGGCAGGGACAGGTTGGGATGAGTAGGTGTCACAAATGCAGGCAGTGAAATTACTCAGCTCATAATGAAAATACATATACATATATATATGCACTATAGAAATAGCAAACAATTAAGAGAGTGCCATGGCAAACATAAAATCAAACGAGATGCGGTTATACCGGGCCAAGAGGCGGTGTGGGGTAAGGTGAGTTAACCTGTAGAGCTTTGCCCATTGTCTGTGTGTGTGTGTGTGTGTGTGTGTGTGTGTGGAGCGTGTGAAGTGACCCGCATGCTGTTGGCAACAGTTGTCGTTGTTGTTGTTGTTAGAGTAACTCTAACTTACCTTTTACTTTGTTTTTTTCGCAAGAGAGTTACCCAGTCAGTCAGTCAGTCAGTTGGTCATATACATACATACATATATATTGATTGAATGACAGAATAAAATGGTCAGAAACTTCCACTTCATATAAACTTATTCTACTGTTTGCCATAGCCATTACTTTGAGCAGCTTTCGTTCGTCGTTCGTCGTTCGCCGTTCGATTTCTGTTCATTAGCATAGCCTACAAATATTTGTTATTGATGCTAAACAATTGACAAAACAACAGCAACAGCAACAACAACAACAACAACAGACACACAACAAACGAGCCAAAAAAAAAGAAATAAATAAAACAACACAAGCTGCGAACTTTCACTCTCGTTGAGAAAACAATAATTCAGTTCGAAGATGAAACAAACGAAACACAAAACTTAACATGCTACTTCAACTACATTTACATAGATTAAATGTAAATGAAGACGGATGCCTCGCCGTCAAAATAAAAACAAAAAACAAAGGATAACAACAGAGCTCAACTCCCGAAAGGATTACTTATCTCAATCTATTCTACCAACAAGCCAACAACAACCAGCCACTTGCCAATTACAATTCATATTTTCATTTGGATTGCCTGATGGTCACAGCTGTTGCTGCCCCTTTCTGTGTGTGTCCTGTCTGTCTGTCTGTCCTGTCAGAAGTTTGCTCAAAATTAAGGCTCTTTGTAATCTGTGTTAATTAAAGTTTTCTTTGCTTTTGCAAATAACATTGAATTGCAAATATTGTACACGGGAATATTTATGAATCAATTTCGATCATAAATTAATTATGTGTGGACCGGACCGAACCGGACCAAACCGAACCGGACCGCACGAAAAAAGGGCGCTGCAGTGAAAAACCCTTTAAGGCAACATTGCCTCGAAATGAATAATTTGACTGTGGCAAGGCATCAATTTTCATTTGCGAAAGGCTCACAATTAATTAATTGCCTTAGGTCAGCTTCGAAATAATCGCAATCATTTACAACAACAATAACCAACAAAAAAAAAATCATGCCCAAAATCAACGGAAACTTTTAAACACTTTTGACACTCTCGTCGTATCACATCACAGTGACACACAGTGACAGCTTCACTTAGCTACACTTTCTTTTTTCAAACCCAAACCCAAGTCAGCCCAATCCCCTTTGAACCTAATTATTGATGATTCTTAGAAAATTTGGCTACTTATCTGTGCTTTCTCTCTCTGTCTCTCTGTCTTTCTATCTCTGTCTGTGTTAAAGTTTTGTCTTCAAGCACCAATCTTGGCAATTAATTAAAATGTAGCTAAAGAAATGTATTTATTGGCACTTAGGGAACTTGGAATTGAAATCTTTACCATTGTGTGTGTGGGGTGGGGGGAGGAGGGCAGCGTTATAATGCCTTTGCTCTTCCGTTAAGCCGTAACTTAATATGCGTACTCTTTGTCTTCTTCTTTCTTCCTTGCAGGAAATGTTCGCCAAACACGTTATGCGTTAGTTTATTCACTTTTCAAACAACAACAACCAAAAAAAAAATAACCAAAAACAAACAATTAGCAAATACTTTGCTGGCTGTTCACAGCACGAGGACGCGACGGATTATATATATATATATATATACTAAGTATATATAGTTATCTTCTTCTTTTTGTGTATCAAATATTAGAATTCGTTGTGTATTTTGGCTCCCGATTCGAGACACTGTCGCGTAACGCCGAATGGACGACGACAGACGTATGGGATGCCGGACTTTTGGTTAACGGATCGTCCGTTACTTGTCACTCTCGAATTGAAAATGCTGCCGCACAGATGATAACGTCAGCTCATATAGGTAATAGCAGCGAACGTCAGCGTCGCAGTCGCCGCCGCCGCAGCAGCCACCACCACAACAGCAGCAGTAGTCGAAAACTCGAAACCGAAAGTGAAGAAATTTTGTAAACGTAAAAAAAAAAAAATATAAAAAATAAAAAACAGACAAACCGACCAACGGCTTGAGAGTCGGCACAAGGTGCTTGCTTAAAGGGACCGGCATCCAAGTTTGGCCCAGAGGCAAACGAGAGAGGGCAAGAGACTGACTGAGTGAGAGAGTGAGTAAGTGAGAGTAAGTAAGAAAGAAAGAAAGAGTCTTTGGTACGCGACCAGTTTTGCAACAATATCATACATACGTACACAACAGCGACTTTGTGGCTTTTGCTTGCCACATGCTGAATGCAAATTGGCCTGCAACTGCAACATTAACAGTCAAGGGACTTTGCTGCAGCAGCAACAGCAGCTTCAGAGCTGTTAACTATAAATATATATGTATGTTATATGTCCTAGATTCCAAAGATATTTATTTGGAATGGTAACAAAATGGAACAACTTATTAGTAAAGGTCTTAAATTTTTCATTTTTTAAAAGAATGTCAAGAGAATTCGAACAGAATTACTATAGTAATATGCTTTAATAATAATAGTTTTACGCAATTTTATGATAGAGAAATTCGACTATTTATTTATGCAATAGTTTGAAAACTTGAAAACAGCTTATCCAACATTTTTTTTGGCCATCAACAACAATCATCAAAACTGTAATCAATATATAATTATATCTTAACGAGCCAACTACTTTGGCTTTAATCAAACTAACTCCTCTTTGGTATTTTGAGGCATGCGTCATTGCATATCCGCTTACAGCACATTAATAGCAATTAACATCAACAACAACAACAACAACAACAAAAAAGCTTAGATAACTGGCCAAGTTTTTTTGTATATAGCATGGAAATTTTTTGTGTGTCTGTTTTTTTTTTTTTGCCTGAATAAATAAATAACTAATTGATCTTTTATAGTGTTTTATTTAATATTGTATTGTTGTTTGTTTTTTTTTTTTTTATGAATAATTCAATAAATATGTGATTAGTTTTAATAGAATTTGCTTCAGTTTTAATTGTAAAAAGCTCGTTAGTAAATAATGAATTAATCTCATTTAAGTTGAGTATTTTGTGTAGTTGTATTGAAATGTTGTTACATAATAACAGTATTACTTTTGGCCAGAAGTTTCGCACTTGGCTCAGCTGACTCGAATTCGTTTGTGTGTGTGAATACTGAATTGAATTCTTGTGGCATTAATGTCATCTAGCTTCTGCACTTAGTTGCCTTTCACGTAGCAGCTGCTGTTTAAGTCATCTTCTTCTGACTTTATCATCGTGTCGCATCGAAACAACAACAACAACAACGACAAGTAGAATCAAACAACAACTTTTTTTCTTTCTTACTTTCTTGTCTTTCGTTTTCGTGTCGTAAATTGAGAAGGCTGGAACGGATGGGTTGGGGAGAGTATCGTATGTGGATGGAAGCGTAAATTGCTTGCTTCGATTTCGCTTTCATTTACATATGTGGAACAGTAGAAGGTGGTTGGGGTTGGATCTGTGGCGTTGCCCTGAAGTGTGTGCCTCTTCGTTCTACTTCTTGCAGCTACAATGTCGACATTGAAGGCAGGCATGATTTTGGTTTTGCTTTTTGCCTTTGGCACACAGATTTATTGTTGTCATCATCTTCGTTATCTTTTGCCTGCCTAAGCATACACACACACACACATACACAACTCCATAGAAGATGGAGCTTTGGGCCTCTAAGCCCTAACATTTTGGTGGCTTTAAAGATTTTTGTCTTTTTCTGCATACTTATTACTTATTTATTTAGTTTATATTGAAATTTTTAAATGTTGGTTCCCCCTTGAAACTGGTTTACTTTGGCTTTCACCCTTACAACAACAAAAAGAAAGAAAGATAACAACCTTGGCTAAAGTGTAATCCCAATATGATTTCAAAATTGGCTTTTAATGCGAGTAAATATTGCATGAATTGTGAATACACAAATTTGTGTTTTCATCTCATTGCCATCATTGGCAATTTCCAAACACACAATCGCTAACAATAATAATAATAACAACAATAAGCAATAATAATGACAAAAAAAAAAAACATCAAAATAAACCCAAAATTTTCAAACATTGCAGTTTTTGTTTGTTTGTTTGTTTGAGTATTGTTTTTCTTTCTTCACCAACAAAAACGACGATATTTATTTATACTACAGTTTTGTAAGCAAAGGCGAGTCGACTCTTTACTTTAAACTTAAATACACAAATGTATGTATGTATGTATATATATGTACGTATCACAGGTGCTTCAGGCATTTTGTTAGACTTCCTGCTAAAGTGAAGTTATAACATTTAATGCTTTTGGGTGTCGAGGTCGTGATGGCCGGGGCTACGGGTTGCGGGGCACTTGCTGTCACCTGTTGACCAGCATCACTAACCTAACAATTAACAACAACAACAAAAGCAACAACAACAACTTAAGCATCTGCAAACAATTTGTCCCCATCTGTTCCCTTTTGGGGTTTTTTTTGTTATCGTCGAATTTGCTGTAGGATTGGATCGTAATTTTTTGCGCTTTTACTTCTGCGAAGTTTAAAGTTGAGGCCACTTTCTTTTATTATACATATATATATGTTAACAGGAAAAAGAAATAAGGTTTTCGCAAAAAATACCAAGCAGGTAGTATATTCAAAACATAAACCATATGCATTCCTTCAACAGAAAGTTAGGTCAAAAAAAAAAAAATAAGCCTTCGATTTATTGCAAAATATTTAAATTATTTAATTTTAAATTTCAACTTGGGAAAATTTGAATTTAAAAAGTAAATAACATATGTTGCAGGGCATCTTTAAGTCAAAACAAAAATGAAGTTTTATAAAATTGATTGGTTTTAAATGTTTTTCATATATTTTTGTTTTTTAATATTTTAATTAGCAAGCTCAAGCTCATTAATAAATATTGTATATCTCAAGTCAGCTTTAAGTCAACTTATATGTATGTATGTGTAGGTGTTTTTGTTTGTGTGTGTGCAGCTGCATGCCAAAAAGCGTTAATACTCTCTATCCCCAATGTCAACGCGAAACGCACAATTATTGAGAAAATATTTAAAGAAGTGAAATTGCATTCCAATGTTGTGAGACATTTTGTTGTCTCTTTTGTTTTTGTTGCTGTTGTTGTTGTTGTTGTTGTTGTATTCGCTTTCGTTCGCTGGGCATGCTCGGCTGCTGCGGATCGTAGGCCTCGCCCACATTTGCTGTTTATTTCGGTTGCAGGGCACCCAAATTTCAGGTGTAGCCACAATTATGCGGGTCCAGCCGTCGCGTCGGCTGCTCATGTGCTACAGTCCAATCTCCCCCCCGATAATCTCTCTTTCTCGCTCTCGTCACACATTGCCGCGCCCCTTACGTGCCACTGTTGCCTGACTGCCTGCCCGCCTGACTACTTCGCGCTTAATGCGATGACGCAAATATTGCGCAATCCGCTTTCTTCTCGCCGTCTTTCATTCTCTGGCCATCGTTTCTATGACACTTGACGTTGCTGCTGTTGCTGCTGCTGCGGGTGCTTTAGGCCATGGCTTTGCATCCGCTTCTGGGTCTGTCTTTTTGGCTAAAACGCAAAGCGATTTGCAATTTGTCATGCCGAATGCTCCAAATAGCATTGATTGCGAGCACAATTGCCTTGCCTTGCCTTACTTTCACAAAGCTCGCCCCAACACCCGCACCGAACGGCGCAACATCAACCTAAAATCTCACACAAGGGGAACACTTTTGTTGTTGTTGGATGTTTGTTTGTTTTTGTATTTGTGTTGTTGTTGTCTATTGAATTTAATTAATGCTTATTAAATGCTAATTTGAATGCCTTTTCTTTTCAAACTAATCTATGAACTTTATCTTTGGAACAGAGTATTAGATTTAGATAAATGTAATAAAATCACACATTCGACTCTTTTAGAGATTCTCAACTAGTTTTTAAACTCTGATTTTCGAAGGTAAAGAGTATATTGGGTTTGTGTAATCTTTCCGTATGAATGCTACTTTTTTTTTTGAAAATACTAAAGCTAGAGATTTGAAGCTTTGCAAATACATTTGTCCTTTTTTGCGTCCGACAAAACCACTGTGTAGTGGCGCTAGGTTCACTGACTGGCTAGGAAATCGATAAAAGTCGATAGCCAAAAATCTATAAATTCACATATTTTCCACATCTTTACTGCTTGTGTTACCGAATTTGGTAAGTTAGCTAATGGCGTCCCCAAAAAAAAATCCATTCCCAATCGTCGCTCGTATGAAAACTGGAACGCCGATATCTTCCACAGTTATTGTGCTAGCCCTACCAAACTTGGTGCTAAGATAAGTGACGTAGATGACATTGGATGCGTAGGCCACGCCTTCCCATGCCACCCAGACCGAAAGCATTAAACTATCTTTGAACGCAGCGCCTACCCGTACCGGACCTTGGCGCCCCTTTCCCTTCCTTTGCAAGCAGATATCTTACCACCCGTTTTTTTAATTGGTTTCAAAGCTCAATGCAGTCGGTTGCATCCGACTGCAATGTGTGTTCTAATGTTGCTAATGGGCTTGCAACGAGTAAACTTACCATAGAAATGCAATACGAACTCTCCTCGGATCATTTGCCAGTTTTAGCCAAACTGCATCAGAAATTCCTCCTCCTTTTCTTTTGAAGAATCCATAGGTGAACTGAACAGAAGAATCAAAGTCCAGTGAATTAAAAAGGCGCAGTCTCTACTTTCTCAGGCATCATCATGTTGGCTGGATGCTGCTCCAAAAATCCATATTCATTTTATCCAAAACCGTCAAGCTCATCTGAGCCCAAATGCCTGAAAAAAAGACGAACAAATCTGCATCAAAAAGTTCTTGAAAAAATCAACCAAGACTCAATTGAAAGCATATTAGAAAATGCCTATCCCAATAAATCTTCCTCCATGTCTCTCTGAAAACAGAGAAGTCGTTTTAAGACCCAATCCGTTTCTAAGGCTTCAATTTGGTGTTATTCCAATACGCAGGGATTGGAGATGATGCCAGCAAATCCGCAGACTCTGCAAGAAGTGATGCAGTTTTTAGAGAAACCAAAAGCCGAAAAATCTTATGCCAACGATCTTTTTAGATAACATGGCATCTAAAACTCTAAAACTTCTCGTATATATACTTGGGATGCCAAAGCCAGATAAAGAGCCGACGGATGATTCTCTCTCGGAAAGATTTAGGAAAAAGTCATGCCAAACCGCATGTTTTAAGTCGAAAAGGTCCTGAACTTTCCGAGTAACGTCAACGTGTTGGTAGTTTTGATCTGGAAATTACATTTGCAGTATTAATGGACATTAGCAAGATTAAAAGAATTATAATTACTCACTTTTATCAATTTGATCGCAGCTTCCAGTCCAGTTCCCATCCAAACGGCGACCAATCTGTGCGGATGTACTTTAAGTCAGCGTACTTGTTCCTATGTTCCTCCTTGATTGTGATTACATATAATTAGATAAATAATTTATTAGAATCAAACTACGCCAATGACTCTGCAGTGCTGAGCAGAAATCATAGACGGAAGCACGTTTCCTTGCCACTAGAATTTTGATGCTGCACAGACATTATTGATTATTGATGATGGACTAAACTTTTGATCATAAAAAACATTCCACAAATACTTGAAATACTCCTGGCTAAAGCTGGACAAATGGCATGGTTGTTTGCACTAAGGAACAAGTTAACCCACTCAAGTAAGAAGGTTTTTTTGTTCATTGATACTTAGACCTATGATGAAGTATTCGCTACGAAAACCAACTCAAATATAATACTAGAGATAGTGAAAAAACACTCAAAATTCCTAAGACTCGTCGCCTTACGGCACAGCCCAGAAAAATCTCCCTAGGAGACTCGATGTAAAAATTAATTCTTAGCATATTTCAACTTGCTTTTAATTAAATTTTTATTAGTTCCCATAACAAATTGTGATTTTTTGTCTTGCTTAAATTAAATTTAGCTAAAATTGACCCAAGCAAAAAACCTGTTTACAAATATAAAATATAAAGAGAAAATATTTCTTTCGAGTCAACATTAATCTTTTTCCAACAATAATATGGATTTGCAGTCAGAAGATAATACCGCATAGAGTATAAAGCGAGCAAAGTATTTTGCACGGATTCCAAATGCTGTTTAACTCTAAAGATATAAACAACAAAAATTACTCGACTCTCTCTCTGGCATTTGGCATTTCAATTTCGACGCCAGAATTTTCAACTCATTTGCATTGTCAAATGCGTAAAGATCTGGTTTTTTGGTGGGTGGAAGGGAAGGGGAGTTAAGGCTTAAGACTTTCGTGCTCAATGCCACTTAGAATGCGAGGCAGCCACACGCACACGCATGACATTCTCAACACCTTCGCTCAGGTTGACAAAATTAGTTCACGTTGCCACACAGAGAAAGAAAGAGAGAGAATACAAGCCACAATGGTGCTGCAGCAAATTTATGATGCGTTGCGAAACGTTCATAAATTAACATATTAATCGTTTAAAAAGGTGTTAAACTTTGCTTCTCATTTCAAAGAGACAAAGTCTCTCTCTCTCCGTTTGTCTCTCTTTATCTACATAGTATATACGCACATCTTCCGCATAACGAGTTAAATATCCCATTTTCATAATATTTCGCGCCTGTTCGACGCTCGTCTAGCAAAGATAAACGATTTTTGTAAGCAACAAGTGTGTGAAGCCAAGTCTCCATCGCCGTGAAGCACCTTAACTTTCACCCATTGCGCAAAACGAGCATAGAAGCAGCAGACTCTTCAAAATCGAACAAAACCAAATAAAGGCGCGTTTAAAAATAAACAACAAAAAATGGCAAAAGGTGAAAAATACAACAACAACAACAAAACAAATATATTGTTGCACGTTCCGTTGACGCCTTATGTCATCGGTGAGTGTGTGTGCGTGTGTGTGTGTGTGTGGAATGTCTAAAAAAAAATCTCAAATGTTAATCACTTTTGAAAATCGCTTAATCTTAGCTGAGGGCCAAACTAACTGCATCCAAATTAAGGTTTTCTGTCAAAGTTTAATCAACTTTCTCTAGGTTTTCCCTATCTTGATTTAAAACAATTTAAATTGATTGTTAATACGTCGTTAAATAACTCCAAATCAAATTTAAACTAAAGCAAAACGATTAATGTGGGTTAATGCCAATCAAAATTCAGCTTACTCTTCAAAATACCCTCACCTTCTGCTGCATGCGGATTCAATTAGTACTTATGAGCTTTGGTCAACACTCAACGAATCCGAAATCCGAAATTCGAATGTTGAAAGCCATTTTGTTTGCTTTTATAAGTTTTCACTTGTAGTTTGTGGGTTTTGGCATTGACCATTTCAGTATTTCACCTAGACTAAAATTAGATAATTGAATTTCGTTTTTGTGTATTTAAAAGTTATCTTTATCGAATTTGCGGAATTTTTTAATACACAAGTTTATTATTATTATGAAAATTATTTGACTGACAAGCAAGAAAAGGAATAGGCAGTAATTAAATCACAATATATAAAAACTTTTTATGAAAGAAGTATAAAAACAAGGGGAACAAGCACACGCATCAAGCCGCAAACTGTTTGAGTTAGTTTTGAGTTGAAAATGGAAAACTTGAATGCACTTTTCATACGACACGAACGTATGTTTTTGTTCATTAAAGCAGCCTATCTGTCATAATGAGCGACATACTAGCTCGTAAATTTGGAAATCAATTTTACCCAAGTTGCAAATAAATAATTTGGCATACTGCCAGAGGCCAAAACCTTTGTTGTGGCAGCAAAAGTAGAAAAGACCCATAAAAACCAAAGGCTGTTGTTGTTGCAACACAAACACCCACACACACACAGAGAGAAAACACTAACAAATCCAAAAAACTTCTTTGTTATCGGTGACAGTAAAAACACCCAAGTGATGTGCAAATGCTCAAACAGAACCCAAAGCGTGCTCATACAACATGCAACCGTTGTTGCTGTGTGGCACAAGTTGAACGTAATCAGTAGACGAACAACTTCGCATATACTACAATATACGTATGTATGTATATGTCGACTATGTAAATCTGTATGGTAATTCATGTACAGTATTCGAAAAATACTTAAGCTTTAACACAAACATTTCAATACTCTTTGAACATAGACACTCCATAAATAGAATCACTGAGTCATCGAATAAAACTTTCAAGTTGAAATAAGCAATACTCATGAAATTTTGTGTCATGTTTTCATTATCTTATTAAATTCCCAAATGACTCATTGCTTGTCTTGGGGGCTTTGGCTCAATTATTACAGAAAATACAACACTTAAAGTTGGAGCCACATGGCAAAGCTCTTGTTTCAACTTGTGATAGCCCATCAGTGTAATCAAACGAGTTGTACATTTGGGAAATATTGATAAAGAACGAAAAAAAAAACTTGTTGCATTGCTCTTTTCAAGTATTTCTGCATAGTTTATCACCACAGAACAAAACAAAACAGAATAGAATAGAACAGAACAGAACAGCACTGAATGGCATTCAAGTTGAGTGTTATCTCAAGTTTCCCATTTGACATTTGGCATTTTGTCATTTTGTGTCATATTTGCTGGACACACCAAACTTTTCTTTTAACCCCTTCTCGACAAGTTTTGTTTTTGCCATCTGTCGTCTTTGCCATCTTTTTTCTGTCCTATGAGCAATTAAGCCAAGGGCGTCTAGCTTCGAATCCTTTTTTTCTTCTTTTCTTTTGCTATCCAACTGAGATGGCTTACTATCTTTAAAGCTTCTTGCCAACATTTGCATGCTTATTACTTATTGCTTTTTTTTACTTATTGTGTTTTTTTCTCGTTTCCTTCGTGCCTTTCGTCGAGTTGTCGTCATATTATTTTTGCGCATTTAACATGTTTCTCTTATCAAAATTGTCAACGTTGCCAACTTGTTTATTGCATCTTGACTTAATATACATATGTACGTACATACATACATACAAATGTATATTATTTGAGCTACACCGTTATAAACTTACAAAATGGGCAGCAAGCTTACGTTGCCACACAGAAGTTCATAATCCATGACATGCCTCAGACGCCAGCAACACAACAACAACAACAACAAGAACAAGAACAATTTCTTAGCGGCATGTCCTACGTACAAGTTTTCTTCTTCAGCATTTTCTTTTGCTTCGACATTGATGAAGTTGTGTTGACTGAGTTTTGTTGTGCTGTTATTGTCTTTTAGCTTGTGGCATTTTTAATTGTTATTATTATCAACAACAGCAACAGTTAAATAATAATAATGCCTATATTTGCATATTCTGTGACCATTAAAAAAAAGGGCATTCCATTCGAGTTATACATATAAGGCAAGCGCAACAGGAAATGCAATCGATGTATTTCAACAAAATAAAAGACAAAAGATAGATGGCAAAAGTAATGTGCCTCAAAGCGTTTAACATTCCATGACATAAAGTTAAACTGCCCTCGGTAAGGGTATAAAACAAAACCCACTTGACTGATCTCACTCTGTCTCTCTTTTTATTTTATCTCTTTTAAATGTGAAAGAAAGGAATGCGAATGGGGATACAACCAACACTTAGACACCGTGTGAGTGTGTGTGTATAAGTGTGTAAGTGTGCCAAGCCAGTGACAACGTTGATGCTTCGTGGAATGCATAATCGCAGTTGCCCTGCTCTGCTGCTGCTGTTGTTGCTGTTGCTGTTAGGCTGCCTGTTTCGAATGTGGCTGCGCCGCCAGCGGATGATACAAGTGACCTATTTACATGAGAGTCAGAGTCGTAAACCAAATTGCAGAGCAAAGTGAGGAGAGATTAACGAGGCAATTCAAATGCATGAAAAAACAAGTAAAAGTGCTTTCATCTTTCAGAGAGTAATAAACTTAATAGATACCCTCTATATGTGTGCAGTTATTAATATTATTATTACAAATGTTAACGGACATTATCAGTAATCTTAAAAACTTACCAATTCAGTTTTGTGCACGTGCTAATTGCAAAGAGAGAATCAACTCTGTTCGATTGTTCTACATATCGATTACGCATGCAAATACATCGTTTCCTAAACGATGTGCAAAGAAAACTTATTATGTTTATGTATTTTGAATAGTCATGTCAAACAAAAACATTATTCAAGAATGAAGTTTATAAACTCGAATCCAATTGGGGGAAAAAAGTGAAGTTTAAGCAATAATGAATAATTATACGATAATAAGAAAAAGGCAACCCTTATATTTGATAACGATTGATGATTTAATATATTATCGTTGCGGGATACAGTTGGGCTCAATCCGAACTTTGAAATGCAAGTACACAACAAACAAAAGGCACAGCAGGAGCATTAAATATGCTCACATTTATGTGGGAAAACCAATATACTATTACGAAAATGGTTACAAGCTACATTGCCATAATGTTTGTTATAGATTGCGTCAAGATTTCAATGCAACAAGACGCTTCCTTTCTCTCTCTTGCAATCATTAATAATAAGTTTTGCTGATTTTTCGCTTTTTTATGTTGGTTTTTACCTTATCAGCTGTTGGTCTCGATACAAGATTGCTATCGGAATCGAATGCAACACGCTTAAAAAATTATCGATATCTTAACAAGCATCGATTGGCAAGTGAATCGATTTTAAACGCGTTTCGATTCAAAATTTAGAACAGGCTTGAATATTTTGTTCAAGTTATAGTTATATATAGGAAAATAAAATTTATTAACAGCTTGCAAGTAATAAAAATAAAGCGATTTGAATCGATTGCAATCCAAACTGAACTTCTTTGAGATCGAGAATATGTCAACCAAAAGATTTAGGTATTTCTTTGAGCTTTACTCAGCGTCTTGCAAGCCTTATTAAAGAGTATAACTATAAGGTAAATGCAAAGGAAGCAGGAGAAAGAAATGTAGTGAAGACATAGTTAAATGAACGCAAAGTGTTGTTTTTGTTGTTGTTGTGGCATGCGATTGTTGCATCATTTGTATCGTGAAGGTATCTTCAGGCACGTATTATGCGATCGACGCGACGTGCTAGATAAGCTTGGTTTACCCTGTATTCATTTAAGTGACAATTACAAAAACAACATTAGAAAGGCAAAAGAAATGAGATCAAATATTAGTCTATGAATATAGGGTATCTGGTCGCAATGAACACTTTTCAGATAGTTTAAAAATTGTGACATTATGCGTGCCAAGGCAGTTAATTGTTAGAGGTGAATGGATATGAGAGTTGAAGAAAATGTTATATAGACAGATGCATCGTGACGGGAAGAGTCGAAATATTTTGACATATTTGAATGTACTGCAAGTAGTTATTATGTACAAATAATTACAAACACACACACACACATTCATACATGCATCACCTAATTTTGTTTGAACGTGAAATGAATTGACAAGTTAATAACAAAGTACAATGGGCACAGCGCTGACAACAGATCAGAATGCATAAGATACAAAAGCAGACAAACACACAGATACACACACACACACACACAGAGAGACATTGAGTGTGGTCAGTAGCTGCTGCTGTCAACGAGTTACAAACAAATGAAATGAAGTTAGCTAACCCATTCATCCATCCATTAACATATCTCTCTCTCTCAGTCTCTTTATTGAGATTGCTTTATTGAGATAATGTATTTTCAGATCGGCCCATTCAAAGACAATTAACTGTTTAAGCCCAGCCCAAAGCGTATTTTGAGGCATTTATCTATCTATGTAAATCTGAGTTGGTTTTGTGGTTGGCAGCAATAATATCACAAAATGTAAAATACTTTTACTTTGAGGTTTTTTATTGTCTTATTTTTGGACATGAAGAATTTCGAGTTTCGCTTTAATGATTAACAACAACAACAACATCAACAACAAAACAAAGGAGAAAAACAAAAACCAAATCGTTTCTCATTTGTTTGTTTTTTCTTCTTTTTAATACGCATCATATGAAAATTTATATTTATCGTCTTATGAATTTTACATAAGCATTCGTTATGGTTGTTGTTGTTTTTGTTGTTGTTGCAACTGCTTGGCGAGTGTGGGAAACAAATATAAATACTATATGTATATGAAATAGACGTCCGATTTAAATGCCATATCGAAAATGTTCGAAAGATGAAACCATAAACAACGCAAGAAAGTAAAAGTGAAACAAGTTGAAAAAAAAACAAATATATGTATATATAAAGGTTTCTTATTATTCGATACTAGAAAACATCTGCATCAACAATAAAAAAAATACCAGGGCCACAACGGCAGGTGTAGTGGATATTGTTTTTTGAAGGAACACACTCAATTTCTACTTACCACAAAAATGTGTGTGTGTGGGAGGAGTATTGAATATATATATATGTTTGCGTTGATAAATTTCGCCATTTGATTGTCTGTTACTTTTGTGGCGCACACCAAAAACCAAAAAAACACAGATACTTGTGGATTTTTTTGAAAAGCACTCGTTGGCATTGTTTCGAGAGCCATCGGATTATTTATGGCACTTCTCCTCCTCCGCCACCGACGCGTCAATACAAATTGGTCCCAATCACTTGAGAGCGAAAGCTAACGGCTCGAGATTAACAACACCAACAACAAAATCGATAGCGATTTCGTCATCAACATCACCGTTGCTCTCTGTCAAAATTGTAGTTGTATCTATAGATACTGCAGTCGACACACGGCAGCCGGCAACAACAGCAGCAAGCGACGCATCCAGTAACCATGCCACGCCTACTTGAACTACCAGAACTATTCGGCAGTCGCACACTGATCAGCTTTTTAATTATATCACATTGCCTAAGCCATTCAGTTTTAGCTAAACAAGAAGCAGACAAAGGTGAGTAAGAAAGTATTTAAACTTATATAATATCATATAACGAATCCCAAGGGGGACAAAAAATTCCTAAAACAGAATGGGTTTACGATTGATCCAAAATGCAAATCGTTATGTTAAAGTTTGGATGTAAAACATATAATATACATATATTTTGTGCCTTGAGAGTTTTATTAGATTTTGTTGTAGGTTGGTTTATTTACTAAAGCTGAGAAAATACTTTATTTTTTGTACAAGGTTTTCACTAATTTGCTTTTGTTAATGTTAAAATGAATGCAAGAGAATTATTATTAAAGAGCTTTGATCTCAAATTTGCCAGTTGATTTATTAGAGAGCAAACATTTTTTCGAAAAAAAAATCGTTCTTAACCTTGTTTATTAAATGCAATTTACTCTCTTTTTTCTTCAATAAATTACTTGATTTTTTATTAAATAATTTTTGAAATATTTTCTTTATTAATTTGCCAGCTCGCCAATTCGGAGGTTCGGGCTTTGGTAATGGGCTTGAGGCAGGTCTTGGTCCACAAGCGAACCCAGGACTGGGAATTGGCTTTGGTTATCCCTCATCGCCAGGAGATGGATTGTTGGGCGGTGGCCCTGGACAGGGTTGCCCACTGTGCGACTCATCAGTGTACAGTTACTGTTCGCACAAGGTGTTGCACGATGCTTGTTGCTGTGATTTTCCAGGTAATTAAAGCACGACTACGTGCAAATTATGTATGCCTAATTTCTTATCCTCACGCAAAACACAGCGTGCATAATTTTATAAATTTCTACATATTTGCTATACATTTTTTTTTTTGTTGCATTTTCTTCTTGTTTTTTCTTCACTTTTCTCCACAATTTTACACAACCGCACGTAAAACTAATTTGCGCTTGACTCTTTTGCAACATCATGTGCCTCACCTGCGCGTGTGCCTCACAACACAGTGCACCAACAACGACCGCCACAATGTGTCTACTACAACTGTTCGCTTCTGTATGCAAAATCCTGCTACGAGCATGCCCTGATTAAAAATTGCTGCTGCAATAATCCCTACTAGACATTAAGCTCAACTTAAAGTGCCAAAGTTGACGCTTTGTTTTGTATTTATTTATTATTATTTAAGCTAAAAAATAAATTGAATCAAACTCACTAACTAGACGCAAGGATTTTAAATTATTTATTTGAATTTCGCTTTACGTAATATCTTGAATGTTTTTGTCTAAAGTCATAAAAAAGGCAAATCAACAACAACAGCTTCTTTAACTTTTGCTTTCACATTTCAAACATCAAATGTATTTATATTCATAACATATTCAAAAGGTCTTTCATAATCAAAAAGATAAAGAAAAAAACAGAGAAATAATGAATTCAAATTTAAAGGCGCGCCAGAAGAGAGTATCAGCATATTGTTAAAGATGAATTTTCACTTTCATTGGCAAGATTGCAAACTTGCCTACTATCTAGTAGCTGAAACGGGGCCGCAAAACCCTTTCAACGCGCTGGCCAAATATTATTATCTGATTAGCATATGTTAATCACAGTATTACGTGGCTTTAGCGACACTGGCGGACATGACAATTTTTTGTAAAATTTCTATCGGAAAGTTAATCTTTAGATTTAAGTTATTCCGGGCAAGCTGTTGTTGTATTTGATTTTTTAGGTCATTGCTTGGCAGCTTTGATTACTTATAAGTAAGTATTATTATCAATTGCAAAGTTTGGGCACAAAAAAGATATTCGATTTCCGGCATAATCTATCCATGCTTATTGACCTAAAGTTAATAAAAAAGTCTGCTACTGACACTACCGGTTATCAAAGCAGTTAGTACATATATCTTGTTGTGCTTGTACATTAAAGGAAACATAATTTAAGGATTTTATTCAACTTTTTGCTAACTGTTTATAGCAGTTAAGCACTTAATCAAAGTTTTGTTTTACATTATTTATTGGCATAGCAATCATCTGGATGTGACAAGTGACTCTAATAATTGCCAAGTTAAATTTATACCTGGCTATGTCAGTTGACCAGGCTCAAAATTAAGTGCGGTTTAAGCCCGAAAGTAATACAAAGTCATAAAATACTTTTTAATTGTTTGCATTTTAATGAACAACAGCAACTTTTCTTCAACTTTGCTTGGCATGCTGTGAAAATTTTGTAATATGTCAAAATCGAAAAGCCAATAGATAAACAAACTATATATTTTCTTCTTACCTTACAGCTACTAAAACACAATCGATAATTCTTTGATGACTTACGCATAGTTTTACTGGTGTAAGTATTTGCTTTTTGTTGGCGCAACAATTGTCTAAGTAGTCGACGCCCAAACGTTTGTCGCATCGCAAATATATTTTGAAGAAAACTCAACTTTGTAGCCGAATGGAAAGTTAACAACTGACCAGCCAGCCAGGCAATAGGGCTGGCCACAGGGGTGGCCATAGGGGTGGCAATTGGGTGGGCGGCTGAAGGACTAACGCAGCATCACAGAAGTGGCAACAATGAAAGCAAACGGGATAATCGCAAAAGTTTTGTAATATTTTCAATTTTTTATTTTCATTTTCTTCTACTTCTTCTTCCGTTCAGCTATTCTCCTTGGTTCCCATTTTCGTGTTTTCATTTTATGTTGTTGTTGTTTTTTTGGTCGCCGTTTGCACTTTTCTAAGAACTTCGCTTCAAATCAAATCTTTAATGGATTTCAAAAGGAATATTTATTTTGACAATGACAATGAATTTTTGGCAACAACACCCGCCCAACACACCCCCCTATCAACCATTTTTCCATAAGCCCCCCCGCCGCCCCAACGCTTACACATTTTATTTTATTAATTCATCCTACTCTTGTTTGTATTAGTGTTATTGTGTAGTATGTGTATATATTTTTATTTGTATACCCTTTGCGAAGGGTATTTAAGTTATGTTAATGAAAAGGACGTCGGGCGTTGGCAAGTGGCTCAATGTTTTTAGCATAAATCGATTTGAAGTTCCAGTTTATTTTCAATGAAATAAATTCTTTCTTTATATTTCTAATACATATCTTTAAGGGCACTTAATCTTCGGCATTCGGAAGTAAACTATTTTTTTTTTGTTTTGCCGTTGACTTTTTGTCATTTTTGTTTTTTTTAAGCTTTATTGTTGCTGCAAAAGTTTTTAATGGGCCCGCGTTGAAATTTTATCTGAGCGTTGAGCCATGTCGACGCTCGTCGACAGTTCCATCCCCTACTCCCCCTCCTTCACACCACCCCACCATCGCCGCACATTTGGTTTTTCTTTATGAAGTAAAAAACTCGGAGCACGTTTACTTCATAAAATACGCTTAATTAGAATTAGCATCGGAATTTGGCTGTCGAGAATGTGACGATGGAGCCATGTGAAAAACAAATCCCATGCAACAAAGCCAACGAGTATAATGCCAAAAGTGTTGCCCTAAATGAAACATAACCAAATTGCCCTTTGGATATTTGGTATACATATATATAAACTTGTTATGCCCCAGTATTTAATCCTTCATATTTGGGAAATTTTTGGCTGAGTTTATTTTCTTAAAATTTTTTGTAAATTGTTTATGTTTAACCCCGTTTATTACACCCATTTGATAGTAGTTGTGGGCACAGGGTATTCTAAAAGCCGAAACAGAAACAGAGATAAAAAATGTATGTGGTTGGGTTAGGACGGACGGTCACTGTGAAATATTGGATGGGTTGGGTGACCGGTCTTAAAATAACAACAAGAATGTGGAAAATTCGCTGGGAAATGACAAACGGATTGGAGCTAAGCTGATTGTCCTAGCAGCCCACTGAAGGTGGGCTTAAAAAGGTGGCAACCTTCACAAAAGAACAAGAACAAGAAAACGAAAACGAAAATAAAGCCAAAATAAAAATCTAAAACAAATGGCAAAATACTTTTGTATGAGCCGGAATAGCTAATGTCATCGAAGGGCTTAAAGACCAGCTTTAAATACTTAACGGATCAATGAGAAAACGACACTTTAAGCCTACTTTCTTTAAAGTTACTTTAAAATATACATACGTACATTATTATTTATTCATTATGAGCTACTTGCCGTATACGAAATATTTCCAATGATTATTCATCATCATCATCAGTTCGTGAGTCAGCACGATACATAATGCCACACATATGATAAGTTTGTCTGTGTGTTGAGTAAAAGTAGTAACTGTTTGGCAATAACTGTTCTTTCTTGTTGCGAAACTAATTAGAGCAGCATACGGGGCGTATGGTGAATACTCTGGCCACTCCATTACAATCTTAAGGTGGCCAAAATTTGCTGGCTGTGCTCATTTCTTAGCAAAACACACAGAGAACGAAAAACTAAATGTTACTCAAGATTTATTGACTAATTCAAACAGGATCGCATTTATAATATAAATATTACAAAATAAGTATAGGATTTTGTTTTATTTTATTGGCAAAAATCCTTCAAAATAGTACATAAGTATCAACTTGTTAATTGCTTTCTTACAGTGTAGGCATTTATGCTGTGGTCACTTTGCGCCTTTGTCGGCATCGAAGCGTTCACGCCCACAATCTCAGCCTCAGTCATAAGCATAAAATTGCTGCCACTGACAACAGCAACAAATATGATAACAACATCAAATAGAGGCACATGATGATGATGATGTAGGAGTGCATTGTAGCTGAACGGCATTTGGGTTTGGTTTGTGTCCATTTTGTGCTTGCTGGTCACGTTGTTGCACTTAATTGCCAAAAGTTTTTCACATTGCCAGGGTGCAGGGTAGCATTTAGCCCATTTGATTTTTTATTTTATTTTTTATTTATCTGTCTCTTTCTCACTCAGTCTCCAACTCTTTGGCGTAATTGCGAATAGTTCATAAATTACGTGCGCATCTCATTTCGCTCCGATAATTCACTGGACCGACCGTCTTTGATAAAGGTACAGCAACTACGACAACTGCGACATTCATATCAAATTACTTAAAAGAAAGAAGATATTGTTGGCTTGCCATTCGCAACAAACAAAGTTCATAGACAGCCTTTGAAAATGACATTTAAATCTATCATTTTGCAGCTTAAAAGTTTGCTTAACAATATTCTCATTATTATAATTTCGCTCTAACGAAATAATCTTTAGTTTAAACCAATTAAAAATCGTCTGTTTGTTCAATCCAAACTGTTTCTTTAAACTTGATATCTCGTTTTAACCTTTAACACTGCTGTCAAAAAATGTTTTTTTTTTTCTCTTCACTTCTTAAATGTCAAAGATCAGTTATAAACATTTAAGCTTACTATTCCCTTAACTCCCTGAAAAGTATTTCCGTATCGAAAAAGGAAAACAACAAAGGTTGAATTAATCAGCTTTATCTGGCTGGGGGAGTGAAAGGCAAACACTTTAAATTTTTTCCTTTCAACAGAAAAACTCAACCAACCATGGGCATGAATGAAAATACTCAACAACCGGAGTCCAGAGTCCGGTCCGGAGTCCGGCATCCAACCCAACGAATCTCTGAGCTCTAAAATAGCAGCCAATATACCGAGAAGTTATTAGTTAAGTTTTTGGGTTTGAACTCAGACAGCATGTGCCTAGGACATCAAAAGTGTTTTCCACTTGCCCCCTCGGTTCGATAGTCTCTGCCTTTTCCTAATGCCTTCTCTCTCTTTCTTTTTTCGCTCTATCTCTTTCTTTTGCCTTATTCGTCTGCCTCGTTTTGACTGTGCTGAGATTGAAAATTTTGTAAAATTTTTTGGGTTTTTCGACTATTTGCACAAAAAATATTGATTGTTGCATGTAAATTGACTTAAATATGGCTTGGGCCGTACACACACACACGGACAGACACACACGCACAGTTATAGTTGTAGTTGTTAACAATGACAAGCGTTTTTATCAGCCGTAGTCGTAGTTGTAGTTGGCACTGATGTTGTTGCCATTTTTGGGGCATGTTTGTTGGCTACAAAACCGGGCCATAGATGTTTCTTGTTTTTCCATTATGTATGTTAGTATGTGTGTGTGTTTTTGTGAATTTTGATGTTCCTGTTGTTGCTGTTCCTGTTGTTGTTGTTGTTTTTGTTGTTAAACTCATTTGATACACAAACGTACACATTCGGTTGAAGTTTAGTAACTGAAACTCTTGTCTATTCCTTCACAGTCAAGTTCATAAGCATTTGTGCTGCTACTATTTCCAACCCAACCCACTTTCCTCCCACCTCCCCACCTCACCTCGCCCACATCAGCAATGTGTTTGAAATGTTTCGAGTAATACTCAGGCAGTGTTTACTCTAACCAGACAGAGAGTTGCTGGTATCTTGGTTAGATTATGTGTTGAGGTTTGTTGTCATATTTTTATTTTCTATTCTTTTGGGGCTAAACTCAAGAGCTTGATAATCGTTCATTTATTCAATATTTTTAATCGTTCTGTTACTTTTTCAATTGTTTCGATAAGGTATTTGAATTTTGATACTATGTCGATTTCAATTTTATTTTTCTTTCGTTTTCTGTTTAGCATTGAATTTGAAATTTGCTGATTTTGGCGCTGCTCTCGCTTTCAATGTAAAGAGAGAGCGAGAGAGAGAGAGTATCCTTTTCCGAATTGGCCTGGCTGCATGTGCCGCAAACGTATTCATCTTGCCACTCGAAGAGTCTCTCCCCTTTGGCTGGATGACTGCCGGCACTGTTGTTGCTATAATTCGATTAGATTTTGTTTCAGATTACAGATTCAATTTAAATTTCAATCATGAATTGTAGGATTTTGCAATGCCTGTGAACGGCTCGGTTCGGTTCGGTTCGACTCTACTCGGCTCGTCTTTCCCATTCCCATTCCCAATCCCATTCGTTGCCCTCTCCGATAACCGAAGGTGTGATGCGACCAAGGAGCTGACATATTTCCTTAAAGACATTGGAACTAAAGAGAGGGTAGTTGAGAGTTGAAGGGAGTGCTGAGTGTTTGCGGTTTGATTTGGATTTTATGCTTGTTAACACATCGTTTGCTGCACGAAACCAACAAACCCAATGCCCACAAACCCAAAGCTGGCTATACAAATTATGCCTTTGCAGATTTGCCGCAACTACTGCTATTCGAGAAGCTATCTGGTCGGAGTAAAAGGTAACTGGTTACTGCTCGATTGCTCTAAGTGGATTACAACTGTCGAATTAAGCATGGCGCATATTCAGTTGCTTGTTCATTGGGAAGTAAGTAAGAATTAGTATTAAGTACAACTTCGATTCAGCACTCACTCGGATATCAATGGATTGCGAATAGTGCTTGCTGCGTGTTAAGCCTAACCGAACGAACACCTCATCCAAACGGACGAAGAGTGAGTTTTTGGCCATATAAAGAAATCGCGATGAACGCCGAGTTCTAGCGACTCAAATGTCTCGAAAGTTGAAATCAAGACTTGCATTGATTGACAAACAAAAAAGGGGAAGGCTGGTATAAATATTGTTAGCCGTAATGCGCAGTCGAAGACAGTGTCCGATACCCTTCCAAGCCTTTCTAAATTAAAGAATAGAGTGATAAATTCAGTACTTCAGAGAGACAGATAAGTGTAATTACTAATGTAATCCGTTTAAAAATCTATTCATTCTGATAAACTAATATTTTTAAAACTTCAAACGAAATAACTTTAATTTAAGCATAAATCGATTATGAATTAAGATTTGATTGTTATCGATAGCATATAATTATTGAAAATGTCAAGTGCTACCGATAATAGTTGTTTCAGCTGTTAATGAAATCTGCCTAACTCCCTAAATAGGGCAATTTTTATTAATTTTTATGACTTCAGGGTATTAAAAAATACATCAAGCCTATCATTTCAGTTTGAAAAGATATTTGTAGGCTCGTTTTCATGCTAGTAGTATTAAGAGATGTTATCACATGTCTAGTCTTAGTCAAATAGCAAATGCTGGCGCTATGGTAAACGGATGCCTTATTGATTGCTCGGTTCCGGAATGCCAGAATGCGGGGATGCACGGCGAATCCAATCAAGCAGCAATTGCAACTTTAACGCGACGACGCGCCTCGCGTCGGCTACTTGACGACCAAACGCAATACAGAAATCAAAACAAAAAACCGCAAAGAGCGTTCATAGCCGACTATGCAATACTCTACGTCGATGACTGAGTAAAATATATAAGAGTTATTTCTCCTTATTTATTGATTGATTTTTGTTATTAGCTTAATGCCATAATAAATTACAGGGTATACAAATTTACGGCAAGACAGCAGAAGTGGCAGAGACGAACATTGCACATGGGAAACATGGTTTGGCTTTCTTTGTGTGCCTTTGAGCGGAGAGTACAAAAAAGCCAAAATGCAGCTGAATGTGGAGGATGACGACGACGACGACGACGACGATGACAACAACAACAAACAACGACAACGTCGGCGACGAATAGGACAAAGCCGAGACTCAGTATATGTGTGGTCAGGTTCTGGATGAGAGAGAGAGAGGAAGGTTTGGGGTTGGAGGTAAGCTTGGCTCGCCTCGTCTCCTGTCTTCACTATGAAAGTTAAATTTTGTGGAAAGATGCATTCATGTGCATCGAACAGTGAATCCGATGGAGCTTGCAAAAAGACCCCAGCCACCACCCTATACCGCACAGCAGGCATATACACACACACACTTGCACACACACACATACACACTAACGCACGTGTGCCTTATGTGCTTACATGTGTCGGATTCGCATCCGTTGAAGCTCATCCACACATCCGGATCTTGTGGCGTCATTGCCAATGGCAACGTTTTATTTTCAAGCGAGTGTAGCTGCTTAGAAATATATTAGGCAGGCCCCCCCCCTTATACATGCCGCCTCGCCACCTCCTCGCCTACCAACCAATGCATGCCCAAGTACGTTTGGCTGTTATTTGGGTTTTTGGCTGCTGTCGTTGACGTTTCGCGGAAGTATCGAAAATATTGAATGCTATAAATCTGCAACCTGCACACTCTTTGTTCCACCACCCAAAATCAACACCGCCCCCCAACCTGCCACCCACATTGAAGCTCTTCTTGGCTGCATTAATCAGCACCGCATACAAGCAATAACCAGCAACAGCAACAACAGCAACAACAGCAGCAACAGCAGCAACAGCATCAACAGCAGCAACATCAGCACAAGCAATAAATGACCCTACATAAACCAACCTTACGGGAGAGCGACAGAGAGAGAGAGAGAAAGAGTGAAGTATATATAGAGAGAGAGAGATAGATAGAACTGTGTGTGTGTTGTGTTTGTGGAGGGTAATGCCAACAACTCGTTACATTTTGCGTTGGCCCAGTTACCCGATCATTCAATTTCGCCTTCCCAAATGAAAGCCCACTTTGCAAACGCAAGCAGGAAAAAATACTTCTCAAGTTTGTTATTGTCAATATTTTATGTTTGTTGCAAATTAAATATGAATTGAATGCCGCTTTTTAATAACTCTTATTGCAAATCCACAACCCATCACAGTATCCATTGTTTTAAGCTTTTCTTACAAAAGAAAAGGCATCCCAGCTCATTTCTCAGTTAGATAGAGACACCAAACGTGACCATCTTTCAAAACCCCATGGATATTTGAGGTGTATGTAACTGCGATCGCAATGCATCATAAATGGAATGCAAAACATAGTTGGACTTAATTGAATTGAGCCTTAGAACTTGAAGAGACCGAAAAGGAAGGAGTTGAAATGGTAACGAAACTGTGCACGAAACTTGGGAGGCCGGCCATCAGAATAGGCTGGACAATGGACTGGACGGCTGGTGATAACGAGGCGTTGTTTATCAAAGTGGTACTAGGTTGATGACAAAGCAAGCGGCCTCAGAATGGACACACACACACACACACACACACACACACCAAAGGCAAAGGGATACGACTTAGGAGGAAACATTGGCACGGAGAGAGTTTTGGGTCGTAAGGCGGCAATTAATCATTTGGTGAATGCTTATAAGACTTTAGTGAAAAGAAAACAAGTGAAGCAGAATGCCAATTAATTAAATTATGTGAGTGTCAGGAGTGCTATACTATCACTCACTCTCTCTCTTTAGCTCTGTCTCGTTCTTAAGTAGGGGTAGTCTTGGGCGAATGTTTATAGTAGTTGTAGTAGCTACAATTTAGCCAAATGTTGTCTTATGATATATGACAAACTCACACACATACTACATATATAAAGGATGTGTATATACACACACACACACACACACACACCCACTTTGAGCGAGTGTAAATAAGGAAGATAAAAGCCAACAACATTGGCAACTTGCATGACATATTATTCATTTCACTCGAAATTGACACCACCACTTAGAGCAACAATATCAAGAGCCATTATTCTTGAATACGAGAGTTTGGTGCGAGTAGGCGAGCGAGCGAGCGAGCGAAACAGATGAATAGATTGAGTAAGTGAGAAGGATGCGGCATTGCACTCCATCCATTCTTCACCCACTCTCTCTCACTCTGTCAAGTGGTCGGCTGGTCATGTTTAAAACAAAAGACATGCCAAAGCGCACAAAAGATACTACTAGGCAGCGCAAAGCGAGAAAAAATAAAAACCCGATTGAAGTACAGACAAACATAGAAACCAGAAGAGCTGAGCTGAGTAGTAAAAAGGCTTCAGTCGAGGCAACTCGACTAGAAGATACCCGAAACTATAGACAGATTTGATTAATGACTAAACTTTATTCATTATACGCCCGGTAGTTTTAACATTTGTTTTCGATAAACCTGGATACTCTAGCTTTTGTTGTCTCTGATCTCGGCGCAGATAGACAGACATCGACTAATGCTGATCCAGAATATATAGTATATACGTTTTGCACGAAACCATTATACTCTTTTTTTTTATCTAATTCACGGTTTCAGGGTATAGAACAAGGGGTTCCAACAACAATGTTTGCATGTTGTTCCGTCTGCCATTGCCATTTCCGCTTTTGGGCTGGTAAAAGAGGTCTTGCCGCCTAGCAGGAAGAAGGATTTGGTAAGCAACAGCAGCAGTACATTGGTTTCGGGTTGACTTAAAAATCAAGAATATGTTTATTGCTTTTAACATAGAATTGAATAATCAATTGAAAGTCGATGCACATAATCTTAACCAATGTAATTTTCAGTATTGTCTTTTGTCGCAAGCAATTCATCAATATGCAACACAATGTGCCAGCACAAATCGTATTCAATTTAACCTGTTTGTCATATTTACGCTTGTGCGTGTCAGTAACACAGTAACACTGTGTGTTTGTTTGTTTGTTTGTGTAAAGGACTTAAACTATAGCGAGACAACACCTACTACCACAACTAATACAATAACAGCTGTAATGTGTACATGGCTCTGGCTAGGTCTGCCTGGGTAAGGTCTGTTTGGGTTAGGTCGGGCTACTTGATATCGTTAAGGCGAGCTTTCGACTCGAAACTTGGCTATTGACAAATATGCAATCGCAGTTTGCAGCACGTAGCGAATACAATAACACAACAGGCACGAACAGCGCCAACTGTAATAACAACAACAAGCATGGCATCAAACACACACACACACACACCCATACCAACAAGCACTTACGTGTTTGTATACATACAGTGCCATAACTGTCCATAAATGTCCTTGTAATAGTTGGCAATAACATTTAGGCGCAAATTGATATCACCACGCTACCTGGCAGCTGTTCCATCATTTTATTAAACGGCACAAACCCAACACACACACACACGCACACTTGCACACTCGAACACGCACACATACAAAGTAATTAACTGTTTGTTTTATATGATTGAAATGAAAATAATGTTTGCGAACACTTTGTCATGCGGACTAGGCTTGATTGCAAATTGCAAACAATGGCATTCAATAGTCATAAGGTCTGTGAGTTCTTCAATCGAGAATATACATATCTACACAGAGCAAAACATATTACACATTTCACACTTTAAACTTAATTTTTACTCGAATTTCAAAATATTTTTTAATATGCTCATTAGAACATATTCAAGAATATTTAACTTTAAGAATCCCTATCTTATTTTTCTCGCGATTTGTTGTCTTAAATGCGCATAAAAGAAAATATGCAGCTAGCTCCTAAATATTAACACAATAATCAAAATTTCTCAAAATACTCGAGCGTCCTCAGGTAATGTTCCAATTCTAACTGGTTTTACTTAAAGTAGTTTTGAAATTTGAGCTTGCACTACTAAAAAACTGCCATTTGCATCGAAAATATTGGTATCGAAAGGTTGAGTTTGGCCCAAGCGGAGTACGGCATTTAATTGCCTAATCTGTGATAGAATAAACAGCTTCCTGTCCACATTTGCAATTAATAATGTGGTGGACAGATCGTTCCAGTCAACACAGGATAATACAGTTTGAACCGCTAGAAATTGTGCAGGTGGAAGTGGCGATTCCTGCGAAAAAAATTTTTCGCTTTGATCAGACAATTCCTAGAAAATATGGGAAAGCTGTATACAAAACTGATTCAAGTAAAATGGAAAAAAAATACTGGAATAACCAATTTATATTGGACAAATAAATAGATATTACTATATACTGCTGTAGGCTTCAGTTCCAAACCAGTTTCAAATGGTGCTGCTTTATATGACCTAAATTAAATTTGCTATTAGACATAGAAATTAAAAGTAGTAGCACACTTACCTGGGGTTTTAAAACTGAATCCTCCTTGCAGCGTGGCTTTCATAATTTGAATTTCCAGACATCTCGTATTTAATAAAAATTTCATTTCTATATTTACGACTGCTGAAGACATCAGTTCCAGACCAGTTTCCGATCGAGCTGCTATGTGTGCCCTAGTGTAAATTTGCTATTAGTTATAGAAATTAATGA